>CM067348.1:33369578-33373165 GCA_034190875.2 Urechis unicinctus | reverse complement strand
GTACAGCTTGATCAGAAAGCTATTGTCCTTGACTTATCTGCCAAAGAGGCACGTCGTAGAAGCCTTCAATTGTCTCAAGGCTGAAGCTGCAACCTCCACGCAGCTTTCAGCTCTTTTCCAATACTTTGAAGCCACTTGGATAAAGCAAAGAACATGGCCAGTCAGCAACTGGTGCAGTTTTAGAAGAGCTGTGAGGACAAATAATGACCTTGAAGGCTGGCATACTCGCCTTAATCTCCGAGCAATGAATGCCAACCTCGTGCTCTATCTACTCATTCCTCTCCTCCACAAGGAAGCACTGACCGTCAGTCTTCAGAAACCAACTTGTTAGTGAACACAAACTGACATCGTGCAAAAATAATTTACATCCACATAATTACTGACAGAAACAGTGAATTTACAGGCAATTTTTGTTTTTGTTTTATGTCGCCATAATTTCTAACAGCGGTTCCACATTCCTTGACGAACAATTGTAAATAAAACAAACATGCTACATACACTGTTAATTGTCGACTGGTAATTTCGTCCACATTAATTATGACCATATTGACAACTCACCAAACAAATTGTCTACGCTTTCAATTTCTTTAATAATCAATATTTACATTTATGTACACAACACTCACTGTTGCGGGTACCCATTATATGAATAGATGCTCTAGTCTACACAAACCAAAACATTTTTCCAAGTCTTAATAAACCTTTGTGAAAATAAACAATAAAACACGATACCAGATAATTTATATTTAGATATATTACATAGTTACTTGACTAAGCATAACATACGGGACGACTGCTTTTGATATTGCGTGTACGAAACAACCAATCTCGCGTGTACGAAACAACCGCAAGTAGTGTATACGAAACAACCTGTGTACGAAACTACATGTATTCTTCCCGCATGGCAGACGCATCTGGAAAATGACCCTGACCAACAATATCTCTTGTCCGGTATCACTCATGGATTCCCTATTATTAACAATGACCTCCCCCATCACCAGGTAAACACCAATAACTATAAATCAGCCATGGCAGCACACCCCGAGGTAGAGAAGCAAATACTACGAGAGATAGCAGAAGGCCGCTACTTAGTGGTGGACGAACCCGCTCTGATAACTAGTGCCCTTGGTGCAATACCCAAATCAAGCGGAGGTGTGCGGCTCATACATGACTGTAGTCGACCCCACGGACGCGCTGTCAATGACTACGCTCGTCTCACATCTCACATCAGATATCAAACTGTCAAACATGCCACGCAACTCATTTCGCTTGGCAAATTTCTTGCCAAAATAGACCTAAAAGACGCTTACCGGAGTGTACGGATTACACCCAACCACCATCACCTCGCTGGCCTCAAATGGAAATTTAAAGGACACAGTGAGTACACGTATATGTGTGACACGCGTCTCCCGTTTGGTGCAAGGCTATCAGTCGAATGTTTCCACAGACTATCTTTATCTCTTCAGCGCATACTCGGCAAGCATGGTATTAAAACTGTTGTGTACTTAGATGACTTTTTAATTGTGAGCGACACCTTAGCAAAATGCACATCAGAAATGAACACGGCTATCGCAATATTTCGTTCTCTTGGATTCGGACTATCTTATCACAAGGTGGAAGGACCAACGACCGATCTTACCTTCCTTGGCATTCAAATCGACACCTCCGACTGCACCCTCAGCCTCCCGCTCGACAAGGCACAGGCCTTCAAACAACTTCTGCAGCAATTTCGCACAAAACGCCGCGCCTCTCTAAGGCAATTGCAAAGCCTCGCCGGCAAACTCCAATGGGCTACGCGCGTCGTTCATTGCGGTAGGATTTACCTGCAACGCGTGCTGGCTACCATGCGCAAGCTAATAAACTCCTCACACAAAGCAATACTAACTCCTGAATTTCACGCTGATATCGACTGGTGGCTGAATTACATGGACACATTCAACAGCAAACGCTTTAACTTCCGTCGTCCTTTCTTCCACGACTTAACCACGGATGCTTCGCAAACTGGGGGTGGAGCAATCATAGATTATGGCGTAGACTGGATGTACATCAATTGGAACGTCGACATGCCGCCAATCGCTAATTGTCACATCAACGAAAAAGAAACTGTTGCTGTCGCTGCAGCAGTACATCGGTGGGCCCCCTACCTCGCTAACAGCGAAGTAACTGTCATGACAGACAATATCTGTACTATGGCAGCAATTAACAAGGTAGCTTGCCGCCGCTCTGGCGCCATGGTTCATATACGTGGCCTATTCGGGCTTGCCAATATGTTTGACTTTGTGATTCGATGCATATATGTACCGGGCAAGGTTAACATTTTATGTGACTCCATAAGCAGACTCAACCAGAGAGGGCACAATCTCTTCTGGTATTCGCTTGTGTCATATTACAGTCCGTATGACAACATCAGCTTAGGATTGGCATACCAGGGCCACATGTCATATCAGTCATTTCTGTCTATCATGTCACAGGATCACAACACGCCACTGTCCTCAACCAACTGGATGGGATAATTGCCTATTACAGGTCCCGAGCTTTCGCGGAATCCACAAAGAAGAACTGCGCCTCACATCTCTCGGCTTATCTCAGATTCTGCAATATCAATGGACAAGAGCCCCGGCCCTGTGACATCCTACAAAACCTCTGCTTCCTGGCTCACATCTCCCAGCGGCTTCGGTACTCCTCGCTCTCCCAATATGCTAACATTATCCGTCTCCTCAACATTGAACAAGGTTTTCCCAACCCTCTGCAGACATGGCCAATCCGGTCCTTTATGCAGGGCGTAAAACGCTCTAAAGGAAACGCACCTCAGAGAAAAATTACCCATCACTCCCAGCATGCTCCTTTGCTTACATTGTCTTATGGACTTACACAGACCCGTTCATCATGTACTGTGGGCTGCTTACCTCATGGCTTTCTACACGCTTCTCAGAAAGTCTAACATTTTACCCCCCTCTCAAGCCACATTCGACAAGAAGCGTCACCCATGTCACAGTGATCTACGCCTCGCGCCAAAAGGCTTCGTGCTCCACGTCAAAGAAACCAAGACAATTCAGTTTGGTAACGAGATCTCCTGCTGCCCATTCCATATCTGCCAGGACACCCACTATGTCCCACCACTGCACTAGTCGCTGTGCTCGCCCTAGGGCCAACTCTGCCACCCGCCACGCCTCTGCTTGCATACCCGTCTTATGACGGCCTCCACGTGCTCACTCAGGCAGTCTTTTCTCGACAACTCAAAGAGCAGCTCCAAGCCATAGGAGTAGACCCCGCTACTTACAGCACTCACAGTTTCGCCGCAGCGGTGCCAGCTGGGCTCTGCAGTGTGGAATGCCTGGCGAGCTCATACAAGTACTAGGAGACTGGCGATCAGATTGCTACAGAAAATACCTCCAGCTGGACGTCTCATCGAAATTTACATTGTTCTCCCCTTTCACCAACAACCTTCCTACACTACATTAATCTACTTTGGGTTTGGGATTTTTCACAACAGCTGATAACATGTATGCGTTAAGGTTGCATATTTGATAAGCATGTTAATCCGTGTATAGTAAGTTTAACAATGTATCATGCTCATTGTTTGGCTC
>CM067348.1:33279578-33364578 GCA_034190875.2 Urechis unicinctus | reverse complement strand
ATTTTAATCAATCTTGCGGTTCTTTTCAGCGCGATCCCCTCGTGACGTCAGATGAGACTTATGAAATTGATAACGTTATCGTATTAACCGTTCACGTTACTTGCGAGATCAAGTATATGTTCTATCGTCTCAATCAGTACCCAGGTGAACCACGATCCCCGCTCGCGGTTCAGTTCCTCACTTCGTTCAAGTGTACTACCATTATCAGTGTACGTAATATAAGACATTTTCTAATATTCGATGCCTTGAGTGGATCGATATGGTCACGAGGGGTTTTGCTAAAATCTGAGCTGAATGATAACACGGTTCAAAGTCACCAGTGTTCAGATTCACTGTTCACTTGACCACATAAACTAATAATCTTCTTCTGGCTGTCTTACACTCCTTATTTCAATGTCATGACAAATGACGTCATCACCATAAGATTATTATGAGCTCACCCTGGTCGTCTGGTTTTCTATTGTACCAGGTGTTCAATGTTAATTATGTGCTAAACCTTATCACTTTAAAAAAAAAAAAAGATTAGTCAGCAACGTATTACTTACCATCTCATAGGACGATAAATCATCTTCGGCTGGTATTGTTTAATGCATTGGTTAAACTTTTTATTTCACGGGTTTAGTGATGCATATATGGTGATACAAATGATTTTTTTCTTATGTAATTCGTATCTCCATGCATTCAAACAATCTTTGGACAAACTTACTTTATTTGCACGTTATGATACCCACCAACTTGTGGCATTCATAACGAGATACGCCGGCTAGTGTTTCGAAGAGCATAAACGGAAACAAAATCGGAAGATCTGCCTGAATATCGAAAGCACGTGCTTCGACAGTTATGGTGTGATATTGAATTATCGATTATACTGTATATTTATGTTCACCTCCATGGTTGGCTGTTATGTGCACCTACAATGTTGACTGTTGTTCAATGAATAAGTATATTGTTCAATAAAGTAGGTATGTAATTTTTGTCACATCCAGCATATCTCAAGGCATTTTCTAGCTCCGGTCGAACGGTAACATGAATTTATACCAGGGACGTCTTGTAGGGCTAGGCATTTCCCAGTCCGTTGAAACGAGAGTATTAGTGGTGTCAATGAATCTTTCAAAAATAGAGTAGGACTATCATGATAGGTGATGGGGGCGGAGGGGGGGGGCCGTAATACGGTAGCATCTTCCCGGGCACAGTCAGGAAATGATAAGGCTGTTATTGAGTATTAAACGCCAAGTTTGATCTACTATTTTAGATCATGGACCTGATTTGTCTCGCCGCCAACAATTTGTTATTCCACTTAATTACGTGACTGGAGTTGGGTCCGAGTCGGTGGTACTTGAATACATGCCAGCCAGCTCGACTAGCAGCTGAAGCGCGTTTTACGCCTCTATCCTTTGATCTACAATGCTTGGAATGCACTGACTGTGATCCAGTTTACCTGTTTCACATTCAAATAAATGTCAGCTTTGTCGGACCTTAGATCCTTGAGTAATTGATATAAATGCTGATAAGAGCATCTTGAGTTGGTTATTCGTGACTTTAGTCTTGTCATCTTATCGCAAGGTCACAGGGTCCTATTATGAATGTTCAATCTGCTACATTCCAGAGGCACTTTTTTGTCGATATGGCCTGTAGAATGTTTAAAACATACATATTAGCGTCCCTGTAAGTCTTATTGGAAGTTATGCTCAGATGTGCTGACTACATTAATTTTTTTACTGTTTGCTGTGACAGCTCCACGATCTACTAGCGTCACTGGAGGGGACTTTGTTCTCTCCTTCCCAGATCACAACAACCTTCCTGAGCCTGTCAAGGTGAATACATACATATTTTTGCTTGCGGCAGTTGCTATCATTTTTTAACACTATGCACAAAACAACAATTTGAGAATTGTCGGCTGAAGTGGACCGTTATGATTTCTTTTATGCGGTCATTCTTACGTAATCATAACGGTCTACATAAAGAGCATTTCTTTAGGATAACTCTTCTGTGAGTTTGCTGATAGACAAACATATCAGACAATAAATAAATCCACCTCATCTAACTAGTGCTTGCGTATAGCTTGATATATATAGTATTTCTATAAATATTCATTATGTTTAGTAGTGGACGCCATGACTACGGTAATGCTTGTTGTCTGCAGTCAGAATCCTCAACTCACAGTGAGCTGTCAAAATTAAGGTATGTATCAACATTTTGATATTGTCATGTTTCTAGTTTGAATGTGTAACCCCCAAAATCCAATATATATTGATTAAACTAATATCTATCAAAACAATAATTAAATTCCCAATATTTCAAGTGCAGTCTGACATCAACTCAACCAAGGAAATTGGTTACTTTGATATTGTAGAGGTGGTTTGTGCTTTCATTTCCATAGCAACCAATTTGTAAATAGACGAAACCTTCCTTACAGCCTTATGAACAGTGTATTGCCATTGAGAATAATAATGTTAGTTACTTAAGTCCGTCATATAATGGACGTAACATGGAAAACTGGGTCAAGCCTGAGTCCTATTGAATAGTATTGTCCAGGAACTAACAGTTTATGGTAGAAAATTACCTTGACACCAAAGTAGTTCTCTTACAACCTTTCATGATCAGGTCTTGTGTAATCTTATGAATAATGACAATAATTGACATGCTGTTGAATTCAATTAATCTATGCGTTTCTAATCTGAACATCTGTCAATTTTTACGAGACTTCATGCCTCGTCGTGTTGACCATTCATTGAGATGTATATATTCATTCTATGTTTTTATGAATGTGCTTATAATATGGGTCTGGTGTGCACAAACAAGCAAGTTTGATTTGTGTTTGTCATCGACGACCTAATTATCATCTCACCATTTGCTCTGACAGTCTCCTGGTGTGCTTGGAGGAGGTTGAATTCCCCTACCTCAGATCACAGCAACATTCCTGTGCCTGTCAAGGTGATTATTGATTGCCACAATTTGAATAAAATCACTTTAAGTTGACCGTTATGATTCATCTTTCTGTCTTATGTTGTCATGCTGATGGAATCATAATGGTCTATATGAAATTTGTCTGTTTGCTGTTAGAATAAGAAAGCAGATATGTACTACATTGTGGGACATTTATATTATTTCATCCTCTTCAGTCTATGCTGAATATAGCTCACATTTATCTATGGACATTCACAATGTTAAATACTGCACGTTGTGATCTTTCTCATTTAGTGTCATCTGCAGTCAGCTCCCGGGAGTCAGCTGCTTCAACCTAAAAGTGAACCGTCAAGAGTCCGGACATTAAGGTATTGAGAAAAGCTGTCATCGAGCTACTTCTCATTCAAATGTAAACCTTCCCTACACACTGGTGAACCGTGTATCAAGCAATCACTGTCACTGATTATAATTATCTAGCAGATTCGAAAGATATATATCAATTTTACTGTGATAGCATACTAGACTGTTTAGATCTTTTCCTGTAGTCACCAATTTTATGTGAAATATTTCTAATCAGTATCCGTGTTTCAGGAACCCCAGATAGCATGGCAACCGCTAGACCCACAGCATCCAAGGATGTCTTATCTGGAGGCGAGAACTTCGTTTCAAGAGGCGTGTCCTACATGCCTGTAAGACCCTCCCCCTTCACCAATCTCACCAACTACATCAACACCCTTCGAGATTCGGATGACCTGTATGACCTTGAAATCCAGAGCCGAGGTCAAGTCTTTCAGGCACACAGACTAGTATTAGCCGGGAGTTCGCCATATTTTAGAAATATTCTCACCTCTAAGAAGGCACTGTCAGCTCTCTCTGTAGATTTTGATCCCGATCTATTGGGCCTTTGTTTTGATTACATGTATAAAGGGTCTGTTGATGTGGATGTGCGTAAGGCTGGGCCTTTGAAAGATGTATGTGAAGTTCTGGGTATGGATGACCTAAAGAATGATTGTTCCCTTTATCAGCTCTCTCAATTAGATCTAGTGGTAGAAAACTGTATCGAGATTTGGGACGTAGCTTGCTGTGTGGAAGACAAAGTTCGCGCGCAGAAGGCCAGCTCCATGGTTCTGAGTCACTTGGAGGACCTTATGACCAGCCCCTCCTACTTAGGTCTTTCTTATGAACGCGTTAACCATATCGTGTCTCACCCAGACTTGAAGGTGAGCTCACCTGATGTGCGCCTCAGTAGCATGCTAGAATGGGTGAGACATGATCCCAACTCCCGCACGAAATATCTCCTCCCCCTTCTGAATGTCTTGCCGCTTAGGAAGATGTCGATAAATTTCTTAAAATACATACTGCGCGTGGAACATGTGATAAAATCACACGGCAAGGCACGTGAGTTGGTGCAAGATGGAATCCTTTATAATCAAACTGAGCATGTGGTTATGATTGTGGGGGTGCGTCCCTATAAGGGAGATGATTTACAACCCGCTGTTCAGGAGGTGTATGTTATGCCTACTTCTCTGACAGAGCCCAGTCAGTCAATTACCTCTTTACCATCCACCATTCATGAGAGGGGCTTTGTAGCAGTGAGCGTGAATGAGCGTCAGTTGACGGTAAGCGGGTTGGGTAAGAAGCTGAATGAGGTGTGGCTGTATGATCACAAGAAGCGTGTTTGGTGTGGTGGTGGTGTGTTGAGGAGGCCTCGGGCGCGTCATTGTATGATAGAGATGAACGGGGATCTGTATGTGATGGGTGGTCATCCTGACCCTAGTAAGGATAACATGGGTGACTGCGTGGAAGTGGAGATGCGGTTGAGTGGCACAGACACCTGGCAGGCGGCGGGCAGCTTGGTCGGGTCACGATGTTATAACACTCGCTGCTGTCCACTGGGCGACTCAGACATACTGGTGTGTGGTGTGCTTGATAAAGATGACCATGTGACTCTTCAGGTTTACTCGACAGTCTCCCACAGCGTAACACGCACACTCAGCTTACCTGATGATTCGCAGTGGGTGTATGGTCTGGTTGTCGTGGATGATAACGTTATCGTGATGTGTTATTACAACACCTACATCTGCCCTGTGACAAGCCTCCATAAGGGGGAAGCTCGGGACATCCAGATTAGGTCCACATACATAACACCAAACTGCATGTGTGCTGTTGTTCTGACTGAGGACAAGAGACACGTTGTGTTAGTCGGTGGTACCCCACGCAACATGACGTCAGCCCATTACACATACAGAGCACGTGTGGTTGACATTGTAGAGGGGGCGGGGACGGGATGGGAGAGGGTGGAGTCGGGGTGGACTGTAGGCAGGTGTCGGGTGTATGGTGGTGTATGTACTGGGATGCTGCCCGCTAGTGTGATGAAATGAGTCGCCGTGTCTGATATAAACCCAGTGATAAGAGTGAGTGATAACAACAGACCCTGGTCACTCGGATTGTTCTTTTTACTTCAGTTATTGGTGACCATTCTATTTGTTGTGCTTTTGTTTCATATCTTACATATCCTGTCTTAACGTGTCATCAAAGTTGCGTTAGAGGGTCAATGCTATTTGTCAGAAATACAATTCGACATTGAGTTGATATTAAACCTGATATTTAAGATGATGGGGTTTTTGCCAGTTGTGACTTGTTTTATGTACTCAGCGGTTCATTAAGTTACACCGTTATTATGTATGCTGATTTCTGATCCTATGTCATTGGGTGTTTGATGTGTATTGTATAAGGTAAGCAAATAATCACAATTGACACGGATCTTGTGCTGATTAAGTGTAGCAGAGATTATTGAGTTTGATGGAATTTCTTGCTAAGTAAGCTAGATGAAAGTTTCATGTTACACAATTTAAATATCTGATGTGAATAAATATATCTGTGAACTCATATTGCAACATTTATTGGGAGTGCTACTGTATCTTTGTCAGATGAAAAGCGATGTAAAGGAAAAACACCGACGCACACAAAAATATCTACACACACATACATACACATACAGGGCTGAAAATTAACACCCGTCCGCCCGTCACTGACGGGTAGATCTAACCCAATAACACGTCCTGTTGACGGGTACTTTTCACAGTGACGGGTAAATTTGTTTATTACACACACAGAAATGAACATAGAGATCCTGACGAGACTAATCAGAGAGCGCAGCGTGTCGTCTGACAACGAAAGCTGTTCTGTCGAAAAATCAACAAGATTACTGCTAGGGTCATCTACAGTATTGTTTACACACATTCAGCGATTGTATGTCTGATGTTGAAGTAGTTTTACACATGCACACAGATTATTACAAGTCTGTCTGCTCTACCAACTTTTTAACTCAATAAGACTAGAAGCACCTGTTCAACGACTTTATTTGAGTAAGGGCGCTGCAAGATCAACCAGTTGACGTGTATGTTGACTTTCCAATCGCAGCTGTATCAGTTCATTTAACACATGCACTCATAAAATATTAGCTATGGTTTCTATTTGACTAATTGTAATTTGATCTGCCGCGCTGATGTAGAAGCCACATCGCACGTGCTCCTCATTCATACATTGGAGACTTTATTGAACTCGGGGGTAAGGATCATGCTATATGAATTTGTTAAGTCCAATTGCAATATATACCTCCCTCTGTTCCCCCTCGCACACACTCGCACCTTTGTAAAGTTAATAAAATCGGTATTTCCTGTTTGTACTTTGCAACAATTTGCTGGAAGAGTAAGCTGACTTTGTTTCTCTATACTCATACAGGCTGAGGATGAAATAATGAAAGTGTTTTGAACTTCCTTCATCTCTGTTGCATACGAACAACATGATCACTCAAAGACCAGATCAAACACCTGTTGCTAATGACATCGAGCTGTACCACACTTCTCTTTTTCTAAGAGCTAGCAAATTCCAGCTGTAGCAGTGCAGGGGGGTGTGTGGTCTTTTCTTACAAAATAGTATTTCGTCCTCAGACTGTTACTGTGTTACTACTGAACATAACATCGCTGGTTACTTGTGCTCAGGGATGGTTTATCTTTACTGAAACATTATCCATTTAACGCGACGTCTTTTTGTTTTGTCTAGAGGCTAGATTTCCCATAACGTTAATTTTGTATGTAGCCCTGGCCTGATAACTTTACTAATACTGAATTATACAGTTGATAGGTCATTAAGACTGCCTGACTTCATTTTTGTTTCATGACGTGAGGCCATTTTAGTTAATTTCCAACCCTGCACATACGCCTACCCCATCCTTCTGCTCGCACCACCCCATGTACAGCCCTTTCGATAAATATACCCTAAAACCAACATCGCAAATATCCAAGCATACGACGACCCTGGTTGATGTTGTTTATCTACAAGCTTAGGACGACGCTGAGTTCTGTAGTAAAACCTCGCATAAGGACGACTGATCTACTGAGCTATCTCCTCATAGTCATAGTTCTGCTGGGTTGCATAAAAAAATTAAGATTTAAACGGTTTCATCGTGTTAATTTAATTGAATCTGCCAGTGCTATTGGCAACAATTATTCCATTGGGTTGGGGGGGGGGGGGGGGGGGGGTGGGGTGGGGGGGTGGGGTGGGGGGGGGGGGGGGGGGGGGGGGGGGGGGGGGGGGGGGTCCCCGTATACAACTAACCTTTGATGTTTATGGCATCCGGACAGCGTGTTTTCCCTGGCCTCCTGCTATGTCACCGGACATAGGTTATTTTATTGGGGGGTGGCCTCAACGGTGGGTGGCATGGGGTGGGGGGTGTGGCCCGGGAGGGAGCGGGCAGGGTCTTGACCAATAGCTTTGTGTTTCATTTACCTGGTATTTAAGCCATTTTTCTGTGCCGTCGAACACTCGTCAGCAGCTTCTCAAGCCCGTAGCATCCGAGCCTATCTGGTTTTTTTCCCTAGTCATCGTGCCTCTTGTAAAGCACATTATGGCAGAGTCAAGCACTCCTGCTTCTATCGCAAGAAGCCTCTTCCCAGAGATTTGGGCATCTACATCAGGCCCTTTGGCACCACTCTTGTGCCGATCACTCAGAGCCCGGCCACTATCGCCGGTAACTCCTCAACAACACATCAGCCAAGACCTACTTCTCCGGCCCCTACAACCAGCAGGGGAAGCAGCAGCGGGGCCAACGCTGATAATTTGTCCAAATGGTTGACATCGCAAGGTGTAGACGAATGCAACGTCGAGAAATTGAAGTCTAACGGCTTCACCACGCTGCCTACCCTAGCCCTGCTGAAGCCACAAGATATTCTAGACATAGGAGTGACACCTCTGGGACAGATCCGCCTGTTGGAACACATTATCTCACCCCCGGTACCGACGCATACAAACGCCAGCGCTCCCACTCTCGGGCCAGTGGAGAGTGTCGCGCAGCTCCTCCAACCTAACATTCAACAAGCCGGAACAGGTGACTATCCTTTACCTTTTGCTAAGCTCACTTGTCACCTGGCCATTACGGACCACCTTCCTTCTCTCCCGTCATCGGAGCGTGTAATATTCAGTGACGGTGACGAGCGCGTCGTCCTCCACTCAGGTGCCAGCAAACCCCGCCTGGAATCTACCACGCCGCTACAGTGGATGCGTGCCAGTTTAATAATCATGCGCGAGCTCATGGCGCGAGGCGATCTGTCCCTTCAGAACTACATGGAGAAGATTGCCGAGTTGGCAACCAAGTATACCTGGCAATCACTCCTCAACTACGATAAAGAGTATCGTAAATGGCAGTCTCAGACCAAATGCTAATGGGGGCAGGATAACATACACCTCGTCGAGGTGTACCTCAAAACTCGCCCCCATCTGCAGGCCTCTTCTCGTCAGCCAGCCCTCTCCTCCAGCGCCCGTACCAGACTCCCAAAAGAGATATGCCGCTTGTATAATGCGGGCAGATGTCACTGGGGCACAGCCTGTAGGTACGTCCATCGCTGCAGTGTCCCCGGTTGCGGTGAACCCCACAGCCAGCTGCAGCACACACATACCAGCACCGAGCCGTCAAAAAACGCGCCTGCGAGGGGTTAGACATACCTGTCCCCCCACCCACCACCTCGTCCATGGCAGACGCATCTGGAAAATGACCCTGACCAACAATATCTCTTGTCCGGTATCACTCATGGATTCCCTATTATTAACAATGACCTCCCCAATCACCAGGTAAACACCAATAACTATAAATCAGCCTTGGCAGCACACCCCGAGGTAGAGAAGCAAATACTACGAGAGATAGCAGAAGGCCGCTACTTAGTGGTGGACGAACCCCCTCTGATAACTAGTGCCCTTGGTGCAATACCCAAATCAAGCGGAGGTGTGCGGCTCATACATGACTGTAGTCGACCCCCCGGACGCGCTGTCAATGACTACGCTCGTCTCACATCTCACATCAGATATCAAACTGTCAAACATGCCACGCAACTCATTTCGCCTGGCAAATTTCTTGCCAAAATAGACCTAAAAGACGCTTACCGGAGTGTACGGATTACACCCAACCACCATCACCTCGCTGGCCTCAAATGGAAATTTAAAGGACACAGTGACTACACGTATATGTGTGACACGCGTCTCCCGTTTGGTGCAAGGCTATCAGTCGAATGTTTCCACAGACTATCTTTATCTCTTCAGCGCATACTCGGCAAGCATGGTATTAAAACTGTTGTGTACTTAGATGACTTTTTAATTGTGAGCGACACCTTAGCAAAATGCACATCAGAAATGAACACGGCTATCTCAATATTTCGTTCTCTTGGATTCGGACTATCTTATCACAAGGTGGAAGGACCAACGACCGCTCTTACCTTCCTTGGCATTTCATATCAGTCATTTCTGTCTATCATGTCACAGGATCACAACACGCCACTGTCCTCAACCAACTGGATGGGATAATTGCCTATTACAGGTCCCGAGCTTTCGCGGAATTCACAAAGAAGAACTGCGCCTCACATCTCTCGGCTTATCTCAGATTCTGCAATATCAATCGACAAGAGCCCCGGCCCTGTGACGCCCTACAAAACCTCCGCTTCCTGGCTCACATCTCCCAGCGGCTTCGGTACTCCTCGCTCTCCCAATATGCTAACATTATCCGTCTCCTCAACATTGAACAAGGTTTTCCCAACCCTCTGCAGACATGGCCAATCCGGTCCTTTATGCAGGGCATAAAACGCTCTAAAGGAAACGCACCTCAGAGAAAATTACCCATCACTCCCAGCATGCTCCTTCGCTTACATTGTCTTATGGACTTAGACCCGTTCATCGTGTACTGTGGGCTGCTTACCTCATGGCTTTCTACACGCTTCTCAGAAAGTCTAACATTATACCCCCCTCTCAAGCCACATTCGACAAGAAGCGGCACCCATGTCACAGTGATCTACGCCTCGCGCCAAAAGGCTTCGTGCTCCACGTCAAAGAAACCAAGACAATTCAGTTTGGTAACGAGATCTCCTGCTGCCCATTCCATATCTGCCAGGACACCCACTATGTCCCACCACTGCACTAGTCGCTGTGCTCGCCCTAGGGCCAACTCTGCCACCCTCCACGCCTCTGCTTGCTTACCCGTCTTATGACGGCCTCCGCGTGCCCACTCAGGCAGTCTTTTCTCAAAGAGCAGCTCCAAGCCATAGGAGTAGACCCCGCTGCTTACAGCACTCACAGTTTTCGCCGCGGCGGTGCCAGCTGGGCTCTGCAGTGTGGAATGCCTGGCGAGCTCATACAAGTACTAGGAGACTGGCGATCAGATTGCTACAGAAAATACCTCCAGCTGGACGTCTCATCGAAATTTACATTGTTCTCCCCTTTCACCAACAACCTTCCTACACTACATTAATCTACTTTGGGTTTGGGATTTTTCACAACAGCTGATAACATGTATGCGTTATCGTTGCATATTTGATAAGCATGTTAATCCGTGTACTGTTAGTTTAACAATATATCATGCTCATTGTTTGGCTCATGCATATTTTTGTATCGTACGTAATCCACATTTAAGACCCCTGTTACCGCCTTGGAGTGTTCTGTTCTGTTTACAAGTTAATTCACATTCTCAGCGACGCACCGGCGACTTCCAAGCAGCCTTGAACAAGCATGCGTTCAGCGAGACCCACTTCACTTACTCCCAATTTCACCAGGAGCGACGCGTACCTATATAAGGGGAAGCGCAATACAATATTGGTTCTACACATGGAACGGTTATGACAGCGTCCCACTGTCCACAAGGACGACCGCCACATCAGGGGGCGATTACTCACGACAACACGACGAGATCGTCGCGGACATTGGCGCTCTATTTCCTGATGGGCCGGGCCAATTAGCGGTAGACCCCAAGCCACTGTTTAAACTCCTTGCGGACATAACACTTGACGCGTACCCAACCATGCGTTATCGCTTCCGCATCATACATATGCCGGGCATGAAGAACAAGGCGGCAGATGCTATGTCGCGTAGGCCGTCGGCACCACGCCAGATGCCGGAGGAGACGATTCGCGACTTTCACCAATGCCGAGAACATGACATCGATCGAAGGAGTAATCCAAAACAAGGACAAGCTGGACATACCACCCTCACTCCTTTGCCTTGTTAAATACTTATTTGGTTATTGTTATTTTTGATTCGATAACCAGATTGTGAAACAACTCATATCATCAAAAAAACATTGAATGAAAGCTGTCATCCCATGGAAGTTTTCTTGGGCTGAAACAAAAGAAAATGGGTCTGTTTTTCTGGCAAATGATAATTTCATGCGTTCAGTTTTAACGAACTACTAAAAATGAAGAGCCTTCTCAATCTATCCATTATATCGTTTTACTCCACATAGGACAACCTGACCTAAGCCGTCAATCATAACAACTCATACTAACTCGAATGCATGCACATTAGGAAGCTTTCTGCACATTGTTTCAGGTTACAAAGCCGCATCATGAGAACTCTAAGTTTGTTACTGTTGTGGACGCTTTCATTACACAGCGTTGTGTTCTACAGCAATAATGATGGTCTGACTGAATTTCTTCTCGATCATATGGATTCCAACACTACTTTCGTTTTTGTTTTAAATAATCACTTTACACACATTCGAGAGGTGGAGTTGGTGGCGGTGGTTGTAGTGGTTGTGGTAGTGGTGGTGGTGGTAGTGGTGGTGATGACGGTGGTGGTAGTGGTGGTGGAGGTAGTGGTGGTGGTGGTAGTGGTAGTGGTGGTAATGGTGGTGGTGGTAGTGGTGGTGGTAGTGGTAGTGGTGGTGATGGTGGTGGTAGCGGTGGTGGTGGTGGTGGTAGCGGTGGTGGTAGTGGTGGTGGTATTGGTGGCGGTGGTGGTGGTGGTGGTGGTGGTAGTGGTGGTGGTGGTGGTGGTGGTGGTGGTGGCGATGGTGGTGGTGGGGGTAGTGGTGGTGGTGGTGGTAGTGGTGGCGATGGTGGTGGTGTGGTGGTGGTGGTGGTGGTGGTAGTGGTGGTGGTGGTGGTGGTGGTGGTGGTATTGATTCTGTGTGGTATTTGTGCGACAGTGATTGTTTGTGGCCTTTTGTACATGTTAGACATTTTAGCTTTTAGCTTGGTTCAAAATAGTCCCTCGCGAACCCGCTTGCTAGCTGCCTCGCCTATGGGGAAAACTTCCGCTGGTCAGTTGCCGCCTCGCCACCAAGTTACCAACAGATATTACCGCTTGGTGTGATTTTAGGCGGAGATACTAATTCACAGGAGTCATAAGTTGTTGAAACTCGCCTTAAGTTCAGATAAATATTCGGTGAGTTGATTTTAATAGATAAAACTAGATAAAACACGGGAACACAGATCATTCCGTTGAATTCCCAAACTGAATTGTGGTAAGACGCCAGAACTAAGAACGAGTGCAGCAGCATCTCCCGTACTTGGTTCGAAAGAGCTAGTTGCCACGGACGCCGTTTATATTTGCTAAGTAACTGTCGTACTAATGTATCGTTATTTACAGACACTCATCAGCGTTTTTTGATCCATAGTTTCTTGAGAATCTGTAAGTATACCCATCCTTACATTTCCCATATGAAAGTGGAATTCGTTAGTTAGGTTTCTGTACTTTTTTTGAAAACAAAACAAAATGTGAAAATTGTCGCAACGGTAGAATGCTGCCTTTCGAGACGTTTCATCTGTGGTTGAATATATAGAAGAGGGATTTTAAGCAATATTCCTCCCTTGTAAACTGTGCAGTAATTTACATAACGGTATCCTATGAAAAACTGCTCCAGAACAAACCCATATATATATATATATATATATATATATATATATATATATATATATATATATATATATATATATATATATATATATATATATATATATATATATATATATATATATATATATATATATATATATATATATATATACATATATATATACATATACATTATCAATTTAACGGGACGCCTTTTTGTTTTGTCTCGAGGCTAGATTTCCCATAATGTTAATTTTGTTTGTAGCTTTGGCCTGATAACTTTACTAATACTGAATTATACAGTTTATAGGTCTTTAAGACTGCCTGACTTCACACATTATCCCTCATCCGGAATTCCGAAATCCGGACACCACCTTAAACCGGAATTTTTTCGGCAAGTACCGTTATGACGTCACATTGAAAATTTCCGAAGATTTCAGGTCTCAATTAACGACAGACAGTTGCGGTCTGACTTCGGCGGCAAGAGGTTTGTCGTGGGGCCGTTATCAAGGTGCTGAAATTAGTCGCACCTTCTCAGCCGAAAATGAGTTCAGGCAAGGAGTTATAACCAATAGCTTTAATTATGTAACTCTTTGGTTCAGGCAGTAAAACGACCTAGGCAAACTTCGTATCTGACAGCGTCTGCGCTGTTCACTAATTTCGATTTCTCATATCCGCGCTGAGGCATCAAATCATCATAAGACCAGGGGTGAATGTCTTGCCTATAAAATGACCATAATACGCCAATTAGCATAAACACCAGTCATGTTCTGTTGAACTGTTATATGCCTCACATCGTACATTTAGAAAAGAGTGACGGCACCTCGGGTCGTATTCTCAGCTGACATGGTCTTTATCCTGTGTCCAAGCATGCATGCCGCAATGACTCAATAGGGTCTAAATGAGATTTTAATCCCCACACAATCATGTCTCTTTAACTGTTTTGTTAGATTCCGCATCACGAAATAACGTAGAAGTACGATTGCTACTGTTAACGCACCCTTACGAAATTATTCCGATTTCTATCGTCGAGTCGATATTTACCGTTTACGAAGGTGGACACGGCTATGTTCGTTTGGAAAACCGCAGCGTTATGATTTACGCACATTTGTACATCTCCAAACATCGGCAAGGCATGATAATGGGAGTGTAGAAACACTCTCCGAAATCCGGAAAATTCCGAAATCCGGAACTCGCTCGGTCCTGGGCATTCAGGATAAGGGATACTAAGCTGTATATATATATATATATATATATATATATATATATATATATATATATATATATATATATATATATATATATATATATATATATAATATATATATATATATATAATATATATATATATATCTATCTTTCGTGTGTGTGTGTGTGTGTGTGTGTGTGTGTGTGTGTGTGTGTGTGTGTGTGTGTGTGTCTATTTATACACTACACCTATTTCCACTAGCCAAACATATCGACCCCTTAAATGCGGGAAATGGCGTCCTCTGTTTACCCTACAACAACCAATAACCCCCACCTCCAACAACTGGCTACTTGCGTATGTAAATATCTAGAAAGTCGATATCGAGGGTAAGAGTTATTGTCATAAGTTGAACCTTGACATTGTCCGACTACGTACTCTATATGCGGACCATGAAGGGCCACACAGGGTGCCTGTGGTACGAGCGACAGCTGCAGTACAAACCCTTCCCCACCCCACTTCCCCCAAATGAGAAATGGCGTAGGTGGCCATTGGGATATATGACGGGTGATTCTATGATATTACCCTTGAGTACACAGCTTACAAACGTAGAGTGTTACACGATCAGATTGGGCTCAGTGTGCAGTTGATATTTGACGCAATAAACGAAAGCAGTAAATACATACTTAATTTGTATTCACCGTTGCGAAAATATTTGCTAACAAGGATTGGGCTTCCCTCTTGATCTCAATATGCATCACATATGACTGCTACAAGCTGCAGGATACGTGCAGAGTTAGTAGATCACGATGGCGAGAAATCATGTGAAGACTTGTTGTCAGTCAAGTATCCCGCCCGTACAGAGTCTTAGTATCGAAAACATATTAATCAGATAACACGTGGTAGACTTTGCTATCTGCCTATTGTCTCGTGACCCTCGGCTCCTATAAAACACAGGTGTCCGTGTTCATAGCTTCACTGGTAATTTGACTTTCAAAGGACAGCCATTCGAGTTTTGAGTCTGCCTAACAGGAACCTGATCTGAATCAAGAGGACGCGATAGAGGTTGATAGCAGCAGAAGGTAAGAAGAGTTTCTCCTTATTGAACGAATCACTTGAGGGGTTAATCATTTTGTTCCCACCTTCAGTCTCATTATTATAACGGGCCTTTCTAGCTGTATTATTTGAGACCATTATCATCGGCTCATTACCGCTGTCAATTCTCACTACCTATTCCGACTTGACTGCACTCATTGCCAAATCGCATCGCGTGTTCCTGTTGACCAATATCATTGTCTATTCTCGCTGACATATATCAATGCCTATTCTCACTGAACAATCCAATTACCTATTATGATTGACCCATCTTATTTCCTTCGCCAACTGACCAATTTCATTGCCTGTTAACACTGGTCAATATCATTGTCTATACCAACTGATCAATCACTTTGCCTGTTAACACCGGCCAATATCATTGCCTATTCTCATTAATCGATTTTACTGCCTATTCTCGTTTACAAATCTCATTCCTCATTCTAACTAACCAAACTAACGGCCTAAACGCACTATGAGTATTGCTGATAAGGCAATTGCTGACTAACCTTTGCTATTTCTTACATTACACCTTTCTATTCAATGACTTTCCATCCCGGCGCCCATCCACTTGTCTGTTCCTTTTCACCGAACAATTATCCCCCACCCAACTCAATATTCACTTTTTTTAACATTTTCGACATCTGCTAAATTTTCAATCAATCTTGCGGTTCTTTTCAGCGCGATCCCCTCGTGACGTCAGATGAGACTTATGAAATTGATAACGTTATCGTATTAACCGTTCACGTTACTTGCGAGATCAAGTATATGTTCTATCGTCTCAATCAGTACCCAGGTGAACCACAATCCCCGCTCGCGGTTCAGCTCCTCACTTCGTTCAAGTGTACTACCGTTATCAGTGTACGTAATATAAGACATTTGCTAATCTTCGATGCCTTGAGTGGATCGATATGGTCACGAGGGGTTTTGCTAAAATCTGAGCTGAATGTTAACACGGTTCAAAGTCACCAGTGTTCAGATTCACTGTTCACTTGACCACATAAACTAATAATCTTCTTCTGGCTGTCTTACACTCCTCATTTCAATGTCATGACAAATGACGTCATCACCCTAAGATTATTATGAGCTCACTCTGGTCGTCTGGTTTTCTATTGTACCAGGTGTTCAATGTTAATTATGTGCTAAACCTTATCACTTAAAAAACAACGACAAGCTTAGTCAGCAACGTATTACTTACCATCTCATAGGACGATTAATCATCTTCGGCTGGTATTGTTTAATGCATTGGTTAAACTTTTTATTTCACGGGTTTAGTGATGCATATATGGTGATACAAATAATTTTTTTCTTATGTAATTCGTATCTCCATGCATTCAAACAATCTTTGGACAAACTTACTTTATTTGCACGTTATGATACCCACCAACTTGTGGCATTCATAACGAGATACGCCGTCTAGTGTTTCGAAGAGCATAAACGGAAACAAAATCGGAAGATCTGCCTGAATATCAAAAGCACGTGCTTCGACAGTTATGGTGTGATATTGAATTATCGATTATACTGTATATTTATGTTCACCTCCATGGTTGACTGTTATGTGCACCTCCAATGTTGACTGTTGTTCAATGAATAAGTATATTGTTCAATAAAGTAGGTATGTAATTTTTGTCACATCCAGCCATATCTCATGGCATTTTCTAGCTCCGGTCGAACGGTAACATGAATTTATACCAGGACGTCTTGTAGGGCTAGGCATTTCCCAGTCCGTTGAAACGAGAGTATTAGTGGTGTCAATGAATCTTTCAAAAATAGAGTAGGACTATCATGATAGGTGGTGGGGGCGGAGAGGGGGGGGGGGGTAATACGGTAGCATCTTCCCGGGCACAGTCAGGAAATGATAAGGCTGTTATTGAGTGTTTACCGCCAAGTTTGATCTACTATTTTAGATCATGGACCTGATTTGTCTCGCCGCCAACAATTTGTTATTCCACTTAATTACGTGACTGGAGTTGGGTCCGAGTCGGTGGTACTTGAATACATTAGTACGGATGCCAGCCAGCTCGACTAGCAGCTGAAGCGCGTTTTACGCCTTTATCCTTTGATCTACAATGCTTGGAATGCATTGACTGTGATCCAGTCTACCTGTTTCACATTCAAATAAATGTCAGCTTTGTCGGACCTTAGATCCTTGAGTAATTGATATAAATGCTGATAAGAGCATCTTGAGTTGGTTATTCGTGACTTTAATCTTATCATCTTATCGCAAGGTCACAGGGTCCTATTATGAATGTTCAATCTGCTACATTCCAGAGGCATTTTCTGTCGATATGGCCCGTAGAATGTTTAAAACATACATATTAGCGTCCCTGTAAGTCTTATTGGAAGTTATGCTCAGATGTGCTGACTACATTATCTTTTTACTGTTTGCTGTGACAGCTCCACGATCTACTAGCGTCACTGGAGGGGACTTTGTTCTCTCCTTCCCAGATCACAACAACCTTCCTGAGCCTGTCAAGGTGAATACATACATATTTTTGCTTGCGGCAGTTGCTATCATTTTTTAACACTATGCACAAAACAACAATTTGAGAATTGTCGGCTGAAGTGGACCGTTATGATTTCTTTTATGCGGTCATTCTTACGTAATCATAACGGTCTACATAAAGAGCATTTCTTTAGGATAATTCTTCTGTGAGTTTGCTGATAGACAAACATATCAGACAATAAATAAATCCACCTCATCTAACTAGTGCTTGCGTATAACTTGATGTATATAGTATTTCTATCAATATTCAATATGTTTAGTAGTGGACGCCATGACTAAGGTAATGCTTGTTGTCTGCAGTCAGAATCCTCAACTCACAGTGAGCTGTCAAAATTAAGGTATGTATCAACATTTTGATATTGTCATGTTTCTAGTTTGAATGTGTAACCCCCAAAACTCCAATATATATTGATTAAACTAATATCTATCAAAACAATAATTAAATTCCCAATATTTCAAGTGCAGTCTGACATCAACTCAACCAAGCAAATTGGTTACTTTGATATTGTAGAGGTGGTTTGTGCTTTCATTTCCATAGCAACCAATTTGTAAATAGACGAAGCCTTCCTCACAGCCTTATGAACAGTGTATTTCCATTGAGAATAATAATGTTAGTTACTTAAATCCGTCATATAATGGACGTAATATGGAAAACTGGGTCAAGCCTGAGTCCTATTGAATAGTATTGTCCAGTAACTAACAGTTTATGGTAGGAAATTACCCTGACACCAAAGTAGTTGTCTTGCAAACTTTCATGATCAGGTCTTGTGTAATCTAATGAATAATGACAATAATCGACATGCTGTTGAATTCAATTAATCTATGCGTTTCTAATCTGAACATCCGTCAATTTTTACGAGACTTCATGCCTCGTCGTGTTGACCATTCATTGAGATGTATATATTCATTCTATGTTTTTATGAATGTGCTTATAATATGGGTCTGGTGTGCACAAACAAGCAAGTTTGATTTGTGTTTGTCATCGACGACCTAATTAGCATCTCACCATTTGCTCTGACTGCTCAACAGTCTCCTGGTGTGCTTGGAGGAGGTTGAATTCCCCTACCTCAGATCACAGCAACATTCCTGTGCCTGTCAAGGTGATTATTGATTGCCACAATTTGAATAAAATCACTTTAAGTTGACCGTTATGATTCATCTTTCTGTCTTATGTTGTCATGCTGATGGAATCATAATGGTCTATATGAAATTTGTCTGTTTGCTGTTAGAATAAGAAAGCAGATATTTACTACATTGTGGGACATTTATATTATTTCATCCTCTTCAATCTACTCTGAATATAGCTCACATTTATCTATGGACATTCACAATGTTAAATACTGCACGTTGTGATCTTTCTCATTTAGTGTCATCTGCAGTCAGCTCCCGGGAGTCAGCTGCTTCAACCTGAAAGTGAACCGTCAAGAGTCCGGACATTAAGGTATTGAGAAAAGCTGTCATCGAGCTACTTCTCATTCAAATGTAAACCTTCCCTACACACTGGTGAACCGTGTATCAAGCAATCACTGTCACTGATTATAATTATCTAGCAGATTCGAAAGATATATATCAATTTTACTGTGATAGCATACTAGACTGTTTAGATCTTTTCCTGTAGTCACCAATTTCATGTGAAATATTTCTAATCAGTATCCGTGTTTCAGGAACCCCAGATAGCATGGCAACCGCTAGACCCACAGCATTCAAGGATGTCTTATCTGGAGGCGAGAACTTCGTTTCAAGAGGCGTGTCCTACATGCCTGTAAGACCCTCCCCCTTCACCAATCTCATCAACTACATCAACACCCTTCGAGATTCGGATGACCTGTATGACCTTGAAATCCAGAGCCGAGGTGAAGTCTTTAAGGCACACAGACTAGTATTAGCCGGGAGTTCGCCATATTTTAGAAATATTCTCACCTCTAAGAAGGCACTGTCAGCTCTCTCTGTAGATTTTGATCCCGATCTATTGGGCCTTTGTTTTGATTACATGTATAAAGGGTCTGTTGATGTGGATGTGCGTAAGGCTGGGCCTTTGAAAGATGTATGTGAAGTTCTGGGTATGGATGACCTAAAGAATGATTGTTCCCTTTATCAGCTCTCTCAATTAGATCTAGCGGTAGAAAACTGTATCGAGATTTGGGACGTAGCTTGCTGTGTGGAAGACAAAGTTCGCGCGCAGAAGGCCAGCTCCATGGTTCTGAGTCACTTGGAGGACCTTATGACCAGCCCCTCCTACTTAGGTCTTTCTTATGAACGCGTTAACCATATCGTGTCTCACCCAGACTTGAAGGTGAGCTCACCTGATGTGCGCCTCAGTAGCATGCTAGAATGGGTGAGACATGATCCCAACTCCCGCACGAAATATCTCCTCCCCCTTCTGAATGTCTTGCCGCTTAACAAGATTCCTACAAATTTTCTAAAATTCATACTGCGTGCGGAACATTTGTTTAAAACACACAGCAAGGCACGTGAGTTTGTGGAAGATGCAATCCTAGAAAAGCAAGCTGAGCATGTGGTTGTGATTGTGGGGGTGCGTCCCTATAAGGGAGGTGATTTACAACCGCTGTTCAGGAGGTGTATGTTATGCCTACTTCTCTGACAGCGCCCAGTCAGTCAATCACCACTTTACCCTCCACCATTCATGAGTGGGGCTATGTAGCAGTGAGCGTGAATGAGCGTCAGGTGACTGTAAGCGGGTTGGGTAAGAAGCTGAATGAGGTGTGGCTGTATGATCACAAGAAGCGTGTTTGGTGTAGTGGTGGTGTGCTGAGGAGGCCTCGTGCGGCTCATTGTATGATAGAGATGAACGGGGATCTGTATGTGATGGGTGGTACTCCTGACCCTAGTAAGGTTAACATGGGTGACTGCGTGGAGGTGGAGATGCGGGTGAGTGGCACAGACACCTGGCAGGCGGCGGGCAGCTTGGTCGGGTCACGTGTGGTAACACTCGCTGCTGTCCACTGGGCGACTCAGACATACTGGTGTGTGGTGTGCTTGATAAAGATGACCATGTGACTCTTCAGGTTTACTCGACAGTCTCCCACAGCGTAACACGCACACTCAGCTTACCTGATGGTGGGCAGTGGGTGTATGGTCTGGTTGTCGTGGGTGATCACGCTATCATGATGTGTACAGATAACACCTACATCTGCCCTGTGACAAGCCTCCATAAGGGGACAGCTCGGGACATCCAGATAAGGTCCACATACAAAACACCAAACTGCGCGTGTGCTGTTGTTCTGACTGAGGACAAGAGACACGTTGTGTTAGTCGGTGGTAACCCACGCAACAAGACGTCAGCCCATTACACATACAGAGCACGTGTGGTTGACATTGTAGAGGGGGCGGGGACGGGGTGGGAGAGGGTGGAGTCGGGGGTGGACTGTAGGCAGGTGTGTGGTGTATGGTGGTGTATGTACGGGGATGCTGCCCGCTAGTGTGATGAAATGAGTCGCCGTGTCTGATATGAACCCAGTGATAAGAGTGAGTGATAACAACAGACCCTGATCACTCGAATTGTTCTTTTTACTTCAGTTATTCGTGACCATTCTATTTGTAGTGCTTTGGTTTCATATCTTACATAACCTGTCTTAACCTATCATAAAAGTTGCGTTAGAGGGTCAATGCTATTTGTTGGAAATATTGAGTTGATATTTAAGCTGGATATGATGAGAGTTTTTGTCAGTTTTGACTTGTTTTATGTACTCAGCTGTTCGTTAAGTTACACTGCTATTATGTAAGCTGATTTCTGGTCCGATGTGTATTGATGTGTATTGTATAAGGTTTGCAAATAATCACAATTGACGCGGATCTTGTGTCTTGTTTATGAGATAACAGCGCTGATTAAGTGTAGCAGAAATTGAGTTTGATAAAGTTTCCCTGCTTACTAAGTTGGATGAAAGTTCCATGTTACACAGTTTAAACCTGTGATGTGAATAAACATATCTGTGAACTCAAATTGCAACATTTACTGGGAGTGCCACTTAATCCATGGTCAGAGAAAAGTGATGTAAAGGAAATACACAGACACACATAAAAACTTCCACACACACATACATACACATACATGGCTGTAAAACCCCAAATCAAGTGGATAACAGAGTGCCTTTATTGAGCGAAAATACGGATACAATCCGACGTAATATTGTAACTGGTAATACACACATATATATATATATATATATATATATATATATATATATATATATATATATATATATATATATATATATATATATATATATATATATATATATATATATATATATATATATATATATATATATATATATATATATATATATATATATATATATATATATATATATATATATATATATACGGATAAACAATTCCAAAACCCCAACACAGTTGGTATATGAGTAGGGAATTAGGTAGGTAGGGAAGAAACAATGGGAGACATTAAATTTAGTTTGGGGTTGACATCAAGATCGAGGTATAATTTGTATGAATCAGATTTTCAGTCCCCTAGCACTTGGATAAGTTCTCCGGGTAGCCCCGCTTTGAGCATGGCCGTCGCTCCGCCCCTGCGAAAACTGTGAGAGCTGTAGCCGGCACATGGTACACCATCTATCTGGAGGTGGCGTTTTAAATGTTTGTTGAACTCAGCATGAGACAGGGTGCGGGTGCCAGAAGGGGTTGGGAAGACAAGGAAAGGAGATTCTGGACATAGGCTGGGATCAAGTAGGAGTACCCGGTGTAAAGCTGTCACGGGACACAAGGGTTTGTCAGCGATGTAGGGGAGCGGGAGTTGTGGGTTGCGCTCATCGAACTGTATTGTCTTTGACGACTTCAGTGATATGGCCATACCATCGGGTATGATGTATAGGTCTTTGCTCCAAAGGTGTTTTTAGTCGTCAAAGAGTGTCGCTGGTGTAAGGATGGATTTGCGGAGGAGAGAGAAGAAAGCCATAGTGTAAGCAGCCAACAAAACACTCTCGAGCGGCTTCGACCAGCAAATAATTCGGTGAATTTTGAGAAGTATGTCCGGAGTGATGGGGAGGGGGTGAGAGGTGACATAGCCTTTATCTCGTCTTATTCCCCGCATCACACAACGCACATCCCCAACACCTGTTGGGATCAGACAAGCCTTGCGAGGCATGCAGTAGACGCAAGATATTAATGTATTTTTGGACGGAAGTGTATTTCAGTCGTTGGGCTAGGGGGGCAGCGTAGCGTACAGCCGTTTGAGTGGTCACAGGCAGTGGTACGGTGTTGGTGATTGAGCAGAACGTAAGGTACGAATTCAGGTGGGTTGAGTAGGAGCGTTGAGTGGCTTGTGCAAACGTCAAAGCTTTGTAGCGGGCGACCTGGGTGTCTAGGTGTGGCACCAGCGCATCAGGCGGCGAAACTGGGACACAAAATGCAGTATGCATTTCATAGACATGTGATGCGTAGCAAACTGCTGAAAGAGCGATGACGTCATGGGTTGTCCATTGGCGAGAGGGAGCACCCAGAACTAGAAGTGGCCACGCTGTCGCAAACGGCTGATGGCGTCACTGTAGATATTGAGGTTTCCCGGTATGTGGCGGCAAGTAATGTCAAAATTGAAGATGTTTTGAAGCCAGAAGATTTGGCGCAGGTGGGGCATTAAAGCGGCGTCGCGGCATACATTTTTGTTTAGGATAGATTTGGTACAGGTGTTGTCGGTCAATATGATGACATTACAGTTTTGTAAGGCGTGGAGCCCAGCCAATAATGGCAATGATGGCAGACAACGTTTCTTTTCTATTGATGTGTGACTTATAATGATGAGGCACATCCATTTCCCAATCAATGTAGGCCCAATCGAGGTTTTCAAGGATAATACCGGCGCCCGGGTTGGATGCGTCCGTAGAGATGTAGATATTGTTACGTGCTGAGCGTGCAAAGCTTACGCTGTTGAAGAGTGGCATGCAGTCCAACCACTATTTGATGTCGGCTTGGATATCTGGTCCGAGCTTGGCCTTATGGTGCGGCTTTTTAAGCGGATGCATTGTGTCGAAAACACGTTGGAGGTAAGTCCTACCTCCGCGAATGACGCAAGCAGCCCATGCTAGCTTCCCAGCTAATTTTTGAAGCTGTCATAAGGATGACCTTGGTCGTCCCCGGAACTCCTGCAGGAGTGTCGTACACTCTATAACTTTACTGGGCGGTAAATGGATGGTCTGTGTCACAGTGTTTATAGCCATACCTAGGAAAACTATCTTCTGTGACGGTCCTTCCACTTTTGGATAGGCGATGGAAAACCCTAATTTCCTTAGTATGGCGACGGCTTTTGTCGTAGCGACGATACCTTCCTCACGCGTGTTGCTGATGATGAGGAAGTCGTCCAGGTACGCAACAACAGTAATGCCATGTCTAGCTAATATACGCTGGGTTGATCTGGAGAGTCTGTGGAATATTTCTACAGATAGACGAGCACCAAAGGGGAGACGAGTGTCATACATATAGGTAGGGCGCTCATTGCCGCTGAAGTGCCATTTAAGGCCTGTGTATTGGTAGTGATTCGGGTTGATGCTGACAGAACGGTAGGCACTTTTGAGGTCGAGTTTGCTGAGATAGCATTCAGGTGTGATGAGCGAAATGGCATCATTGACTGTCTGATATTTAATAGATGACGTTAGTTGAGCAAGGTGGTTAAGGCTCTTACCAACCGGTTTTGAGCAGTCGTGGATCAGTCGAATTCCTCTGTCTGGTTTGGGCACTGATCCTAGAGCGCTGACAAAATGAGGCTTTTGGTGTGAGATGACGTAACGTCCTTCCTCTACCCTATATCTCTATCTAAGAGTGGTGAGGCTGTTGAGGTTGGCCTATGCCCATTTGAAGGAGAGCTGCGACAGCAGAAGCAGCGTTGTCACCTTGAGGTGGTGCCGTGTCCGTGCCGAGTCCCTTTTGGGATGTCCATGAGCAGGCAACCCTGACAGGAGAAGTTGAGGGTCAAGCTTGGCCTCTTCTAATGCAGCTTCCAGAAGTAGGCGCTGGCCTAAAGGCTATATGTCCATGGCGGTTATGTCCTCTGGTCGAAGTACTTTGGCTGCCTTGAGACTGTTGAACCCATAGTGAACGAGGAGGTCATTGTTGGATTGGTTAAGATCACACTTTAGTGTCCACTCACGAAAAGGGGTCAGTAGATCGGACTCGGATTCTTCAGAAGGCATTGCAAAATATAGCAAAAAATAAAAGTGACGTGCTCTCACTGCTGAGGTCAAAACCAAACTGAAGGGAGAGCGGGTTGGAATATCGAACTTTACGATTTATCCCGGCTTTCGCCCAATAGGGTCCCCTACCCTACCACCAATAATAACGGGCCCCATGAAGCATCTTTGATGAGAGACCTCTCTCGCGCTGAATTAGAAGCTTAATCGCTTGTGCTCATTATTCATACATAGCAGACTTTATTGAACTCGAGGGTTAGGAATCGTGGTAGATGAATTTGTTTAGTCCAATTGCAACAAACCTCTCTCTGTTCCCCCCTCTCACATACACACTTCTTTGTAAAGTTTTAAAATATGTATTTCTTGTTTGTACTTTGCAACAATTTGCAGGAAGAGAAAGCTGACTTTGTTTCTCTTTTATCACACAGGCTGAGGATGAAATAATGAAAGTGTTTTGAACTTCCTTCACCTCTGTCGCATACGAACAACATGATCACTCAAAGACCAAAAACAAAAACCTGTTGCTATTGACGTCGAGCTGTACCGCGCTTCTCTTTTTCTAACAAATTTCAGCTCTAGCAGTGCAGGGGAGGGGCGGGGGATTTCGTCCTCAGACTGTTACTCTGTTACAATTGAACACAAACAACAACGCTGGTTACTTGTGTTTGGGGTGGTTTATCTATCCTGAAACATGCATTTAACGCGACGTATATACACACACACACACATACATTTTATATATATATATATATAGATATATATATATATATATATATATATATATATATATATATATATATATATATATATATATATATATATAGATATATATATATATATATATATATATCTATATATATATATATATATATATATATAGATATATATATATATATATCTATATATATCTCTATATCTATATATCTCTATATATATATATATATATATATATATATATATATATATTATATATATATATATAGATGTTATAATACTATTCTGGCTCATACGTTCTTATAAGCCTCCCACCTTAATTATTATCACGAGAGCCCGGGTTTTATCACACCACTCTTTGGGAGGGGTGTAATCCTGATTGTAGCAATCCTCACAGCAAGCGGGTTCTCCCTCCTAGTGGACACGACGGTCCACTAGGAGGGTGAACTCGCTTGCTGTGAGGATTGCTACAATCAGGATTACACACCTCCCAAAGAGAGGTGTGATGTATGAGCCAGATAGTAGTATAACATATATATATATATATATATATATATATATATATATATATATATATATATATATATATATATATATATATATATATATATATATATATATATATCTATAAATAAATATATATATGTATATATACAGAGAGATATATATATTTTATTTATATATTCTATATATATATATATACTATATGCATATATATATATATATATATATATCTATATATATATATATCTATATATATATATATATATATATATATATATATATATATATATATATATATATATATATATATATATATATATATAGTATATATATATATACAAAAAACGTTGGTCTGCTCTGCTTGGTTTGATCGCGGGGAGAGGGGCGGAGCATAATTCTGTTAAACGGTATCTTTAGCAACAAAAAACTGCTGCAGTGCCGAGTTTGTCAATCACTGAGCCTGTCAAGCAGCAAACGGGGGGGGGGGGGGCGAGGTCATCCAAACCAAGGGAGGAATGGCCATCAGCAACGACCTCCACCCAAACAAACAGTCAACTCTCTGGTGGTGCAGGGGGACTCCCAGGGGTTTGTAGGCGAGAAACCCCGAAGGGAAATTGATGGCCACAAGTGGGAGTCTAAACCTAGATGCCCCATTCCTGGCTGTAAGGATTCATACGGTCTCCAAAGTCGTATGCCTTGGACAAGCATGCCCCGGGGGTTCTCCATGAAGGCCATGATGCCATGGATGTGACATCGCAATGATTGTCTGTCCTCCCTGTACTCGCCAACTACCCACTGGGGTCGTGCCGGCACTTGAAACCCCTCTTCTCGAGGAGGGGTTCGAGGGATTTGGATGCCAAAGCCACAGGACAATTTGCGGAGACCATGCAGTAGTTCTGGAAGGTCCACGAGGATCCGGTTTCTCAGAGCTTCAGTCTCAGGCCCCAAAATTTGCCCACTGTCCTCCTCCACTGGCGGCCTCTGATGGCTCTGCTGTCTTCGCTCGGGCCCCGTGAGAGGGAGCTCTTCTGGGACTTGGGACATTGGTCTGCACTTTTTGGTTGGATCGTGGGGAGAGGGGCGGGGCAAAATTCTGTTAAACGGGATCCTCAGCTACCCATGACCTTCGATTCCCACTACCACACGGACAGGGCCCTGGTGTCCCTGGACCTACCACGGAATTGCGGACCACGGAAGCTGTTCATGGCTACCAGACCCCAGTCTGCCCTCGCCCTGAACGTGTCAACTTGAGTAAATCGTACCCCCTGACCATCCTGGCCTTTTAGGCACCTAAAATGGAATTGCCTATTGAGAAGGACATATACTTAGAAGCCTGACTCAAGAGAAGAAGCCTGGCTTAAGAGAAGAAGATTATATACCACCAATGACCAAGATCATACACCTACAGCATAACAAGCTAAGCAGGCTAAGAAACACTATAATATAATACTGTTTGCCTGTATCATGTGTCAACTTGTATGCGTACCTCTATGTAGAGGTAGCCCAGAGCATTTGTATTCTAACTAATCAAACGTAAGGATTTCAAAAGGGACTATCAAGTTTATCCACCCAGTGAAACCTTACCTACCTCGCTTGATAACTGGGACGGGCCAGAGATCTGCTTAGAGTACAACACTTAATGAGCTTGTCTTAAGTTTCATTTGTTGTTATTGTCCTCTATAAGCCATTCAACTCGACTCCACCAACATGTAAAGTAACTTATGTATTATTATACTATACACCATTCTCAATTTAACACTTAACACAGAGAGAGCAACCAATAAAAAGAATTCAAACAAGTTCTTTAATAATCTAAAGCACGTACATTTTAAACAAACTGATATTCTAAACTCACAAACTACCAAGGAAGCTGCAACATTTGTAAATGACTAAATTTCCCTTATTTAATGTGAGCTGTAAGGGATCTGTAAATGTGACTGGCATTAAGGGAATGAACTCCGGCAGTAGTCCTCAGATCTGCCTACCACTGAGTCAGTCAAAATCTTCACACAAGCATAAACAAGACAATTAACAGACAAACAGAGTAGAAGCTTTGCCAATCAAAAAGTTGACAAACCAGAAATCTTAACAACATATGGGTAAAAAATCTTATAAAGTTTACAAAACAGTGAAACCTGTGTACTTATTAACTCTACAAACTTAGAGCTAACATGCTACCTAACAATTGATAAAGTTTTTAGAATATTTATATATGACAATAAAATTAGTAAATTTACTATGATTGCTGATACTCTTATATAGCTAGAGCACATTGGCAAAAAACTTACTAATAACTGATGAAGTCCATTGACTGACCCGATGTCCACAGCAGTGCACCTTCTCCAAACATTAACAGTCACATCATTCGTCAAGGTGGTTTTCAGGACTTTAGCTAGGAGCGAGGTCATTAATCCCTGTGATACCAATACAATACTATCATATTTAAAAGTTAGTATATGAAGCATTTAATTGGTATAGCACTTGTACAACTGATTACTATAATAACATTCTCCTTCTTCAGATTCAACATTCAAAGACGTGTAAACAATGCTAATGATATTCACCCATTGTTACTCCAGTAATGGCAAGAAAGCTCACTGATTTAACTCACCAGTGATTATTTATTCCCCACTAGTTAGTTGGCTTAGTGGCATTAATTTGGCTCAAAATCCTTAATTTAGCATTTATTGAACTCAACACCATTGATTTAGCTCACCAGTAACATGTTGATACTGGGTCCTACCCAGCATTGAGTGCATGGCATGACCAAACTCATGGAAGAGATTCTCTACAACACTGCGACAGAGGTAAGATGGGATACGTCCTCGAGGAGGGGGCAAGTTGAGCATCAGGACCACGATCGGGTACTTGTATTCACCGGAGTCTTACTGACACCCGCCTTGTATGTAAAATGACAGTCCTGTAATACATTTGATAAATTGTATCAGTTAAAATAATTTATATTGTGAAGCAATAAAAGAGTAAAAATATATGGCAGCTGCCCATAAATATAATATATTATTTAAAATGTAAACAGTCCAGGAACAAAAATATTTGAGATAAAATTTTAAAAGATAAATCAATTGTGAAGTGACAGAGTATGATAGGATTAGGATGAATTCATTACAAATTATATATCAAAGATGAATGTGAAAAAGCAACCAAAAAAGAACTTCAAAACGATTTAAATCGTATATCAGTATAAATCTTTACGAAGTTATCAAGTGAATTAAAATATATGATGATGCAATGGATAGACTATAAGCACACGAGAGAGATACATAATTGATGGGGTTTCCCTGGTCGCTCACAAATGTCATAGATGTATCCCATAATGCTTTGTCTCATGCACCCCTGCCTTCAACAAAACATCAACACATAATAAACTCCCTGTCCCTGAGTAACAAACCACTTTACCGAGGAGGAGACGGAATTGCTTACCAGTATATGTACCTCATGTGACCAGGGTCTCCATAGCCAGGCTATATGTTCTGAAGGGACACTGAGAAGAGTGAATGGAATAGTCCCTCCATACAACACAGCCCAGAGAGAAGTAGGGTATGAGGTCCTTACCCTTCATTTAACACCTGTCACACATTCACATTGGGTGTCACAATCACATTGGGTGTCACACATTCACATTGGGTGTCACACATTCAAATTGGGTGTCACACAGTCACATTGGGTGTTAGTCACATTGGGTGTAATGGTCACATTGTGCGTCACACAGTTGCATCATATTGTGACATTTTCACATAATGGTGGTCACATTTTGGGTGTCACATTGTTGCATGTAGGGTGCCAAGTTGCCCTGTGGTTAGAATAATAATAGATGATATGGTCACATGATGGGTCTCTGTCACACTCGGGCGGTCACGTTGTCACATAAGGTGAAACAAGGTGTCACATAATATAATTTGATGGATTAAAAGAAGTGACAAACACCCACCTGTCACATGGTATGATACAGGACTATCATCAACTGGTCACATGACTGACATCATCCTGTCACAAGACCATCACAATCTAGTCACATGACCACTATTGCAATATTACAAGCCAGCACGTACATCCTTACACATATTCATATCAATTGATAGAGCTGCAATAACCTTTAGTGCCGGGCCACACCGCTGTAATAGGCAGTGTCCCAGGATGAATCACCGGCAATAGAACCAAGACAGATTCTTCTGAGCTACAAAATCAACATATATAATCATGTCAAGCAGTTCATCTCCCATTTGATCTTCTGATATTGGTCAGTCCACTCCCAACCTAGAAAGCCTGTATACGCAGTAACACAGGCATCCAATGCACCTCTATTTCACAAAAGTGTTCAACAAGGATTTGCATGGCAATAACGTATTATCAGCTTCCTGGTTGCCGATGCAAAGTCTGTCAACTATAACATAAGACTTAGTACCTCAGAAGACGCCATGTCTCAGCTTGACCTCACTGAGGTCCTTCAGTTCAACATCCACCCTGAGGGTCAAACAGGGTAGTAACTGCTTATGTTTGGTGTTAAATTTAAATTGCAATCATTTACATAATAAAAATCAATTTATTAACTGTTATAACAGCATTATTTTCAAAAGACATTTGCCAAAACCAACCTTGGCTTGATTCGTTCTGCCAATGTCTTCAGAAAGGCCAACACATACTCTGTTCACAAATCAAATAATCAAAATAAACATAACACCATGACTAAATCAATTATATAAAATAATGTAGCATGAAAAATACCAGCAGTTCTTTACACTAGAAGCATTTGTCAGTAAACTTCATAGATAATACAGATGTAAGTCAACATGCAAACGCCACTGAGTGAGCAAAATGTTGCCTTAAGTTATACAAATTAATTAAAATATAAAGCCACATTCGTACAGCATCAACCTACCCGGTGATTCTCCCATGGTTCCCCGCAGGGCTCAGTGAGAGTAGGTCGCGAATCCCACGAGTTTAGCCCGCCAGAATGTAACAAGTCCTGGAGACACTCCAGCTGGGAGGGGTTGGGGTAGAGGAAGATCTTATAGGCTGCCTCTCTTACCTACACACATAGCAGGCTGGGTTGTAGGATGGGGATCTACAAGGCATAAGAAGTGTGAAGCCGAGGCTAGACGGGAAGAGGGAGGCAATGAGGGGTGCGTGGACATCATGATTAGAAACATGACTCAGGCCAAAAAAATGTACTCCTGAAACTGTTTAACACAGCATATTTCGTAGCCAAAATGGAATTGCCATTTACTACCTACACGTCGCTGTATCACTCATGCAGAAAAATGGTATCAATCTTGACAACAATTACCACAGTGACAAAGCATGTGCAAGGTGTTTATATAATAATTAATCTAGTACTACGATTTTAATAGTATAAGATTTTTTAAAAGTAATGTCCATTATTAAGTTTGCTAAGTTAATCGATTGTTAAAAATAGATGCATCGACTTTGATTTAAGATTTTTGGATCCGATTGTGACTGTTCTTCGCGAAGACCTGATTATCAAGCTGAGTCAAGCTAGGGCCATAGGTGTGATGTTTGATGGGGCAACGGATGCTAGTTAAAAAGAACAAGAGATGGTGTATGTCAGGTACTGTAATTATGTTAATGATCTAAGAATTAAGTGTGAACCAATTTAATCTAAAAATTCAGTTATCGTAGTATGTACTTAAAGTAGTTTAGTCTTAGAACTATTCCAACACACTTCAGGTTTATGGATGAAGGAGTACCAAGAAACGTATTCATCTCTCTTCAAGCTATTCAGCACGCAGCAAGACTGTATGGGGAAGGTGGACCCAGAATGGCTCAGCAAGACAGTAGGAATGGACTCAGATGGAGCCAATGTTAATGTTGGCCGAAGGGATAGTGGGGTAACCTGAATGCAAGCCAATGGCCGTAACTACATTCTTGTCCTGCACTGTGTTGCCCACAGGTTAGAGCTGTCAGCCTTGAAGGCAATGAATGAAACCGATAATTTTAAATCTGTGCAAGATATTTTGAACAAAGTTCACAAGCACTACCATTTTTCACCCAAGGCACTTAGAGAGCTTAAAGCTATTGCAGATGCCATGGACGAGAAGGTTCTGAAACCAGCCGGTCTCGCAGGCACACGGTGGTTGCCGCATATGTCAACTGCATTGGGCAGGCTGTGCCGAGGCTAAAAGCCTATAACTATCCATTTCCAGCATGTGGCCCAAGCAGGGATAGCTACCCCAGAAGTTGTAGGAGGAGCCAAGTTTATAGCTGACAAGCTAACCGACTGCCGGATACTCAATATATGCACATGCTGAGGGACATTCTTGAGATCGTGAGCAGACTGAGCCTGACTTTCCAGACCAACACCCTGACTCCCTCCGAATTCCAAGACGCCCTGATGAGCTGCACTATGGAACTCATGGAGCAGGTAGGGCACAATGGTGTGCACCTTCAGAATTTTCTCGACACCATCGTTGATGGCAGCTGGAATGACCAAAACCTAAAACATTACCAGCAAGAGACACAGCAACAGCTGAAGGATTTCAAAAAAGCTGTGGTCCTGAAAGTTAAAGATGGTATCATCCAGAGGTTGGAGCACCCAGAAGACCCCACTAGGGAGAACATCACTGCTGCCAGGGTGTTCTGCCCCAGAGAGGCCTCAGGATAGGGATGAGCTGGCTGGCTTTTTCTTGGAGGTGCAAAGTTGCTTATAGTAGTTTAACCTGTGAGGCATGCTTAGTTGTGTTTTATGTCTGGCTTTGGCTTAAATGCGCATTAGTTGTGTGTGTTAATTTAACCAATGAGATATGTAGAGTTTGATTAGTTGCTTTTATTGCATACTTGTACCCACTAATGTAAAGAAGCAATACATTATTTATATAGTGTTTATCATATGGTTTGTTCCATTAGTTGCAGACCCTGATCAACCATTACACAGCCTTCTCCAACATACTTCTGCTCTACGAGATCGCCGGAGTTCAGCCCATGGCTACATCCCAGGTTGAAAGAGGTTTCAGCGCCCTAAAGCGTGTAAAGTCCGATTTTAGAGCTTCTCTACAAAACGATTCCCTCAACAAGTTGCTCTACATCTTTCTTGAGGGCCCAACTTTTGAGGATTACCATGCAGCGCTTGCCCTGCACAGATGGTGGAACAGTGAAAGAGGACGCAGGCCCGACTTTTGATGTAGTTCTGGACTTTTTGATGGACTTTGGACTCTATGTTTTATTTTAAACTTTGCAGATTCTACCTGTCCAAACAAAAAAGACGCCATGTTAGGAGAACCCCAGGTCAGTGACATACTGGGCTGGTGATAAGAACCCCAGGCCAGTGACAACAAACTGACATACTGGGTTTGTGATAAGAAACCCCAGGGGCCGTATCCATAAAGAAACTTAAGTCCGCAAACTCAGGTTTTTGAGACGGCAAGCTTAGCTGGCCGTCTTATCCGTATCCAAAAAGAATCTTAAGTCTTCTAGCGTGCTCAACTCTGAGTCAGCAAGGTAGCTGACTTAAGTTCGCTAGCTCAAACTTAAAAATGGCGGTCCAACGGTAATGTTTCCAGAGAAATGCTTTTACAGATCTAAATAAGAACATGTATGTTCTTAAAATGAACCAAAACATAATCAGCCGTCCGTTTTTTATGACACACCAATTTTTATCGGGATATTTGAATTATTTATGCAGCAAGTTGTTTTCGTAAAAACGAAGCGGGGAATTCTTCACAAACAATCGGTTCGCTTAGGAGAGGCTGTTGTTTCCTAGAAAGCGAGGCAGCTTGCAGCAGTCTAGCTCCGAATTAGGAGTGTTTTGCGGGCTAATTTGAGTGGATGGGAGTTTCCAAGTGAAGAGAATATCCATTCACGTTTGGTCATGTTACAGATAAATTTCTTAAACTTCATTAATCAAAACAACGGCGCCAAGATTCACATTTCGAATGATTGAATATAAGAAAAGCAGGTGCCAAGCCTACAAGTATATAAATCCACTTCATGATAAAATGGCAGATATTGAAAGTGCCCCCAAAAGCACACCAACGACAAGGGTTAATTTGCGATAAAAAAAACTCCGCTTTATACGTCAAATACAACGACACGTCATAGTCTAATGACGCGCAGTGACCCAGTAACGCGCGAATTCCAACGGACTGTCAAACAACAAAACTCAACAAGGATTGTTTGTATTCATCGCGGAATTATAATGTTATTAGTGCAAGCATGGTCGATGGAATTATTTCCCAATCGTGTGGATTAGCCGTGATTATATTGCCGATTATAAGAGCTAGCCAGTTTGCAAATCGTCTCCATAAGAAACAATGGTTCATCGTGCCGCTGGCGTTGTGGTCATGTTCATGGATAACAATCATTACATTTACAGTGCCGTAGATTGCTGAGAATATATTGAAATTCGTATATTATACCTGATATCACCGTATATTATACTTGATAAAATATTGTACAGTGGGATTGAATAAAGGTGAGTGACATATTCATAAACAACCGGTTTAAAGACTATTCCTTTTTACTTTGTTTTGATAAACGATAAGTTGATAACGACAGTAGACTACTAGACCCTACTAGGTCTAGGCTTTATTATATAAAATAGTCAGACTAGACCACTTCCATTCCTCCGTCTAAATCGACCATTCTTTGCCACTTTATTCCATTTTCTGTCTAATGAACACAGAGACAAACTATGATCGCGAAGGAACATGAGTGAAACTATAGCCACTAATCATTTTTGGCTGTTTGCCAGCCTTGAGCTGGCGGTCTCAGCTGAGTTCGCCAACAATTTGTTTTGTGGATACGCTTGAGTTCACCGACTTAGCTTAGCACGCCGACTCAAGTTAAGACGACTCAAGTTAAGATTCTTTATGGATACGGCCCCAGGTCAGTGTCACGATGGGCCGGCTATAAGGACCCCAGGTTAGTGACTGTGACATACTGGGCTGGTGATAAGAACCCCAGGTCAGTGTCACGATGGGCTGGCTATAAGAACCCCAGCTCAGTGACTGTGACATACTGGGCTGGTGATAAGAACCCCAGGTCAGTGTCACGATGGGTTGGTGATAAGAACCCCAGGTCAGTGTCAGGGTGGGCTGGTGATAAGAACCCCAGTTCGGTGTCATGCTGGACTGGTGATGAGGAGGTTAATACAAAGCAGATTAATACAAAGCAGATTAAGTGTAAACCCATGTGACACTATACACAGGTGCATACATCATAGCTGCAGGACCATCAATCAGGCAAGGTGGAGCTAAACAGTAATACTGGGTAAACAGAACCTCTGATACAAAACCTCTACTTAACCAGACTGGTGGAGCCATACTCACACACAACAAATACAGATAATACTCATTGTTTCAGTCATTTGTGTCATTCTGATGGTTTTAAAAACAATGACATTTAGACATAAAATGTCTTTTTAAGCCCCAGTGATTGATATATCTCAACTGGATGTAATACGCAAGTGAAGCCACAACATTGGTGAAGTCACAACACTGGTGAAGCCAAAAACATTGACGAAGCCACAACACTGGTGAAGCCACAGTATTGGTGAAGCCACAATATTGATGAAGCCACAATATTGATGAAGCCACAATATTGATGAAGCCAAAATATTGGCGAAGCCAAAATATTGGTGAAGCCAATATATTGGTGAAGCCACAGCAGAGTAACAGTCTGAGGACGAAACACTATTCGGTAAGAAATGACCACACACCCCACTGCAAAACAGAGCTAGAAAAGCGTTACAGCTCGTCGTCAATAGCAACAGATTATTCATATGCGACAGAGGTGAAGGAAGTTCAAAACGCACTTTCATTATTTCATTCTCGGCCTGTGTGAGAAAGGAGAAACAAAGTCAGTTTTCTCTTCCTGCAAATTGTCGCTAAAGTACAAACGGGTGATACCGATTTTATGAGCTTTTGAATGTGTGCGTGTATGCGAGGGGAACAGAGAGAGGGAAAAGTGAGTAACAGCGGGGTGGTAGGGGTGTTTGCTTGATTGAGGCTGGCGTTGTTGAGCATTTACGCATTAACCTGAATTGATATGATATGTTACAATTGGACCATGATCCCAACCCCTGAGTTCTATAAAGTCATCAAAGTATGAATAATAAGCATGAGCGATGTGGCTTCTAAATTAGCGTGTCAGAGAGAAAATTACATTAAGTCGAATAGTAATCATGGATAATCTTTTATGAGTACATGTGTTAAATGAACTGATACAGCTGCAATTAGGAAGTCGCCATACACGTCGACTGACTGATCTTGGAGCGGCCTTACTCAAAGATAGGTGTTTCAAGTCTTTTAAAAATTAAAGAGCTGGTATATAGAGCAGACAGACTTGTAATAATCTGTGTGCAAGTGTAAAACTACATCAACATCAGACATACAATCGCTGAATGTGTGTAAACAATGCTGTAGATGACCCAAGCAATAATCTTGTTGATTTTTTGCCAGAACAGCTCTCTGATTAGTCTCGCTAGGAGAGCTATGTTTTTATCTGTCAGTGCAATAAACAAACAGTATGCACCGTGAAAAGTTACCCATCAGCCGGATTGAGCTAGATCTACCCGTCCGGCCATAAAATCACCCGTCATTGACGGGCAGACGGGTGTTAATTTCCAGCCCTGCAAAAGTTACTCTCCACATAACTAGCATGTCTCAAGTGAACCGAATGTTATTTTACAAGAAAAATGATTTTGAACTTCAGTATATGAACAATAACTGTACATATGAAGCTCAAAATGTAATGACGAAAAATTGCTGGATTTCCGATAAGGGATTATCAACCTGTATTAACATCAGCAACCAGTAACCGCAAAAGTAACTGCAGCATAGAGTCATGCAAATAACTTGATCTTTATAATTTGCCAATTAAATGCTACAGTATAAATACTAAACGACATTAGCAGTTACAATACCTAGCAATGCACTCCAATATTGTCTGAGTATCCTCACTTGATACAGGTTCCCTGTCAACAGAAATATATTTGGTCAACAAACTGTTTACCAGTAAACAACCAAACAAATCAATACACACACATCAAGGTCAGATAAGACTTGACACACACACATGGCAACATAATATTCAATTGAATAATCACACATAAATGTCGATGTCCAAAACTTAGCCATGCATTAACATATTTGTAAAAGTATCGCAGTTTAAATGCAAACTCATGGAGTTACCATGATGATATGTATAGTGGTAGGAGTGCTGTTTTCAGCTTCAACTTGTTTTGTTTTGCTGATAAAGAGAATTTCTGCTGCACTGGTGTAAGTGTCTTGGCAGCCATCTGGATTTACACAATCAATGATAAGTGCAGTTTTAAACAAAGGAACATAGACTTGAGGCCTCTGAAAAGGCTGAGAAAAGTTGGGTAGATGGTAAGCCTTTTCACCAGCTATCAGTCATTGGTTATACACACAATATTGAGTGCACAAGTGAATATTTACAATAGCATGAAGGTAAGAATATGGTCTAAGACCATATGATATCTAACAACATCCACCAGACACCTGCATACATTGCCACTCAATGCAAAAACCGACCAACACTTGTCACCTGTTTCGACTATTGCCAGACACCTCAATGCAAAAAGGCTTTTTCAGCGACCAGACACTTTGTCTGAAGTTCTAAACTATAAAGCGAAGAGAAACTATCTCTGGGTTGTTGAGAGATAAGAGACTTCACCTGCCTGACGTTTCCCGCGCTGTGCTAAATTTTCAGCTGAGTCAACACATCACTAACCCTCACCAAGTCACAAACTCACCAGCTACTTATTCACAACACACTAAGTCACAACACACTAAGTCACAATGCACATTTCACATCACTCCAGCCAGAAAAACCTGACACACCTGCTATCACAAACACAAACCTAACTCAGCCCCTCTGTGCTTAAAAGAACGTTTCGTTTCAAGGAACTGATAATAGTTGCAGAGTAATTCGCCTGCCAATGGTTTACCTGTATAGCTTATATACAGCCAAGAACAGAGGCACAGTTTGTCTTTGCTGGATCCTTTTGATCTAAACTCAGCAGCTCTGAGCTACTAAGTGCGTCGTGACACATGGCATGCGAAGTGACGAATTGCACCTTTGATGTCGTCGGCCTCGGTAGACGACTATAACGTCGCTAGGTTTGAATTATCCGCTTCTGACAAAACACATCAAGTTGTTTTTGTTATTCCTAAAACAAATATTAAACAAGATAATCACTCCACTGATATATCTCTGAATTTTTCTTGTTAGCATTAGCAATGTGATTGCGCTAAAACACTTTTTTAATCGATCTAACAATTATCTAGAGACAGTTACATTGAAATAAAAGCGCCACACTAGTTCCATGATATGTCAACACACATTGCAGGATTCAGGCGTGGTCATTCAGGAACTATGACAGAATTGACATGTTTTGACCCCATCTACTGCATATTGCCCAAGTGAAGGCGATATTTTCACTCACATTAATGCTCCACGATTGCGCTAAAACACTGTTTTTGAATCAATCTTAGTAATAATCTGGAGAAGGACCCGCGATTCTTGCAGTGGACCCGCGTCAATACGGCCTGCGGATCCCATGGACGCGCAAGATTTGTGATGCTGTGCATCCATTTCGCAAAGCTACAAAATTCGCGAGATTGTTAATTGGCCCGCCTGTAGGTGAAATAAAAACTGGAAAGTCGGCCCGACTGGCGAGTGCAAGTTGAAACTACAGACTAAAACAAGTTGCGTCTCCTGACCTGTTTGAATAAATAGAGCATGCTGATAAGCTCACTCTGCACCCGCCAGGTAAACGTAGTGGCGACAGATTTTCTCGCCAATAAATGCGCTACAGTGTACGGGTGTTACGCTTTCTTAACTCGGCGAATGTAAGCGAATTCAATCATACTTTATTCTTTTAAATGCTTGCCAGTGAGTACAAAACATTGAGGGTCACGTTTGTGGTCTAGATAACAGTGATGAGAAGGTTTGGTTACACAGTATTGACATTATCCGGCGAAAGTAGTTCTATTGGGAAGGGTTATGTAGATTGAATCATTATATTAAATTCTCACAGTGTGTATTACCAACTGAACTTCACCCAGTACGCTTGTTACCATGGCAGCGCTGGACGCTGTGCTAGCGACCAGAGGATACTTTTTCAAAAGCTAATGCTTTATTTTAACTTAACAATAGTGAAAAATTGGGTTAATTTCATTCGAACCGGCTTTTTTCTGTAGCTTTATCAAATAACGCCATATGATTATTCACCAGAGTATCTCTTTAACCCTGCTCTAGGGTAAAAGCATCGAGTATCTATCACCAATGTCGCAGCTTGAGAAGGTACAGAAGCATGTGCGTAACCTAGCCATGAACGTCTTTGGCTGGGAAGGGGTGGGAAGCTCTGCTTCCAATACCAAACACCACACCAGTTAACAGCCTGTTGATATTCCACATATAAACCACATGCTGATTGAGAAGGATGGCACGTTTCACTACATGTGGAATAAAGATCTGAACCGCTTGCTGTATGATCAGAATAAACACGCAAGTTCTTCTGTGAACGATGCCTACATGAGACATGCGGTTACGGCTATGTAATAACCCAGACGCCTTTACAGTGACTGATAAGTATGAACCTGACTGGGTAAAGTGCCGCCTCCTAATGCGCAAGGGAGTGTACCCCTATGGGTTCATGGACGGCTGGGATAAGTTCCATGCCTCGCTGCCGCCGATCCAGGAGTTCTACAGCAAGCTGTCTGAGCAAGGTATATCTGCGGCAGACTATAAACATGAACAGATGGTTTGGGACTTGTTCGGGTATATATTTCCCAAATTCACTTTGTTATAGGTCGATGGAAGCAGGATGCATTGTTGTGAGAGACAGTTCAACTATACCAGTAAAGTAGACATGAACTTTTACCCATGACAATCTACAATCGCTAACCACGGTCTGATTTTTATGTCACAATTTGTCACTTTGGTTATACAATCCGATTGTTAATATTATGACAAAGGGGTCACCGGTGTTTGGGTGGTTGGAAATTATCAAAAATACCTCATGATACATGGATGATCTCATAGTTAAAAATGCATATCAATCATTTTATTAAATTGTAGCATCTAATAGAATAAACAAATTATGCAATGTGAACCGCATACATTCATTGAATACAATTATTGGGTTAATATGCTATGAACAATATTTCGAACCACTATATGAGTGAAAGAATTTAATATATGACAGCACATTGGCTCAGTTCCCAATGACAAGCTTCCGAGCGCCGAGCCCCGTTCGTCGGCACTCAGGAGCTAGGCATCTGGAACCGAGGAACGGTGTGTGACAGAACCCTACGAGTCAAACAATAAGTATTACATTTGTTGTCTCTCATCTATCTCTTACATTTAAATATGCGTCATACAAACTTATCTCAATACTAAGTTTACATTAACCTCCTTCGTCTTATTCTGTATAGTCGGTTATAGTGCTGTACTTTCGTGGGCAATTAATAGCACTTATAATCGCCATGAACATCACGATAGCAAAGACTGTCATCTCTGTAACACATATAGACATTGTTACCTGAATAATAACAGGCAGATGTGGTTTCTTTTTCGACTCTATTTGCGTAGACTACAACAAGGAAAATAATTGCAGCCAGTCCAAGCACCAGTCCGACAATCGAGAGTGCCATTGAAGTGTGACCAATACTCCGAGCCGAGTCTTTGTCACCAGACGAGGCGCGATTCCTTGCCACCACTGAAACCACAAACATTGGTGGGTTGAACTCTTTAAATTAATGCCCGAATCACATCCTACAGTAAGTACCTTTATTAATATGAAAGTCATCTCGCGCAAAAGTGAAAGAGATGTTGTCAGAGATGGTGGTTAATGTGACCCATTCATATGTTAGTTACATCCAAGAGCTGGGCTCATTATGAAATACTCCCTAACGTTCGAACCAATCATGAATAAGGGTTTATAGACAACCATATCAGAACAAATAATCGTCACCACAGTCAAATTGGCAGTAGCCAAGAACAACAAAAAGGCTCGTAGACCTAGACACTGCTGCTTTTGACATGACGTTTTTTCGGGCACTACGTCTAAGAAAAGATTACGTTACGAATGCTCTAATTCGATCTATATCAGCATTCACTACTAAGAGGAATGTTTCCTCAAATCTGTTAATTTCTGATAGAATATATAAGCTAATGCAAGTAATATTCTGCTCCATTATCGCTTGATAATCTCCGATTTAGCGATGCCATCGCTGAGTCAAAATGTAATTACACTCCCCGAGTTTGGATGACCCACCGAACGGCGACGCACGCCTGTGGCAAGCAAAACTGCAAGAGTTGACTATCTCTATATATACAATATATCCACGAAGTTGGTTACCGGTTAACATTCCCCTGCTTAAGCACTTTGTTTGCTTCTAGACCATTACAAATCATGGGTACTCCCATTGGTAATAAAACATAATGACATGACAAAATTACAACATGCATGCTGCTCCTCTGATATCGGTAGCAGAGTTAACTGGCTACAGAGCCTGAAATTTAACCACACGAGTGCCACGTAAATTCGTGTTGACGAAATGTGCTACCTTGATGCATTGGATTCACACATTCTTTCATAGTGGTTATAACCTTTAACGTCTGTTTAATGCTCTGAAAACCTTACTATCTAAAGGTCCCACCGCAGTGTATACTTGGCCTTAAAGAAGTTGCTGTTGATCAACAAATATAACATTTGCTATGAGGTTAACATTTCATATGATAATTTACCGCAGTTTTACTGGTAACGATCCAAAGGTAAATAGTCAGAAAAATGGATACTTTGATACAAAGGAGACGTTGGTATATGAAGGTGGGCCGTAAGATTGCTAGAACAAAATGTGTGTGAATGCCTGAGAAAAGGCAAATAAGTTCTGCAGAACTGCGGAGCTGACAAAACCCACTTTATCCAAGCTCGCACTTCGTTGTAGACCTAAGGTGTTGGGGTTAACCTTGCATGTATTGAATAGCCCTCAGACAATATTCAGGAAGCTATTGTGGATGAATATAATATTCTTGTATTTCAATAACTAAAATATTGATTTTGTCGCATAAAATATTTTGATACAATCGTTTTGTTAAAAGATAAATGTTTTTTCTTGGGGATGATCTGGTATTGTGTTTTAACACACTAAACGACGAATCCATTTGATTTAACTCTTTTATAATTATCTGTCAATATTTGACCTCCCGATGATGCAAGAAAAGACAAAGGTGACTGAATTCACTTACTGGCCAGGATAAATGCGATCAGCCCACACAGGCAACTAAAACACCAGTACACGACGAGACGATGTGGCCCACGAAGGACTGGGTCGGGGCACTTTGATCCTGAACATCCACCACAGTGTTGGCAGGTTTTTGTGGACCTTCAAATTCCTCAGGGGGTTGTTGTGCAACAAGCTGGTAGCCTCCAGCTGTATGTGCATAAAAAATAAACCACTGAAAAAATTTATAAACAATGAAAGTGGAAACATCACAAGGGAATGGTACAACGTGATAGGCCTTGACCTTCTTTACATTCCTCTCTTTTACCACTACAGAAAGTCAAACAAGCCATTCGGCGTATATTCGGAAAGACAATGGATACTGACAAAAAGACAATATTGGTGGAATGTAACCTATAGCAATATAGCTTGGAGGTGTCTCTCCAAATTAAAAAAAAAGAAATGAGATGTCAATGCTTATCAAAGTTTTTCGTGGTAACTTAATTAATCGAACAAGATTGCCATAAGACTTACCACGATAACCCTGGGGCGCAGGTTGTTCAGGGTATCCATAGGCAGGCTGCTGAGGGTAGCCCTGCTGTTCGCTCATTTTATCGGTCTGCATATTCTTAGACATAGAAGGATAATCATGCGTATATATGTATATTTAAATATATATATATATATATATATATATATATATATATATATTTATATAAACATATTGATATATATATATACATGTATATGTGCATTCATATACATATGTATATATACATATATATGTATATATAAATATATATAAATATATATATATATATATATATATATATATATATATATATATATATATATATATATATATATTATTTGTATATATATATGTTTATATATGTATATATAAATGAATAAATGTATGATAATATATGTACATATTTAGGTCAATGTATAAATATATATACGTATATATATGTGTATGCATACATATAAGAATATTACTATATGTATAAATTTATTTGTATATATTTCTATGAAGATATGTATATATACATTTAAAAATATGTATATATATCTGCACATATGCATATATAGATAGATACATATATGTTTGTATTCATATATTCATAAATATATAAGTTCAAAAACGTATACATATATGTATGTATATATATCTTTGCATGTTTATATATATATATCTAAATATATTTTGTATTTGTATATATATATATATATATATATATATATATATATATATATATATATATATATATATATATATATATATATATATATAAATATATATTTATTTATTTATATATATATGTATAATTTAGATATTATGAGTGATGTGGCACCATTTAGTCAGGCCAAGCGCGTCGTACGCATCCGTTTCAGTTAAAGCTCGCACGCCGAGCTTCTCGCTGAGACGAACTCAGGGCGGATCCAAAGGTAATCCTAAACGTTTTCCCTGTGAACTTGATTTCTCAGGACACGGGCAAGGAGCACGAACGACGCATGATTATATTGGTAGTTTTTTTGAGAATCAAGGAAAGTGGCGTCAAAAAGTGCGTGGGCTTTTTCCAAAGTTTAGAACTGGTTACGCGCAGAATGTTCAAGCAAGAAAACTCCCAATTTTTTATGACTTGTTAAGGCCCTTAAAGGCGATATGCGCTTCGTTTGCCACCGACAGGGTGCACAACATGACCCGGGCAAGCTGTCACGCCCTGAAGCATCCATAGATCAGAGTTGTTATTCAATGTGGACTGCCTCTGTAATTTTACTGGGATTCCAAATCACTGTACTATACTATGTTAGAGTATATATGTTGTATGCACCTGATCTCTATTACATTCGATACAAAGTACAATGTATCACCGTTGTAAAAACTTAGCCGACAGGTCAAGCCAAGTGCGACACGCGCATCCGTAATGGTGAACAATCGCACACGGAGTGATTCCTTCGCCGAGATGTATGGGGATACGGACACAGGACGAATCAATAGATGATCCTGAACAAGTGTCCTCACGGAAGCGGTTACGGAGCTCGGATCACACGTGAATGAATGGTTAGCTTTATGGGGAATCAAGGAACGTGGCATCATAAAGTTAGTAAGGGCCGTTCTAAAGTTAAGAAATATTATTGGAGTTCAGCAATTAATCTTACCGATATGTGTCCGTCTCCAAGTTATGTTCGAGTACGAAACTTCAAAATGTTAAGCGAATCTTTTTGACTCGGTATATCCCTTTAGAAGATATGCGCGTCGTTTTGCCACCGATAGCGTACACAGCAAGAATCGCCCCAATTGACACGCCTGAGAGCATCGATGGCTCAGAGTTGTTTTGAAATGGCGACTGCCTATGTAAGTCTACAGGTATTCCATATTGGTGCACAAGGAGCAATGTGGCACCGTTATCAAAAATAGGCCAACAGGCTAAGCCAAGCGCGACGCACATCCGTATCGGCGAACAATCTCACACGGAGCGATTTCTTCGCCGAGATGTACGCAGATAGGGATAGTATACTAAGCATGGAATTAACTCTCGGAAAGTACGGAATCACAAGAGATAAAAGAATTTTCCTGCGAGATCAATCAAATATCCAACCGTGTTAAATCCTTTATCGCTCGTGATTCGTCGGTATACTTGCAAAATAAATGATTGATAAATGATAATGAATTATCCCATTTTCACCCGAACCCCCCGCCATAATTTTAAGTTGTTACAAAAAGCACGTGATTATTCTTAACCAGTATTATACGAATGTTCCCCCTCCGGAACCGCTGCCGCCAAAGAGAGGAAAAATTTCCACCGGCCTCAGCTTGCTCAGCGAACCGCTCAAGTCTTGTCGCCCAACAGCTGCGTGCTTTCGAGTGCCGATAAATAATTCAGGAACAACTTATGGTTAACCTATAATAAAAGTTACAATATAACTATAATAAAGTTGAATATATATTCTGAAATAGTCTTTTCAGAAAGGACGAAGAGCGCACTCGGAGCTCGATTCATGTTCCGTACCTTGCATTGTTATCTAGCTGTAAAGTTCTTGCGAGAGTTAACTGAGGCAGACTTAAGTGCACGTTGTTGAACACAGTTGATAGGAACCCACACTGCGGGGGAATGGTATGTTCAACAGATCAAGCGAGGCTTCCTCTTGGATGGTGCACCAAGGGCACGCAACATCTCATAAAATTGAGTTCTATGTTAAAAATTTTAACTCATGTTTACTTCAGAAAGTTAAATAATGAAACGTATAAATACTAAAAAGATACACGACGTATACTTTTGAGTGAGTATACCAGTGTCAATAAGGTTGAATTGTAAATGCTAATGGGAGTGTACAGTCATTCAAGAGGGATAAATCTTTTACGAAACTGTTGATCAATCACGTTTTCTATCATACCTAATAATCCTCAGTTAAGAATGTATTGAGAACTGGATATTCGATATTATTACAATCGTCAAAAAACTTATTTTGGTGTTAATGAGTGCAACTTCTTGTCTAAGAATAAAACTAAGGGGATCCTTGGTCAAGGACTGTGCCAATTCCCTGGCAAATACTGACCTTTTAATGATGACATTCGTGTGCTGTTTGAACTATGCAACAGCATTGACTCTCAAACTTATTATTTACCCTTTGCGCAGTTATGTGGCAATCAATTCAAAAACTCTAGCTAGTGTGTGATATCGTTTAAATCTACAAAACAATGTATGGAAAGAGATATGTATATGCCGGTAAAATAACAGAGAGGGATGGCATTTCAGATTTAACAAGGTAGTGATTAAGGTACATTGGCGTGTATTGTAAACAAAGTGATATATCTCCTTAATGACTCAAATTTTTCTTTAGCATTCCATTAAATAGTAATAAGTTGTTTAAATTCTGTACAGTGCCGAGAATGAACAACATGTTGACAACCTTTATTGTGGTTCTCCATTATTTATTCTTCCTGCTTTAGTGTATCTTTCTCAATCGATGCTTGGATATCTGATAAGCAGAATCAATGCAAAATGGCAACCATTTCCTGTCAAATTGCCATTAAATTACCGCAAATATCTATGCTAAGAATGACAATCGAAGCTATGAATAAATTTCTATACACTAGTTTTGACTTCCTGATCAACACGAAAAATGCTCCCCTGTAATGCTTTTTCATCATCATTATGCTACCATACATTAACGGAATGGAGGGCATTAAATGAGGTTGCATAGAAGTTATATTACTGGTTGGTGTCAGAGAAGATGTATACGCTGGTGTATTATACATGGTATTCCATTATATTTCTGTTTAATCATTAACCATAAAGGAAATGAAGCAAATGTGGTAAATGCCTTTCTAATAACTTACTTACTGATAGCGACGATTTATATTTCGGTTATTTGTTTTTATCTTTTTCAAATGGCAGCGAATATCGTTTACCTACGCTAATAATATTTTTAATCTCTGTCTTGCGTAGCGGGAACTCAAAGAGGATAATTGTTTAACAGCAATCAGCATTTATTGATGAATTCTGTGGTATGTAAGTCTAGCACAACCCCCTGCAGTCGCAGGCCCTTTAACGTCATGGGTCCGCACGTGCGCGCAGTCATGTGGTTGTGTCAATAGAAAAGGACGACTATTTGAGCGAGTAAATTGACAAAAATTTCTCTTCTCATGTTGATCTACGAGTCACTGGACCGGGACAAACCTTAATACTTTCCTTTAGCTGCCCAGGTTTGAACACTTTGTATTGGTGAGGTATACAGCCCGGCTTCGGCAAATGACTTGACTGAAGCCTTATTTTGTCCTAACAAGTTTGTAAACGCCCTGTCTTGTTAAATAAGAAGTTTGCATACAATCGCATAACTATCACTACAGCCGCGAGAGCAATTTAATCGTGGCTTCAATAGGATGTGTCACAGGAAAGAGTGTTCGAGGCTGGAATTTTTTTCCTCTCCTTCAGGGCTTGTGTTTGCGAGTGTGTGTGTGTGTGTGCGCACACGCACGTTTGAATGTGCACCCACCATAGCAGGAAATCCGCTCAACCTTTTCATTAGATAACCTCACGAAACATGGTGGGGGCCATTCCCATTGATTTAAAAGAGCTAGACTGTGTCGAAAAATTAGATCTAATTGGACAATACCATCACTCGCTTTAACGATGCCAATATAATTTATTAACGCATTATTAACTCACTTTTGACCGTATGTACAGGTTGGGATTGATTAATCCGTTTCCAAATCCATATCTCGGCGTGCATTAATATAACAATCAACTCCTTTTTGTTAGTGCTAATTGGATGGTTTCCTTCATTTCAAGATTGTTATTATGATTTAATTTCCCCACGCCCACCCCGACTGGCAATGGTCTGATAAGCACCCGGGTGTGTCGAATGTTTTTGGCCTCTCACGCTTCCAGGTAAGCAGCCTGGTTGACACATACCGTCATTTTTCACCACCGACGCTTCATTGAGACCCCGAGTTAAAGGAGAGACGTGCGTACCCTGTACAGATATAACACAGCGTCAAAATTCTAAACGTAAGTATACTATTTCTTGATTTGCTTGGATGGCTAAAATTTTACACCCTACATTTGATTAAATTAGTGTTATGTAGAGGAAATGGAGATATATTATTACACGCTAATTTAAAGGAAGAGCTAAAAGAAATATTTGGTAGGGGTTCCAAACACCAAACTTTCGCTTGATTAAATCTCATATCAAAATCTTTCGATTTGCGAAATAAATAATATTCTGCCGTCTGGTGGTGTGGGCAAAGAGCTTATAGCTACGCTCAGAGGGCTCATTCGCGCATCCGCACAAAATTTGTGAAAACCTCACCTGTGACCAGCGTGATGCTATTTCATCACGTCCTTTAAAACCACATAGAAGTCATTGATTATTTTGGGGGCATGGTCACCTCGACCAATCAGACAATCAAATGAGTTTGTTCCTGGGATAACAACCAACTCAAGAGGGGGGGGGGGGTGTATTACGTGTCATTTCATCATCACTACATAGCTCAACATAGCTATAGACTCTTTGCGCGAGACCATCGCATGTCCCTGAGAAGCCAGCAAATGTTGATGTCTGCCCCAGGCCAGTCCCCTCGCTCTAGACAGTTATTGGTAATTTGAAACCACCATCTACAGCGCGGACCTGAAAGATTGAGGATTGAACCGTTTTCGATATGTGTACCCCATATCAAGGTAATATTTATTCAATAGTGTAGTTGTTATTTTTGCTATTTTAATGCTTACTGTGCGACGAATTTTGGTAGCAGAAAAGCTCTGCAAAACGACATCTCTCCCGCTAAGCGTCACCTTACGATTGCAGTGTATTATAATTAGCGAATGGTCACCTCAAAGCCCTTCAAAATGAGCCCTCTTGACGTAGCTATACACTTTTGGGCGCGATGGCGGTAACGGTCGCCACTTTTTGTGTGTAAAAAGCTCCCCACTTCCTTATTTATAACCGAATATAATTCAACGGAATCCCTCGTAAATCCAGACTATTTTAAAGGTATATCTTAATAACAAAAGTCTCAATGCGCATGGATAGCGATAGTTCGTCACGGTTACCTCAATGATATCTTTTTGTACCTTTTAAGAAACCAAGATGTAGATATTTGGCGGAACCCAAAACATTACCTTCACTAAAGGTCAGCGTACCTGAGCCGTACTGCGCAGTCAGTAAACAGCGAATTAACCCTGTTTAGCCAAAAACAAATATCACAGTTTGCTTGGTTCTTTGCCAATAACGGAGTTTGTCATTCAAACGCAGCAGGGTTGGTAAGATATATTGCCATAGAACTCATTGCTTCATCTGTCAATCGACGAATATACTTCGCAACTATTCTGCATGCGCAGAAAGATTCGATTCCACATACAACTGATAGATTTCGTCTTATCACATGACGAACAATCCATGAAAATCTACCACTAATTATCTGCAGCTACCGAGCAAGTAGAGATAAGTACAGACAGACAAATTTAACGACATATGTGAACAAGTACGATCATTTGTAACGGCTTGAGCACGCATTGCCACGTAAGCATGCAATATCCGCCTCCGAACTTCGATCGCAAAGTCTATGCGTTATGAGCCCTGACGATCTGTAGCGTATTTTACATGGGGAACAACATACACCAAGCCAAACAAGCAGTATATTAATTCAGAAAAATGATAATGACCCCATTCCTTTTTACAGGATTAGTCTTGCTTGAGATTTGTCGGAACTATCAGAGTAATGGACCCGCAAGCAAGTGCAGCACCAGCATACAACTACCCAGCATACCCCGACGGACAGATGAACACCTGGCTATCAAGGCCTCGCAAAGGAAGGATGTTAGTAGCTTAGAAGCTATAAAACCTATTATTCACTCACACACACATATGTATATATATGCATATATATGAATATAAATATACATATATACATTTATATATATTAATTTATATATATACATATAAACACATATATATTCACATATATACGTGTATATATATATTCACATATATATATATATATATATATATATATATATATATATATGTATATATATATATTCATATATATGTACATGTATTTAAATACATGCATATTTATAACTATATATAGATATAAACAGCCGCACAGATATGTATATATATATATATATATATATATATATATATATATATATATATATATATATATATATATATATTATATATATAAATATATATATATATATAATATATATATATATACATACATATATAATATATATATATATATGCATATATATATGTATATATGCATACATGCATATATTTATATATATATATATATATATATATTTGTATGTGTTTATTTATCTGTATGTATATATATAATGTATGTACAATTATATATTATATTAGTATTTACATATTATATATATATATATATATATATATATATATATATATATATGTATTATATATATATATATATATATATTATACATATGTATGTATATACATATACATATATATATTTATATACCCATATATATTATACGTATATATATATATGTATATAAATATATATATATATATATATTATTATATGTATATATATTTATGTGTATATATTTATGTATGCTTGCATATATATACACATATATATTTGATGCATATTGATGTATATATATTTGATATATATACATATATCAATATAAATACATGTCTATATGCATATATATATATATTTATATATGAATATATATATATAATTATATATATACATATATATATGCATACATGCATATATATATATATATATATATATATATATATATATATATATATATATTGTGAATGTGTATATGTATATAAATTTATGTACAATTAAATATTCATATTAATATTTTTATATTAATATATATATATAAATGCGTATATATTTACGTATATATATATATTTACATATGTATATCTATACATATACATATTTATATATATATACATATACATATACGTATATATAAATATATATATATATATATATATATATATATATGTGTATATATATTATGTATGCATGCATATAAATACGCATATATATTTGATGCATATTGATATATATATATATTTGATATATATATATACATATATAATATATATATATATAAATATATATGTGTATATATATAATACGCATATATATATATATATATTGATGTATATATATATATATATAAATATATATACATATATATATATATATATAAATATATATACATATATATATATATATATATATATATATATATATATATATATATATATATATTATGTATATATATAAATATATATATATATATCTGTGTGTGTGTTTTTGCACGAGGGTTGCCTATCTACCTTAGCAGCGTTGTACGTTAAGCTGATATTCGCTAACAAAGTTCATTTAGATTATGTCAAACCCGTAATAATGATATTGAATTAGCTAACAATTTTAATATTTAATTAATTACAGCTGGAGGCTACCCTGTCAATCAGCAGCCAACCCCGTATGGAGGGCCACAGCTTCAACAGCAACCTGGCCAGTACTATGGTGGGCAACAGCAGCAGCCGCCGCCTGGCGGCAACACAGTGGTCGTGGTTCAGCAACACAATGAGCCCACCCAGTCCTTCGTTGGCCATATCGTATTCGCTTGCGTCGTGTTCTGGTGTTGCGGATGGATATGCGGGCTGGTCGCGTTCATCTTAGCGAGTAAGTAAATTAATGGACACATGGTCGTATTTGTGGTAGAAATATAACACTAATACTCAATGAAATCCATGTGATGGGCGGTATTAGGGATTCCATATGAGTTGTGATACGATTTGTTGGTCTTTTTGGATTATTGCGATCAACATTTATAACTATTTTACCGGTTTAGATGCCTTGTAATTTTACGCGATCAGTTAACGAATATGTTTTCAATGTACATCCCCACATTCACAAGATGATCACCAATTCATTACCAGGACCAATAACCAATGGCCATTGAGCTTTGTGAATGAATTTCTATTACGTAAAACAACATCAGAACATAATTTCAGTGGTGGCGATGGACCGTGCCTCGTCCGGTGACAAAGACTCGGCAAGGGGTCTCGGACACGCTTCAATGGCGTTCTCGGTCGTCGGGCTGCTGATTGGACTGGCTGTCATTATTTACATAATTGTAGTCTTCGCAATTGAGGTTTCCGGCGAATGTACTCAAACAGTATACGGTTACTCTCGTTGTACAGACGGTAGCCCGTGTATTTATGATAGCGACTGCTATTAAGCAGACGACATCATGATGCGCAGTAGCGCAAGCGATTGTTGACGTTGATAGAAATAGGAAGATGAAGTAAATGAAATATTGAAAATAGAAGATCGGTTGGTTACATTGGTGATTTGCAGAGATATAAGAACGTTGCTAAACTTGCACTGATATTTGAAATGTTTTTCGAGATGTGACGGCAATTTTTAGCTAATTATTTGCTCATTTTACTGTTGAGAATGCGAAACAAAGCTCTGATCATTCATCTGGTCGTCGTGTACGCATTTCGAGTGACTAACGTGGTGAAAAACGGTTGTTAACAGGATAGATACGGCGTGCAAAGGTGCTGGCGTGATGATAGTGTATGTTATCTTAGTGGCTTTTTGTACCTGAGGGAATGCTGGCGAGCAGCGCGAGTACAATCTTTTTGCAGTCTTCTACATTGGCAAACATATGCTTATACACTTATTGACCAATTTATTTTCCGTAAATATTGTGTGGTTTAGATGTATTATCTGCATGTAAAATATTGCTAGATATGTGACGGAATGGCGGCTATGCCTATATGTTCGAAGAAAGTAACAGCTTATTTGCATAGCCATGTCGTTTGTTAATATCAAAAATGAAGATATAAATAACACTGACCGATAAACCAATATATTTTTTACAGTAATGTATGTTTGTAGTTGTCCAGAAAATAAATTGCTTTTTCAAGTACGATCATACAACAGACATTTCTTTTACTAGGCTACACCTCTTATTGGTGCTTTATCCACTAGGCGATATGACTTACCTTAGTTTAACATTCTAATCATTGTGTTAATGCATTTTCTCATTTTGAGCAATAATCAAATGGGAAATGAATGTGGTTGTCTTAAAATTTCTTGAACCGCAGAATGATAAGACCAAACCTGAGATATATGCAACAAAGCATTTTGTTATAAGTAATTATATTTACCTGTTTGGGTGGATTAAATAGAGCGAAATTGAAGTATTGGCCGCCGCCCATTTTCACAAAGTCGAGGTATTTGCGCACATAATGCTCTGTCAAGCATGATCTTTAGTTTTTGGCATGTGCCTCATAATGTTCGTCACGTGTATGTTGGTTTTAGTAAACCCAGAAAGTAGGTTCAAAAGGTCGAGTGCTACATTATATTGGAAGACATTTATTCACAGGTTTAAATGAGTGACAGATAAATTTGCGAGTGGTAAAGGCATTGACAGTCTGGCATAGAGTAATCAGGTCGCTGTATAGTTGCAGACAGAACCGAAGAGAGATAGATATTACCAGTGTTGTCTGTGGGGGGAAACTTTGTCCGCGTAATGTTGAAGGACAAATGACACACATAATAGAGGCGCGAATTCTGTCTTTATTCAGTATCATTTAGATTTGTTGGGTAGTTAAAAACCAGCATTGTCACTTGATTACGTGAAAGTTCCTCAACGAAGAACAAATGCCTCATGAGCTTTAGCTATTCGGTTGTTCGCGTAGTCGCGCGTGCCGCCCTGGTGAGCTTTTTGGAACTAACTTCTGTTGATTTCCGGTTTCTGCTTCGTCTTCACTTGGCTGTGTTGTTATGGAAATCGTTGGATTACACACGTTAGAAAAAGTGAAATAATAACACGAACTGGACAGAATCTGTGGATTTATGTGCGCGTGGTTGTTTATTATTGTTTATAGAACATCAGGACGGATTAATGTTGTGGCGATTTACCATATATTGTGGTGAAAAGCTTGGAAAAGAAATGCCTGCCATACCCAAACCTGTGCCTGTTGTGGTATCTCTACCCGCTCTCGAGGTTAACTTTTCCTTTCAATCTTTGCATTGTGTTGGACATTGTGAAATATAGTAGACAAAATCAATTGTCTCTAACGCCACTGGCAAATTACATTTAGTAAGCAATATTGTGGAAAATGCATAACTAAGTATAAATTATATACAGCCAGATACATGAATGATTACCGTGTATTGTTTTGTAATGTAATTATGTATCGTATGTGATATTTACTGTATTGACTATAGTTGCTTGCAGTTTTTATATTTATTTCTTTTATATATTTCAGATAGCCAAAGATGTACGACGGCTCAATGCCAATCAGCTCAACATTGCACTGAAGCAGCATAATCAGTGTCCTCAAGGGAAAAGACAACACAATGTCTCAGTTCTCTGCAGGGCATTGGGCTTTAGCACCAGTCCAGGCTCATTCCAGACTATTCATTCATCTGTGAGGAGCACCACTCAAGGGTGGACCAAGGATATCAGGAAATCTTTATGTATTTCACTCTCAGATGTTACAGACTACCTTCTTCGTGCTCATGACACAATCACTCACACTCAATCCGGTGATGTAGATGAATTCAACAGCAAGAATTTGATGCGCTATAAAAGGCACTGACAGTTTAGCAGAATATCGACTTGTTGACATCCTTTTCATGTATATTACAGGTGGATCCTGTGCCACTGAATGAGCTGAATTACCGAAATCATGCTCCTGGCCAAACAGAATCCAAACGCCCAACCAAGCGCTTAGCAGAGTACAATCCTGTAGCACCACACAAGCGAAGGGTTAATCCGGATTGCTATCGTAGGCTCATTCTGACGCACCCTTCCTTACCATTGCTGATCCTCACCTGTCTTACAGCCAAGTACAGTTGTCTTTCCCACCTTGCCCCTTGGCATATCTGACCAAGATCCTTTGTTGGTACCAGCTGCTGAGGAAAGTGTTGTCACCAGTCAACCCGATCCACCAACAGTCACTTCGTGTATCAAACATTTCATGAGCAGCCACCAGCATCGTGCAGTCACCGAAGAGTTGGTGCAAGAGTTGTATGAGACAATGAACATCACGGAGTCTGATCAGTGCACCATTGATCAGCTGACTCTAGGACAATCCAATAACCCTAAGTGGGCTTCCTCAAACATTATGCTTGTGGGAATAACAAGTGTAAAGGACTCATTCAAGATGCAAGTATCATTCAGGATAATCAGGAAGCTAGTGTTATGTGCGAATGCAACTGTGGATGTGGTGTGTTGTATCACTGGAGGTGCTCAAATTTCAAAAGCATTGAATTGGAGGAGGGCAAGGAGTTGCTAGTGTGGTATTGTCCAAAGTGTGTGAGGGCATGTGACATATGCTACTGAATTACCTATCACATTTTTTCAGCTTATTTGATGTTGGTTACAAAGCACTTTAAATGGCACTTTGAAGTTATTATATTGTATAAATTAAATAATTTATGGCATTAATGTAATACACAAACTACAGCTGGGCATGTCAAAAAATTATTTGCAAAATATAGCAAGACATGCATGAAATAATGATAACAACAAAATGAATATAGATATATTTTAAAGAATAATTGAAAAGGAAGGAATGGTACACCCTGTACACCCAAAAAAAATCATGTAATGCCAACTGACAGCTAATATGGATATAAACACATCTTAGGAAATAAAAAAAGTTTAAAACAAGTCTGGCTTGACATGATTCCAACCGACTGTTCTTTTGGAGCTAAGAGCTTGTGAGAAGTGGGAAGAGCACAGCCTGTGATGTTTTCTAGGTGACAAATTTCTCTGTCATGCTCATCTGCAGCAAGCCTAGTGACAGCTATCTTCCAAGTCTTTCTCCAGTGTGGGTTGCTGGGAAAGGAATAAAACTTACATTCCGCAGATGAACTCTTGTGGGTGCAACACACCGCACATCAGTGGTTACCTGCTGACTTGAATCCCAAAGACATAACGATATTGGAATATACATTGATTCACCTTGCACGTTACATGCAAATATGAATTTTGATTCGCTTCCATATTGACGAGGTATTTAAATCTTGGCCCGCACAACGTAACGCACAATCTCGACTAACGTTCGATCGTTTAAAGGTGCATTTTTTCAAAAAAATCGAATCGAAAAAAAAAGTTGCTAACTGCAAGAGTACCCTAAATGGTGCTGATATCCGGATTCCAAAGTTGGAATGGCCGTATATATTTCTTGTTGATCGTGAATAAACCTTCAATTCCTTATTTTTCACTTCCAGCCAAGAATAGACCATATTTGGAAGCTCATGTATTATTAATTCCGGAAGCGCAGAAACGTCATCACTCTGTGCCGATTGCCGCCGGCGGGTGTTTAGTTTGCGCTATTTTCATTGCGATAAAGGACGATCAAACCAAGAAACGAAGAAAAGGTGGAGGGAGAAAGAAGCTGTTTATAGATTCAACAACTAAGAGAAGGAAGCGGGAGCTAGACCAGCTGCGGTCTAACACGAGGGTGTCTTAAGACAGGCATTCAGGGAAGTGAGGAGTGTGACCAACGAAGAAGCTGCAAAGTTTTGCTGGACATGTAAGTAATCTCGTAGCCCTACAAGACGTCTGCGTATAAATTCATGTTACCGTTATGACCGGAGCTAGTAATCTCGTTGTATTATGAATACCCTGCTATCGAATCGGTCTGTATTGAATCGACTTGTGTAAATGACACCGATTAAATAAAATCTAAGGGCCTATTGTGAGTCCACTGCACCATTTAGATTTGTAAATTGTTGTTGCAAACATACCTTACTTAATTTGTAAATTTCAGGTAGAGAAATTATTGCATCCTCTTGACCCTAATTCAATGGCTGGTGATCAAGTTTTCGTCTAACCTTGCCTGCAGTCAAGTTGTGACAATGGACCACAACAGGCATATGCACTCAAGTAGGGTTGGTCAGCCAATGTAAGTCTCTCATGACCACTCAACTACACACTGACTAAATGTCCTATCAGAAAACAAAATACTGATGCTGCACATGTAATGTGTTCTAGCTATTTGGCCATATAATGCCATTTGTTGTGTTACAGGTACAGCAATCACTTCAACAAGCAGTCAAAGACGTGGTCATCGGTTTAGAGGCCAAGACTTGTGCCCATATACCAGATATGATGACAGAAATCTTTAGGCCCAAGCAATGCGACAGCAATCACAACAACACCCACAATGCTCTGCTGATGACCCCGCAAAATCAGTTTGAACATTGCTCCTGTGCCAGGCCATCTACCCAAGAAACAGTTGCAGGAGTCTCATTTTGATTAAAAATATGATTTGGAAATTTGTTTTTGTTGAAATGTACAAATATTTTATTAGTCACATTCTTTTGTCTGTAAATCCAAACTGTAATAGAAGAACTCGTGTAATTGGCAAATAAATAATACATGAACTCATTTTAATGTCACTTCTTTTTTTATCAGCGCTAGAATTATGAACATAAAAAGTCAAATCTGAAGATAAGTGTCATGACTAATTGACAAAATAATGTGTGCATAATTCTTTTCTTCTGTGTTTGAGAGACGAAAAAATTTACTAATATATGAATGCTCATTCCATAAAACATATAGACAATAAGTTATCAGATTGTTGAAGCAAAAATGTTCAGAACAAATAATACCACATGTTTTGTAAGACTAAGCAATTTATAATCTACCACAAAAATACCAATCAGAACAATGTGATATTTCCGGATTAAAATTAAAAATTAAAACATTTAGGCTTAGTATATTACCAAAACCTATTTTGTATTAAGCCTGTATACTGTCAATACTTGTTACGGAAGAGGTCTCTGATCTTCCTTACACAACCGGAGTTACCCTCCTGTTGCACTCCTCCAAAAATACATGAATCCACTGAACCAATTGCTGATAGGCGCCATGTCTAAGCATCTTTTTTTTTTGTCCTCGACAACCGCATCCCATAGCAAGTCCACCCGGTACCTGTTAATAACCTCAATGACCATCGGGTCAAGCACAACTCCTTCCATCTGAGGTAGTGCATATGTGCAAAAGTCTGGGCTGTTAGTGCACCATTGCCGCTCCACAGGGGGAGGCATTTCCCTACATTGAAGGCAGATGCAACAGTCTGGGGAAGTGGTAGTTGATGGAGGGTGGAATCCTTCTTTCGGCGGTGTGGGTTGTCGGGTGATTGTAAGCGCAAACTGTGGCTGTCTTTCTAACCAGCAACTGACCCACCCCATCCAAATCCAGCCACCGCACTAAATTGTGAAAATATGAGTAATCAAAAGTCTTCTTTTTGATGGATTGAATATCTCCAATACAAATCTCTCTCTGTGACCAAAATTGCAAGAAGGTTTTTGGAGCAGCTGAAGAGTGCTAAATGCTGAGTTGTACAATACCTTCATTTTCTCCTTCTGTGACAGCTCTAAAGATTTAGCAGTCACTCTACTCTGCTGTAGGGTCTGGTTAGTTATTGGTGTGTTGCAAAGGTAGCCACTGCAAACAAGATTGACTCGCTTTCGGCCTGTCGAGGTCTACAAACAAATGAGAACCAATGGAAATTTATGGTTTGATAGTTCAACATTGGACCTATTTACTGACAAAGTGATTCAATTAGGTAAGGCAAGCCCAAAAGTACCTTGTTTGAAGAAGGTGGGGCTCCTCTGCCACCTCTTCAGGCTTGTCTGCAACCTCCACCAACTTGGACACCTGTGTCATGGTGAACAATTTCAAACCATTAAACACATCCTTCCCAGTCATAATGGGTGTATTGAGTTCAATAAAATACCCTTGATAAGAATCAAATAATAAAGGAATCAACCTCAATTCCACACATGTTGTCAGAATCTGTACCATGACCCCTTCCACTGCCTCTTCTTGTATGTGATCCCCTCCTTGGCATTTTGATTTCCTTTAAATTTGAAAGTGGGTTGGTTCAATTTAATCAATGAATGAACATGACAAGAATAATTCAATCAATAATGTTACAGTGTTTGAGCCAAAAGCCTGCAAAAGTCAGCCAAACCCATACGATGATACATACCACCCCAAACTCCTAGCATTGACGTTTCAGTACACAGGGATTTGCATTGGCTGGCCGCTATCTTTCTCTGTAGGGTTTATGTATGCATAGAAGATAGCGACCCGCCAGCCAATTCAAATCCCTGTTTCAGTTCACTATAACCAGATAAAAAGTAGACGTCATGAGGGAGACCCCAGTCCCTTGATTTATAATACAATTTATGAGTTCATTCAGGAATACTCCAATAGTTTGCTATGAAAAAGCACCGATAATTGCATAAGAAATAATCAAACTTCGAACAAGAGTCACGGCTTTACACTCCAAAAACGTGACGTGAAAGACTAGTCAAGAATATCGTTTTTATTACGCTTGAACATGCGCAGCCTCAGTATAAATATACTAAGTCTAAGGCTGCTACCTCAGGGTTCGTTCGCAGGCTATCTGTTGTTAAATTTACGGTAATCTATTGTACTGATAGTGTTCACTTTATTGAGGCGGGTTCTTTTTTAAATAATGCAACATTCGAAAACTCCAATCAAAGAAGAAGAAAGAAGAGAAATGTAGGAATCAAAACACTCACCATTTCGGTTGCATGCGTTTCCACCTTCTATCGAATCTGCGCTGCGCGTGACGTCACGACTATGTTTTGTCAACAACGAATTATGCACAAATTATGGTCCCAGATTTCTGTAATGCTCGTGTTGTTGATCATAAATATAAAACTTATATAATGATAATCTACAGCGTGTTGATTTACAAGCAAGCAAAACACTCAATAACTTGATAGCAAACCCTATGTGAAGCACAAATGGCTGAGTGAGAGCATGCTGAACCATGTTTGAAGAGCTAGAGGGTTTATTGAGTTAGCATCCCGGGTCATCAATACGCATGCGTCATGCGTTTTCCTCGACATGTGCTCATGTTTGTAAACATGGGTGTGGCCGACAGATTTCGATACGGTGTAATCGACGATATAGCGTTGAACTAGTCAGCAAAATGGTTTAAATGGGTTCCAAAAGAGTTGTTCTATTAAATGGAGCAAAAAAAACGCATGTCATTTTTATCAAAAAGGGTGCCGAGGTTATAATAAATGAATGTCGGGGTTTCGGATTTGGAAACGATGGAATTAATAGACTAAGGAACGTTAATAAGCGAGTCTCCCTCTTCGTTTTAGACTCGGTGGGGCCTTATAAGGAAGAGCTACTCGAATTTATTTGTTCTATTGACTTTAACTTACGCCGTATCAATTCTAAAGTTGATCAATTTCTATTCATTTGTTAACACAAACTCGAATTCACAGATCATAACGGTCCTCTTATTAAGCTTATCATCTCATAACGGTTAAATACAATGTACCTGAAGATTCTCTGGGCCACAGTAAAGAACTAATAATCGTTTGTCCGGTTAGATAGTGTGCAATTGTGTGACAATGCATGTTCCATAATACTGCCTAATTCCAACATCTCGGTCGTCAGTCAATGATATAAAGCAATTATGGATCAATATTTAAGTAACTGTTTGGTCACAAGAACACGCTGCACAAATGCACAATAGTGCATCACCAGAGCACAATTGCGCATATAACTCCAGATCACAGGAGGGCATATTGCACCAGACCACAAAAGGGCATAAAACATAAAAGCACAATAGGTCTTATAACACCAGCGCCTAATCAGGTCGCGCACTGACCGCAGAAGGAAGTACGTACCTCAAACAATGTACGTACTTCGTTCCCAGTACGGCGCACATCGAGTGAAGTACACATAACTGTCGTGCCCCCGCCCTCTGCTGTTTTGCATTTTATGACATTATTTTCTGTAAGTGATTGGCTTTGAACGATTTAATTATGCCAACATATTATGGCCTACATTTGGGATAAAATCTGTTGTTATGAGCGATATCGGGCGTTCACTAGAAGAGTTTTTACTTCCATTATTCGACAGCGACTGCAAGTTTTTAGACGTTCATTGTTAAATTGTTGTACACACATCAACATGGCAGAGGTAAGGTCTATGTTTTCTCATTTACATGTATATCATCTTATTATACATTATATGCTATTCAAAATTCTATGGCATATTAATAAGCTATCGCTAATAACATAACACTCCTGTTGAATGATTTCTCTGAAACAATGGCGTATCGATGCGTTCGTACTTCAATCGAAGTATGGTGTACTTCCTTTTGAACTGGTGCCATAGTCTGATAGTAGATCGTATACAGATAAAAGAATGACCAAACCGCAGGTCGAATGTAGTCGTTCCTGGTGGTGTTCTTATATAAGATAATCTGTTTTAGAAATTTGAAACCTCGTACTTATGAAGTGACATCCCAGCAAACAATTAACGTAATATATACGTTGTTATTACGTAGTTGTTTGGTAGTGATTACGTAGTGTTTCTACGTTATGATTACGTAAAAGTGTGGACAACCAGAAACGCTTTAACTACATATTTAAATAGACTGTTCAGCCCCATATAAGGCAATCAGGGATCATCTCCTTATTTTACTACGATTAACGAAGACGTAAGTAATAACATTTTCTAATTTGTGCCGCAAAGTTTACATGATGGAAATTATATTGATAAGTTTTTAACATTATTATTTGATTGGAAATATTCATGATCTACTGTGGAAATCTGTTTTATTCAGTTATGTAGTTCCATCGATAACGGTGCCTCCCTCAAATAATATACAACACGAATGTTAGCTGTAAATCGTAACGCGCTCTGAATTTACCTCGCTATCGATGTGTATTCTTCCGCTTTAGTTACATAATACCCACTAAACGTATACCCACTATACATATACCCACTATACATACACCGACCATATATATACCGACTAAACATATTCCAACTTTACATACACCGACCATACATACACCGACTATACATATACTGACTATTACATATACCGACAATACAGATGCCCACTATACATATGCGCCCTATACATATACCGACTATACATGTACCGACTATACTTATATTCACTATACATATACCGACCATACATATACCGACTACACATATAACGACTATACATATACCCACTATACATATAACGACCATACATATACCCACTATACATATGTCGACTATACATATACCGACTATACCTAAACCGACTATATATATACCGACTATGCATACACCCAATATGCATATACCTGCTATATCTATGCCGAGAGTACATATACCGACTATATATTTACCGACTATACACATACCCTCTATACATATACCGATTATATAAGTACCGACAATACTGATACCGACTATACATATAAATGACTAAACATATACCCACTATAAATATTCCCACTATACATACAACGACTATATATATACCGACTATACATATACCGACCATACATATACGGATTATACATATGCAGAATATACATATACCGACTACATATTTACCGACTATACATATACCCGCTATACATATACCAATTATACATATACCGACTATGCATATACCCACTATAAATACACCATTTATAAATATACCGACTATTCATATACCGACTCTACATATACTCACTATACATATACCGACTATACATATACCGAATATATATATATACCCACTATATATACCCACTATACATTTACCCACTATATATATACCCACTATACATACACCGACTATACTTATACCCAATATACATACACCGGTTATACATATACCGAGTGTACATATACCGAGTGAACATATACCGATTATACATATACCGACTATATATTTACCGACTATACATATACCCTCTATACATATACCGATTATACATATACCGACCAAACATATACCAACTATACTTATTCTGAATATACATATACCAACTATACTAACACCGAATGTACATATTCCGACTATTAATGTACCGACTATACATATACAAACTATACATATACCGACTATATATATACCGACTATACATATACCCACTATACATATACCGACTATACAAATACCCACTATACATATACCCACTATACATATACCCACTATACATATACCCACTACAAATACCCCGACTATACATATACCGACTATACATATACCAACCATACATATACCCACTATGCATATATCGACTAAACATATACCGACTATACATATACTGACTATACATATACCGACTATACATATACCAACTATTCATATAATGACTATACATATATCCACTATACATATACCAACTATACATACACCGACCATACATATACCTACTATACATATTCCGACTACACATATACGACCATACATATACCGACTATACATATACAGACTATACATATATCCACTATACATGTACCCACTATACATATACTGACCATACATTTACCGACTATACGTAAGATCACTATTCATATACCGACTATATATATACCGACTATACACATACCCACAATACATATACCGACTATACATATACCCACTATACATATACCCACTATATATATACCCATTATATAGACCCACTATACATATACCCACTATATATTACACACTATACATATACCCACTAATCATATACCCATTATACATACCCCGAATATACTTATACCGATTATACATATACCCACTATGCATATACCTGCTATACCTATACCGAGTGTACATATGCCGACTATATATTTACCGACTATACATATACTCTCTATACATATACCAACTATACATATACCGACTATACATATAATGACTATACATATACCCTCTATGCATCTTCCCACTATACATACACCGACCAAATATATACCGACTATACATATACCGACCATACATATACGGATTATACATATGCAGAATATACATATACCGACTATATATTTACCGACTATACATATACCCGCTATACATATACCGTTTATAAATATACCGACTATACATATACCATCTATACATATACCGACTATACATATACCGAATATATATATACCTACTATACATATACCCACTATACATATACACACTATATATATATCCACTATACATACACCGACAATACATATACCAACTATACATATACGACTATACAGATGCCACTATACGTATACCGACTATACAAATACTGACTATACATATACCGACTATGCATATACAGACTATACATATATATATATATACCTACTATACATATACCCACTATACATATACCCACTCTATATATACCCACTATACATACACCGACTATACATTTACCAACTATAAAAATATCGACTCTACACATTCCCACTATACATATACCGACTATACATATAGCGACTGTGCATATGCTGACTATACATATATCGACTATACATATACCCACTATACATGTACCCACTATACATCTACCGACTATACATATTTTTGACTGATTATACTGATACCGACTATAAATTTACCGACTATACATATACAAACTATACATATACAAACTATACATATACCGACTGTATATATACCGACTATACATATACCGACCATACACATACCCGCTATACATATACCCACTATACATATACCCACTATACATATACCCAATATACATACACCGACTATACATTTGCCGAGTGTACATATACCGATTATACAGATACCGACTATACAGATTCCGACTATACATATATAACGACTAAACATATACCCACTATTCATATTCCGACTATACATATACCGACTATACATATACCGAATATACATTTTCCGACTATAAATTTACTGACTATACACCCGATGCGAATCGCGGCGGCCAGTATATACTGCGCTGGTGACCGCCTGTCCGCGCAGAGAACACTGCCAGCAATTTCTAAAATTAGCCATGACTGCGGCTTAACCGCGCAGTGCCCATTGCGCGGTTCGATGTTTTGCTTGAGGAGCGATCCTTGTGTTTAATAAGCGTTTTTGAGAAGTGAACTCACGGATGATCCCTGGAATTACCTACCGACAAAATAGTCGACAAATCCACTGTATCGTAGTTTATCTTGTTTATCTCCAGCAAGCATCTCCTAAATGACACTGACAGGCTTTTCCCATCCGAGCAGGCATCAAGCCTAGAATCGTGGTCACAAGTGGTCATATTCTTCGCACCAAAGAGTGTCCACTATCCCTATGCCACCATGGAGGCCAGGTAATACCAATAAAATAACAGTTGGAAATTCGGTTGTATATATTTGTTGTATGGAAGTTTAGCACATTTGTGTAGTGACAGCTGTTATGTTCTTTGTATAATTATGTGCTCAAGTTTCAATTCTTACTTAGAAATATGTTATCAACCTGCTATATATATATATATCCAGATTGCTCCTAACAGTAATTCACTTCAATGAAAACGCGAACAGAGCTCAAGCCATCACTGAAGGTCATTCCCAATGGAGATTGTCTTACCCCAAAGCCAGACAGGGAGACCCAGTTGTCAAGCCGGTCAAAGTACCAATTTCTTTTGGTGTGTACATGCATTAATCTAAAATGAAACACATGTTATTTGGACATTTATTACCAAAACCTAAATAAGTTTCATATGCACAAACATTGTTACCCAATTCAAATGGGCAAATTTTATAACTAACTTACTTTATGACTATCATAAAATATGAATGTCATTGATTTGCTTCAGACCATGTACATCAGTTCATTGCTGAGGTGCTTGATCTAAGGCAAAAATACCCAAGCAACTGACTTGCTGAGGTCCTTGCAGAGGAAAGAAATGTTCCATCACCTATTACCTCCCAGTACGAAAAACCTGAAAAGGATCTTCTCGTTGATGCTCGCAGGTGTCGATTTAACCCAACCAAGTAATCTTCCGCTCCATTGTAGATAACCTGTATATTTGCCGCCCATGTGAGGGAAGGATTCTCTAACAACTGTTACCACACAGGCTGTCAGCACTTTCCTGTTTCTTTTGCCCAGTCTGTGCCATATCCATAATGTAAACTGGTGGTAGGCTAGATACCTGAATAATCTGAAGCAATATGTCAATAAGTTGTGTATGGTTTTGAAATAAGTTGTATAGTTAAAAAAACAATTGACATTTGTCAACCATTCCCTCACTTTGTAATTTTATTGTAAGCTCTGCCTCTGGATTTCATGTTACTGGTATTATTTATTCTTGGCTATGTGAAATAAATTGTAGCTTATCAATATGAACACTGAATATTTTACACAGCGGGATTGATGTTCCCTTAGCAATAAATATGATTGTTCAACCTCAAACCGCCCTTTTTGGTAGCAATAATGGCTAACTTACTCATTGTAGAGACCTCATCTTTAACACTGCAACAGGTCCATCCATTTGAATAGATTCAAATTTGGAAGCTTCCAGCACATTTTTATTCAGGCAGTTTGCCAGGAATCTGGGATGCTTGGTGATGCATGTCCATTCCTCTGTTATAGCCATCACTCTCTTCAATCCTCTGCTGCACACTCTGGCTTTGTCAATTGGGATGCGGTGCTGACAGCTACAGAAATAATTAGTGTTATTGTAAATTCATATTTGTGGTACAATGAATGAATATAAAAGGAAAATACTTAATATACTGCTTGTAATCATCTGTCCAAAATATTTAATGTGCTGAGGGTAAAATGGCAAAGCTACATTCACTAGCCAAGTTCTATCTGTTGTTATAGTTACATCTGTCAACATACCATCCTCAACTTAGAGAATGTGTAAATTTATTGGGTAAATGATACTAACGATTATTTTTTACCAGTTAAATTAGTTCAATAAAGCTTGGGAAGCGTAAACTCACCATTCGTCAAAATCTTTTGTAAATTCTTCATCCGAAGCGGACCCTTGAGTTAGAGCTCCTGGTGTCATTTCGAAGTGTGACTTGGATTTTTCAACTCCCGTCCGTATTGGCTCAAATAAATAGTCATGGACATAATCTGTCCCAATTTTATGCTATGGGGCCTCGTAATATTTATCAGAAGATGACATGGCTTCATTTAAAAACAGTGTAATCCTAAAATCCAAACAATCGCTTTTCGCTTCGCTCGCTCGATCGCTGTCAAATTCTCTTTGAGGCCGCGCTGCAGGAATGACGTCACGCAATCTGCCCCTAGCGGCCAACTGAGGCAAAATGGCATCGAGAAGATGGCTTCGTATTTTCTTCCGAGTGGAACCTTATCGGTGGATTTTTAGTAGTTATGCATGGCGGTGCAATGAATTATGAGTACCCGTTGGTTAATGAGTTATTAATCTTCATTTTGAAACAAAAAATAAAGAAATGATGAAAATCGTTGAAGTTGATTTTTAAGCACATGATTAAGCTATGTTTTCTTCCATGTACAGAAAGACTATAAGGTAATATAAACGAAAGACTTTAGTTCTTAATCTTTTAATACAGGGAAGGTTTATAGTTATACGCGAGTTAGTATTCCTCGTATATTAACTCGTATTATCGCCCACGTCCATATTGATTTGACTGCAGGTTAGTTCGAAAGAGTCAGTCCTAGCCTCTATAAGCTTGTTGCGTATTCCAAGCCTCGGGCTTCTGATTCAGCGTATTAATATAAGCTAGATTTTACACCATTTCTATATTTAAGGACACTTTGTGCTTATATAGCAACGGTATTAAATCTGGCATCGTTATTTGTATTATACAACTGATTAATTCATCGTTTTCCAGCAATATTGTGGCTCTTTGTTTGAACGTTAAATTCTGACGTTTATATTCAACAGCGTTAGTATGTCAGGGCACGAATGTGGCTATTTCTAGTCCGCGCGCGCCGATTAAAGGTTTATTCCTTCGACTCATTCGTCAAAGTTGTCAGTTCGCCAGACCAACAAGATACCCATGAAACCATGGGGGAACTTGGCCTTTTAAAAATAATAATTACAAAAAAACATAATTCATATACACCCATGAATCATGAAAACCATCATGATTGCAAAGTGATTCATGGGAAATGAAAAATCATAAGGCACAAATCATCATTACGTTATCATCGTTATGATGTCTAGTGGGAACAATCGATAGCCAAGAGTGATAAAGAAGTATTGACTGGCATGGTTTCGTTTGCTGTGTGTTGCATCGATATGCTAATATTTTTGAGGGGACATACATTTTGACAGTCAATTGGACTGGGTCGTGTTGCAGCTTGCCGGCTTCACGCAAAGCGAGCTGGCAGCAGCGGCGACCTTTGTGAGACTATCAACCTTAAACATTCATTCAGAAGCCAAACATCGTTAAGCAATACATAATCCGTATCAATCAATAATGAACAAAATTACTATGGATTTATCAATCATGTTGAGTGTTTAGCTGTTGGTGGCACCTGTAATACTTATTATTAATAAAATCACTATAAATGTCGGTCTGCTAGGCCGCGTGGCATAGCGTCAGTGTTTTAGACTACCATGCCAGAGGCCGGTGTTCAAATCCAGACCACGGACTAGATTTTGTTGCCGAATTTTCGTGCCACAACAATTATTTCATCTCAATTCATGAGCACACGATTCGTGCTGTCGATGACAAGGCTGAGGAGTTCTATTGTGACTATAGAACTGATATTTACGATTTTATTAGCAATCGAAAATTGGACGAAAATTGACTGAGTGAAATTTTCTTTTTCAAGTCAACGCGCTTTGAAACCGACGAATATTTTGATAGCATATGTCAATAATCAAAGTTTGGCAATTGTATCAGCTTTCAGAAAATGTTAATTTTGTTACGATCGGACGATAATTAGTGAATTTATTGCGAAATAAATAAGTTGAGAGATTTTGGTTACCAGAAATTTTCGACCAGCTACAATTTTTTTAACAATGCATTATTTACAACTAATTTTATTAAGAAAAAGTTTACAATTACGTTACACTTTCAGAATATCTAAACTGTTTAAAAATGGAACTCTAAACAATGGACGTGTTGAGCATTGAACTTGTGTCATTTTTTGAAAACTTTGATGCTTTTGTGACCGGAAGTGACATCATCGACATTCATGATATTTTAGGATACGTCTTGGTATGTCGCGGAGAACATGTGATAAATTTTATTACCATCGGACATGTATTGACGGTTTTATAGGCGCTCAAAATATTCAGGAAACTTATGTTGCCATTTCGATCGATACCACTTTTTTTTGACCTGAGGCGCATGGGGAAAACCGTCGGTGCGATGGCCACATATGTCAGTAGAAAAAGTTTACAATTAGAATGAGCTACACGATTGTGTAAATTTTGTAGCGATCCGACCATTATTAACGTAGTTATACGAGATACTAGTTTTTCACTTATTCTATGACTCTGACCTTAGCTTTGGATCAGGGTCAAAACCAAACCTCTCGGTTCTGCGCATCATTTGTCCCAACCATTTGGAAAAAAAAAATCTCAAATTTTTTTTAAAAATTGCGACCTGTATCGCGAAACAAAAAAATGTTAACAAACATCCATACATAGATACATACATAGATACATACATACATACATACATACATACATACATACATACATACATACATACATACATACATACATACATACATACATACATACATACATACATACACATACATTCATACATACATACATACATACATACATACATACATACATACATACATACATACTACATACATACATACATACACATTCACATACATACATACATACATACATACATACTACATACATACATACATACTTACATACATACATACTACATACATACATACATAGACATACTTACATACATACATACATACATACATACATACATACATACACACATACACACATACATACACACATGCATACATACGCACATGCATACATACATACATACATACATACATACATACATACATACATACATACATACATACATACATACATACATACATACATACATACATACATACTTACATACATACATACATACTTACATACATACATACATACATGCATACATGCATACATGCACACATACATACATACATACATACATACATACATACATACATACATACATACATACATACATACATACATACATACATACATACATACATACATACATACATACATACATACATACATACATACATACATACATACATACATACATACATACATACATACATACATACATACATACATACATACATACATACATACATACATACATACATACATACATACATACATACATACATACATACATACATACATACATACATACATACATACATACATACATACATACATACATACATACATACATACATACATACATACACATACATACATACATACATACATACATACATACATACATACATACATACATACATACATACATACATACATACATACCAGTTAATAACTATTCTGTTAACATGCTCGACGTCAAAAGATAAACATGCTGACAATAGCGAGATCGTTTGACATTGTGAACTGACCCAATTGACTTGACCTCAGCTGTCATTCAGAGTACTTTGGTTATTTGCGTATTTACGAAAGCACACGATTATCAATGAGATCGTATAACTCGTTTTAATTGGTCAGTCTATTTCAGGTGCACAATGCAAATGAGTGTCGAATTCTCCCGGCGTTACAAGTTGCTGATTTGATACTTCGCGCAAAATATTTTTCCGAAGTTTAACAATGGAGTTTGTCAAACGTTTACCTAAATGCAACTGTGATGAATTAGAAGAAAAGCTACCTTCACTCAGCGTTTTTACTTCTACTTTCGGCGTTGTGATTAACAAGACCATTCAGAGGACCAGTTAAATACTGGCAGGGCCAGTTTATTTTGTTGAAGGGCCAGTTGAACAAAAATGGAGGGCCGATTTACATATTTGCCAATTTCGTGCCCTGTATGTTTAATTGCCGCAGCTTCTTCTTTATATTGCAATGATAATTAAGCTAGCATAGTTGTTAACATAACACCTTGGAGACGGGGGGGTGGGGGTGGGGGTGGTTGAGGCTAACAGAGTGGTCATCCTAAGCTTGTAAATTACTGCAGCAAGTGGAAATTTATTTGAATTATAGCAAACAGGGAGTACCATATAATAACCACCCTCACTGTGGTGCTGTGGCAGTACAGATGCACCCTATCGTTGTTCTGATGCCTGTCTTTGGCTGTGCTGTAGACTCGTATTGAACACCCATTCGTGAGGTGCTAGTATGGCTCCACTGCTGTATGTATTATTAATGAAGAAATAGTCATTGCTGACAGTTACTTATGGTCCTTTTTGTATTGTGTTACTCTATTCAGGGCGACCATTTTATCACTGCTGATCTTCGGGATGTGAAGCAAATCAAGGATCCCCATGCATCCCCGGACGCACCATCATCTTTACTGATATTTATGAAAGTTAACCAAAATAAGCCACGCACCTAACCATTTCTTTCCTTCACACATTGATTGAATTTGCCACCGCAAAAATGCATATGAATTATTCATCGATTTAATATAAATATTATGGTGATACAATAACTGAGGTTAAAAATGTTAAATATATGTAGATGCATATCTTATAAGCCTCTCTATTTGTGCATGTTACAGCTATGCAGGGTGCACCCACTAATGTGTTACAGTTCACTGAAGCTTAGAAGAGAGTGACCTTACAAACCTTTTGAGGAATGGCTTCTGACCACTGACCCCTACCAAGCGAGGAGCTATAGTAAGGTAGCTTGACCAACTGCAGTGCCTATCACTTGAGGCACATATTTAAGTGCAGGCATTTGTCACTTCGACTGATATACGCACATCCTCAAAGTTGGGCAAGGTAATATGCGTGATATCTTAAAAAATTATTAACAAGTGAGATAAGATATGTGTGATCAATTCATAATTCCCTTTGTGTAACAAAAGGAATCTTGCACCCTGTTTAGTACCAGTCGCAGTGAGTATCCACAACTGTGGCAGAAGATGAGGGATGCCCCAATATCACTTTCATTGCCTGTTTCTTGGCTAATTGAATATCCAGCCTGCCCAAAGGTTTGGTCATTTAATGTTATAGTCAGATGCACACACACACACACACACACACACACACACACACACACACACACACACACACACACACACACACACACACACACACACACACACACACACACACACACACACACACACACACACACACACACACACACACACACACACACACACACACACACACACACACACACACACACACACACACTTAGGAATTCCGATGAATTTACAGAATAGAACAGGTAAGGCTTGGGTGATATTTTCGACTTACTTCAGCTATGGGTAGAACATCAGAGCTAGTTTAGGTCTATTTGAAAAGTCATGGAACCCACGGAAACTATCAGATGTCATGTTTTCAATCACATGGCTTATCTATATCCATCGGAAGACGGATATACTTACGGTGGCAAGTCGGTAAGGCTGGTATGCTATTTTAAGTCCGATTGAATTATGGAAGCAATCGGGTAGGGATACGGTGATATTTTTTCTACTAATTTCAGATTCGGGTTGAACATCATAACTCATCCAGGTCTGTAAGAAATGTATCGAAACTCATGGGAATTTGCTGGTTTATCTTGAACAATATGTCATTAACATGGCACCCATAGGTTTAGCTTCATTGATTATCTGGTCGCTGATCATCATAAATCAATTCGATCTCTTGGAAAATTCCAGTAACTCACGGCAACTGGCAGGTATATCATCGGCAAAATATCATAAAAAAAGCACTCATGGGTTCTACCTCATGGCTTATCTGGATCGCTCGGAAGTCCGATGAACTTACAGAAGTTATAATATATGTCTCTGGTGATATTTCCCACTAATTTCAGCTATGGTGTTATAATCATTAATTCATCTAGATGTATAAGATAATTTATAAAACTCGCGAAATCATGCAGGTATATATTGAACAATATAATGTCAGAAATGCTCCCATTAGTTCAACATCATTGCATATCTGGAATTCCAATGAATTTGCAGAATAGAGCAAGCATGGCTTAGGTGATATTTTCTTTTTAATTTTATCTATTGGTTGAACATATTTAGATCTGTTACAAAAGGCTTGAAACTCGCAGAAACTGACAGGTATATCTTGAACATAAAAATGCGCCCATTGGTTCAACAAATTGGCTTATTCGAAACCCTTGGAAATTTGATGAACTAACCGATGCAAGCAGGTATGGCTTGAGTTATATTTCCTATTAATTTCAACTATGGGTTGAACATCGTAGCTCATCAAGATCTGTTAGAAAATTTCTGAAACTGACAGGTTTATCTTGAACAATAAGCGACAAGAAATTCACCCGACGAACAAACGGAAGTAAGCAGGTTTGGCTTAGGCATATTTTGCCACTTATATCAGCTTTGGTTTGAACATCCTACCTCATCTAAATCTATTAGAACAATTCCTGAATTTCACGATATCTTGCAGGTAAGATTAACTTAGAGAAGCTAGCTAGGCTCGTATGATATTTTCCACAATTTTGATCTTTGGTTTGAACATCATAACTCATTAATATCTATTAGAAAAATTGAGGAAGGTCACACGTTGACTGCCGTTCACAAGATAGCGTTGTTAAATGGCGTTCGCTGTGACACCGTAGTTACATATAAGTAAACTATACACTTCGAATAGTGGAGATACATGTAATGAGGTATGTTAGGATCGCGTATGTGTTTAGGTACGCGGGGATATGCTATATGGTAAGGTAGAGTTAGCATGAATTGTGTACTTATTGATATGATGAGGTAAATAAGTGGGGCACTTCGATTTTGGAGGTAAATGAAGTTCGGTGAATTTGTGCAGTAAATGAGGCTCGGTGATTGGGTGAAACTAACTCGTGATATAATCTCCCCTGGCAACAAGTGTATCAACGTGGTCTTATTTTAACTAAACAAAAGACACGTCACCTGTGAGCTAGGGTCAACTCGTCCCCAAACCAACTCGTCCCCAGACCAACTCGTCCCCAAGTAAGATTAATACCGGACTTGCGTGTGATTCAATTATGTACAATTACGTTGAGTATAAACATAATCAACATAAATTTCTATTATTTTGACATGCAATGTTGTCCTAAACAGCTTAACTACTCTCGGTGCCGACGCATCATGCCTAGCCTCCTAGCTCGCCAGTCACAAGCGGCCAGAGCGCGGCGGCCTGGGCGTGGCATACGGTGGTTGCGCTTGGGTAGGGTAGGGGAGGGGAGGGTAGCATCAGCAAGGGCAGCGTCGAGTAGGGCAGCGGCAGCGTAGGGTCGGGTAGGGTAGCGTCGGGTAGGGTAGGGTAGGGTAGCATCAGGAAGGGGAGGGTAGGGTAGCATCGGGTCGGGTAGCGTCGGGTAGGGCAGCGGCACCAATACCAACTCGTACACAGATGTGTTTATATATATATATATATATATATATATATATATATATATATATATATATATATATATATATATATATATATATATATATATATATATATATATATATATATATATATATAATAGCACGAACGCGACCTTTAATGGACAAACCGCCAACCTTTCGTAGACTTGGGTCCACGAAAGGATATACCATTATGTCCACATAAAGTCAACGCACATTTTTGTCCAAAATAATTGAAAATATTTTGGTTTGACCATTCAGATGTGATAGTCTAGTCTTAGTAACGTACAGCGATAATCTTTCACGCGTTATTTCTTTGGATTTTGAATATAATTGCGAAATAAAATTTAACAACTAACCAATACGTTGACATTACCCGCAAACCTCAATATCTTCCATACAACCATATATACTTCGATCAAAATTGGCGAAATAATGTTTATTCATGTGTGTTGGTTATGTTTATTTGAAAAATTAAAATATTTGATTTATTTTTATATTTCATTACCGAAAAACTCTACTTTTCTCCTTATTCATCAATCCACAACATTGAATTAGATCGCGAAATGCTACCAATGGTTCATAATGATCACATCTACAACAAATATTATGTTTCTAATCCATGATGACTGAAAATGATTGAAATATTTCGGTATTCTGCAAATATTCGAAAATATATATGGGCACGAAAGGTTGGTTTTATACGTATAAATTAGTGTCTTGACCTTTCGTGGACGACCTTTTGAGGACCAATGGTATATACCAAGAATAAAAGAGGCAAAAATATTTTTATTCGCATTAAATTTATTTCATTGTATCAATTAAAATATACCGAATATATAATTGATGATAGCAAAAATGTATTATAAAAATTTGTCCACGAATGGTTGGAGTCTACGAATGGTTGAAATCGTCACTATATATATATATATATATATATATATATATATATATATATATATATATATATATATATATATATATATATATATATATATATATATATATATATATATATATATATATATATTTATATATGGTGACGCTGCTCTACCCGACGCTGCCCGACACGATGCCCGACCCTACCCTCCCCTCCCCTTCCCGATGCTATATCCTACCCTACCCTATCCTACCCTACCCGACGCTACCCTACCCGACTCTACCCTACCCGACCCTACGCTGCCGCTGCCCTTCTCGACGCTGCCCTTGCCGATGCTACCCTCCCCTCCCCTACCCAAGCGCAACCACCGTATGCCACGCCCAGGCCGCCGCGCTCTGGCCGCTTGTGACTGGCGAGCTAGGAGGCTAGGCATGGTGCGTCGGCACCGAGAGTAGTTAAGCTGTTTAGGAGGACAACATTGCATGTCAAAATAATAGAAATTTATGTTGATTATGTTTAACTCAACGTTATTGTACATAATTGAATCACACGCAAGTCCGGTATTAAACTTAGAATTTGGGGACGAGTTGGTCTGAGGACGAGTTGGTTTGGGGACGAGTTGGTTTGGGGACGAGTTGGTTTGGGGACGAGTTGACCCGATCCCGTCACCTGTTTGCGCACCAACTGCGCATCCTGCTGCGACGTCACGACGAGGTACTCACAGAGAACTATAAATAGCTCGCTCACACATAAGCAACAGGATTGATAAATAACCGGGCCGTGTAGGACTGACGAAGGTTCACTGCTTTTTTATATCCACCTTTAGACCACATTGAGCAAGTCACGCGACCGGCATTGGGCACGCAATATATCACCAATCGTAAGTACAAGGCGTGATGCGATCTAAGCTTTTAAGGCTACGTGTTGTGTCGTTATCGACTTGATATGAAGTGCGTAAGCTGTTATCTACGGCTGTTAAATATTATATAGAAGACTTATATAAGGTATAACTTCACATAGAAACTACGTGCGAACTAGACGGTCTGATCATATAAGTCTAGCCCAAGCACTTGTAGTGTGTAAAGTGTATTTTGTCATGTCATTAGAGGTCACGTTAGCCACGCCGTTGGGTAACTCTCTGCAACTTTTGTCACTATATCGAGTAAAAGCTGGTTGCGGGCGATTATGAAGATATCATTACCTAGTATCAAACGACATATCTGAGATTATTTACCTTAATATATGGATCTAAAGGTTGGCTGATCATTATCAAGTCATTGGTGAGAGTGAACGAACTGTTACTGAAGACTGCTGAATTATTCATGTAGGTTTGGTCAGGTAATGGAAGTGCAGGTATCAAGTTATTGTCATGCAAACTATGGAGTTGTCTTGCTAGTATGAAAAGTCTTCACGTTTCATCGGCAAGGTTAAAGTCGTATGTTTTTTGGGGCTACTCTAAGCTACACTTGCCTTATTTGGCTGATCGATGTTCGCCTTCGTATGCTTTGCTCGTGCGGATTGTTTGTAGGGGTTACTCCCCGCTACAATAGTCACCTAATTATCATAGTGCACCATGTAGCCAGCCTTGGCAGGGAGGGGGGGGGGGGGGGTAATGTGGCTGGTGTGGTCTGACCGACACATTATAACTACATTAGTCATTGGTTGTCTCTACAAGACAAAATAAGTACCAAGGACGGTCATCAAAATCAGACTTGGAGTATATGTAGATTGTGGATGTAGTTTCATTGTTCACTCAAGGTACAGCAATCCCCCTCAGGGTAGTTTTATGTTGATATCCAAGGAGGCGATTTTAGGTACAGTATGATGTAATGTTTTATTATCATGTTAACAGGCGCGTCCTGTTGCTGATCAACTGGGCCCAGTTTTAAGACAACCTCCCCTGGTCTCGCTAAGGTGAGATATACAGTCACATACAACCTTAAACACAGATCGAATTCACAAAGCAATATGTTATTAATTTTTCATATATCGTGTCCATTAACGATGGTATTTGTGTGGCTGCTACAGAATCCTTTACAACGCATTCACTTATCACCCTCAATTACTAGAACACCTTCACATATCGGTAGGTGAGATATTTTCCCGTTCAGTAACGAGTGTTACAACTTCTTCTGGAACTGATAACATAACAGTCACCAATCTAAGGAAATGCTCTATTCAGAGCTGATCTTTAATACTATCCGTGGCCATACTAATATGAGTTTTTAATGTTATTGGTATCGGAATATGCCAACATTTTAACAAATACGCTGCAAATTGTGAATGTATGTCGACTCGAATATCCTTAACATCCTTAACGTGTGATACTACTTATGTAAAACGATCCACATGAGATCCGCGTCTACATCGTAATGACCTGAACGCGAGCCGGGTGCGAATGCTACTGATGCTGCTTTGAGTTGATGATTCACTGCTAGTGAATTCCCAGCTGCACATAAGTCGGTAGTGTACCGTTGGTGCATTGGAAGGGTACAACATGGACGTGTGTGGTAAAGTTACGTTAAACGTATCGAAAGTGTTGTCTTTCTTACAAGCAGCGCCGTCAATGACCCATGAATCGAGCGTGTCAATAAAACCAGAGCGTTCTGTTTATCCAACTCACTGCTGTTCGTGTATATTCTGTTACCGAGAAGCCCATTGAATCATTGACACCTTATCCGACAGCGTTCGAATTCGAATGTTTTGAGTAAGTTTGACAAATAAAATATTGGTAGCATTTGCCCAATATTCACTGAAGGTCCGTAGCTAAAAGGTTACTCCCGGCTGCGGTTAGCTTCCCCAATAAACTCCAAAAGAGCACTCTAGCAGGCTCAAATTGCATGGACTCCCTTTTATGTTGATTGATCCATGCAAACTGAAGTCAGTCTTTTATGACCTTCACCCCCTGTCATTATTGATAAGCCTATGATAATCTCTTGATCAATGTAAAATAATATTGTATTTCATATTTTGTTAAAAGCACGCTACAAGCCCCAAATTACTCAAAGACCACTCTTGTATTGATGACTCATTAGTAAAATACAGTCTTAATTTAGCTTAAATAATGCCTACAAATATATTTCAACATATACTCATCGTGTGCGGTTCGATTACCCAGCACAATGTAACAAATTTGAAGGGTTTATTATCCGTTAAATGTACCATTGATTACAGTTAATCAAGTCATATGACAATATTTTATTTTAAAATTTGACAAAGACGCAAAATTTCGAGGCCCTTGTTATTCATTACTGGGCGTGGAATTACAAATTTTGTTACATTCACCTCTTTTTTTCAATTAACATTCAAGTTGGTGAGCATTGATAAAGATTAAATCATGGGTAATTGGTGTGATACATCATTGTATAAATACATCTCATCATGCTAGCATAAGGTTGGTTAAATGGGCTTAATAATCATCAGCAATTTGCTGTGACAGCTCCTCGGTTTACTGGTATCACTGAAGGGGGCTTAGTTTCTCTACCTGATAAGGTGAACACTGGCCGATTTTGTTTCTATTACGTGCATGTTGAAGTTTGTGTGCGGTAAATTTTTGTAATTTGTATATTCCTTACACAAGGCATCAATTTGATAGTTGTCGCTTCAAGTGGACCGGTACGTTATGAAGTAATGCTTATGGAATCATAATGGTCACAATGTGGGGTGCCTCTTACAGACAACTCTTTTGTCAGTTCGCTGTGGCTAAGCAGCACTGAATTAATGATATAAACCTTTACCAGTTGTTCCTCTTGTGCCTCATCTATCTAGCTATATCTTGACGTGAACAGCTCAACTATAAATATTCGTTATGCTTAAAAGTGAACGTAATGACCTGGTTATTGTTGTGATCTGCAGTCAGCTACCTATGACTCACAGGGAGCGGCCATAGGCTTTGCAATTGAAGTGTGTATCAGCACTACGATTGGCTTACATCCAGTTTGAATGTAAAACTCCAATATATGTTGATTGAACTAATATCCACCAAGACAATTATACAATTCCTTATATTTCCAATAATAGTTCAATCTAACCTTTACTCAACTAAACTAGAGGACATTGGTTACCTTGGTATTTTAAAGTTATTTAGTTCATTCATTTCCATAACAACCGATTTGTCGACTGAGGAATGCTCTTCGAATAATATAGTGTCATTCCGAATAAAAATGATATTTTACGTTAGGCAAATCGTGAGCCAAACTTGAAAAATTGGGTCAAGCTTGGAAGCTTCTGAACAATATGACACCTAAACTCACAGTGTATGGTAGTAAATTACCTTGACACCACTTTGGTTCTCTCGTAAAATTTCATGATCTGGTCTTGGGGAATTTAATGGTTAAGATATTATTTATGCATATTTATCAATTTGCGTTTCTTACTTTTTATATCAATTGTCTCCTCGTTGTGACCGTTGTGAATGTGCTTATAATATTGGTCTGATTTGCCCAAACTACTTATTGAGTTGGATTCTTGTTGTTATTGATAACCTCATAAGCATCTCACCATTTGATGTTACAGCTGTTGTGGTGTCAAAACAGGGTGTTGGATTCCCCTTCCTCAGATCACTACAACCTTCCTGTGCCTGTCAAGGTGATAACTGATTGCCACAATTTGAAAACAAGTCACGTAAAGACGACCGTTATGATTCATGTTCATGCCTTATGTTGTCATGCTGATGTAAACATAATGGGCTTTATGAATTATTTCGGTGAATGTGCTGTTATAATAATGAGAAATACATTGACTTAGTTGTACGACATTTATATTATTTCATATCCTTATGCATCCTCTAAATATAGCTCATTTATATGTGTGGCCCTTGATAATGTTGAATTGTGCACGTTATTACCTTTACTGTTTGGTGTTATTGGCTGTCAGCCGCTTTAACCTGAAAGTGAACTGTCAAGAGCCCCCGCCATTCAGGTATCCAGAAGATCAGCAAACGACCTACTTCTCATTCAAATGTAAACCTTCCATACAAACTGGTGAACCAATATCTATGAATAACTAATGGATTTTGATCAAAGAGATTCGAGAGAAATATTTGTCAATTCTATTGTGTAGTATACCAGAGGGTAGATCTTAATCTGTAGCCACCAATTATATGTGAGATGTTTCCAATCAGTATACATATTTTAGGATCTGCTGAAAACATGGCAACTGCAAGAGCGGCATCAGACAAGGCACGTGAGTTGGTGGAAGACACGATCACGACTAATCAAGTCGAGCATGTCGTTATCATTGTGGGGGCGTGTCCCTTTACGGGAGACGATGTTCAACCCGCTGTACAGGAGGTGTATGCCATGCCTACCTCTCTGACTGCGCCCAGTCAGTCGATCAGCACTTTACCCTCCACCATTCATGAGTATGGCTTTGCACCAGTGAGCGTGAACGAGTGTCATGTGACTGTAAGCGGGTTGGGTGAGAAGCTGAATGAGGTGTGGCTGTATGATCACAAGAAGCGTGTTTGGTGTGGTAGTGGTGTGCTGAGGAGACCTCGGACGGCTCATTCCATGATAGAGATGAATGGGGATCTGTATGTGATGGGTGGCCGTCCTGACCCTGGTAAGGTTAACATGGATGACTGCTTGGAGGTGGAGATGCGGGTGAACGGCACAGACACCTGGCAGGCGGCGGGCAGCTTGGTAGGGTTATGGTGTAATAACACTCTTTGCTGTCCACTAAGTGACTCCGACATACTGGTGTGTGGTGTTATTTGTGATAAACACCACAATGTGACTCTTCAGGTTTACTCGACAGTCTCCCACAGCGTAACACGCACACTCAGCTTACCTGATGGTTGGCAGGGGGTTTATGGTCTGGTTGTCGTGGGTGATCACGTTATCGTGATGTGTTGGCACAACACATACATCTGCCCTGTGACAAGCCTCCATAAGGGGGAAGCTCTGGACATACAGAAAAGGTCCACATACAAAACACCAAACGGCGGATGTGCTGTTGTTCTGACTGAGGACAAGAACCAAATTTTGTTAGTCGGCGGTGACCCACGCGACATGACAACAGCTCATTACACATACAGAGCACGCGTGGTTGACATTGTAGAAGGGACAGGGACAGGATGGGAGAGAGTGGAGTCGGAGTGGACTGTAGGCAGGTGTTCGGTGAGGGGTGGTGCTTGTACGGGCATGCTGCCAATAAGTGTGATGTAATAAATTGCTGTGTCTGATATGATCCCAGTGATAAGAGCGGGTGATAACAATAGACCCTGATCACATGAATTGTTCTGTTTCTTTAGTTACCTGTAACCATTTTGTTTGTTATGCATAAAATTCATTTTGCCACATCATCCGTCGAATCGTATCATCCTCTTATTGCTAGAAGTTAATGCTATTGTTCGGAAATACAAACCGTTGTTGAATTGATATTTAACCTGTGTTTTAACTTGCTTTAATATTTCTGTTTCCTACAATGAATCGACTTGCCTCATTCTTACGCAATAAAACGAAATAGTACTATTTATGCTTCTAACAATAAATTACATTGTTGTGAGTTTGCATCATTGATATCACGGCGTGTATCAGTATGTAAAATGATATATATATATATATATATATATATATATATATATATATATATATATATATATATATATATATATATATATATATATATATATATTATCTATTTGGTTGACATAGCTAATGAGATTATTTTTCAACAGAGGTCACAAAGGGCTGATATTTTGTTTGTAAGTGACAATCAATATAACAGTGGCTTGCATTATTAAAAAAAAGGTGACACCAAAAGTTTACAAGCCGACAGATGAACAGGGCAAAGCTGTGCTGATAAGCATAACTATTAATTGTTACTGCCTAATGGTCCAATAAATTTTACCTTATTAGTGGCATGCAACAGGTCATGGATGGGCAACCAACAAAAGTGACCATCCAAGTCATGCATAACCATTGAGTTTGTTACATCTTGGGAACTACACTGTCCTACAAAGTCCTCGTGTGTGAATTGGGGTTTCAAATATGCTGAATACCTGAATATCAAACCAAGATCAGATGCACAGATTTTAAGACTCAATGACACATGACCACGGCATTTATAGCCTATATCTGATAGATTCAAATGAGGTGATTGTTCTATTAAATAATTGTTTTGATTACAAACATTGAACATTTGGCAACAATTTATATATATTTTATATATATATATATATATATATATATATATATATATATATATATATATATATATATATATATATATATATATATATATATATATATATATATATATCCATAAATGCATATATTATATATGCACAAACAAATCAGTATATATTTATATACATATTAATACATAAATATATGTGGATGCATACATATATATAAATAAATACAAATATATATAATATATATATACATATATACATAGATATATATAAACATTTATAAATAAAAATATGAATTTATCTATATTTTGTATCTTTATTCACTCACATATTTAAATAAATACACACGTATATATATATATATATATATATATATATATATATATATATATATATAGAGAGAAATATATATTTATATTTAAATATTTATATATATAAATATATGCGTACATGCATATATATTCATGCATAAATATATGTATATAAGTCGATATATATTTATATATAAACATATATACATACATTTATGTAATTAAATATATATACATATATATATAAATTTATATATATATATATATATATATATATATATATATATATATATATATATATATACATATATACTAACATATTTATATATATTCATATATATATATGCATGTATATATATGTATATGTATACATATATATATATATATTTATATGTCTGTATATATATATATATGTTTTTTACGCATATATATATATATATATATATATATATATATATATATTCATATCTGTGTGTGTGTATTTATATATATGTATTTATGAATATATATAAGTACATAGAAATATCTTTATATTCTTAAACATAAATATATATATATCCATATATATATAATATATATATATATATATGTATATATATATGTATATATATATATATATATATATATATATATATATATATATATATATATATATATATATATATATATATATATATACATATATCTTCCATACAACTACATATACTTCGATCCAAATTGCCGAAATAATGTTTAATCATGTGTGTTGAATATGTCTATTTGAAAAATTATTTTATTTATTTTAAAATTTCATCACAGAAATATTTTTCCCCTTGTTCATCAATCTACAACATTGTATTAGATCGCGAAATGCTACCAAGGGTTCATATTGATCTCATCTACAATAAATAGTATGTTTCGTATCCATTATGACTGACAATTATTTAAATATTTCGGTATTCCGCAAATATTCGTAAATATATATGGTCACGTAAGTTGGATTTATACGTATTAATTAGTGTCTTGACCGTTCGTGGACGACCTTTCGAGGACCAAAAGTCTATACTAAGTATAAAATGTGACATTTTTTTTATTCGCATTAAACTATTCAATTATATCAATTAAATATGCCGAATAAATAATTGATAATTAATGATAGAAAAAAGATACTTCTAAAATTTGACCACGAATGGTTGGAGTATATGAATGGTTGTATTCGTCACTAGATATATATATATATATATATATATATATATATATATATATATATATATATATATATATATATATATATATATATATATATATATATATATATATATATATATATATATATATATATATATATATATATATATATATATCTATATATATATATAGGGGGCTCTGACAAGCTTAGATTTCCCTGCGTGGTTTATACTCTATACCCTAGCGACGAATTTTTTCAAATTGGCACCAAAATGGTATATGAACTTATTTTCCCTCTGTCTATAAATTTGACCACGAATGGTTGGAGTATATGAATGGTTGTATTCGTCACTAGATATATATATATAATATATATATATATATATATATATATATATATATATATATATATATATATATATATATATATATATATATATATATATATATATATATATATATATATATATATCTATATATATATATATAGGGGGCTCTGACAAGCTTAGATTTCCCTGCGTGGTTTATACTCTATACCCTAGCGACGAATTTGTTCAAATTGGCACCAAAATGGTATATGAACCTATTTTCCCTCTGTCTATATGGGGCCCTATATTATTTGGCTACAAAAATAGGTGGAAGCTTGTCGTGGCTGTGGGTGTTCTTGGTTGGGTAGTGGGCGAAGGAGTGTGTTAAGTATTGTACTGCCTTGTATTGCCAAGGTAGTGCCTGTATTGTTGCGGTATTGTTGTAGTATTGTTGTGTATTGTTGTAGCATTGTTGAAGTATTGTTGTAGTATGTTGTAGTATTGTTGTAGCCTACTAGTACTATATTGGGTATGCTGGGTTGGAAAGACCTGGTGGGTGTGTGTGTGCGTCGGTGGGAAGACCTTTTGAAGCAATAATCTTTTTGCTATGCCACCCGCAGATTACCTCTACGAAGAAGCCATGCAAAACCTATGTGCAGACAAAGGAAGAATATTTTTGCTTCTTTGATGACGTCACTAGCTCTCAATCAATACCCATAACAACCACCTTACATCGGTCACTACCACATATCGCCGCCCACCCACCATCGATCACTATCCAACATCGACCACCACCACACATCGATCACCACCCCATCGTCGACCACCACCACCCCACATCGACCACCACCCCACCATCGACCAGCACCCCCCCCCCCCCTACAGCGAACGCCACG
>CM067348.1:33252078-33274578 GCA_034190875.2 Urechis unicinctus | reverse complement strand
TGCGGTAATCATTCTGAAGCCATTCCATTTTGCGTAAACACAGAAAATCACATCAAAATGAAATTCTCACGGATATTTTATCAATGTACTTAATTGCGTCACTAGCACCTTTCCGGTAAGTGAACGCTTTTGAATGTTTGCTTCTTGTCGGAATCGCTTTGTGCATTAACCATATACAATAACAATTGTAGAGCTTTCCAACTAGTACAGCAATATAGTTTGGTGGATGATGAGAGAGGAAATCTGATTTGTCTCCTCATTATGGCACACCTCGTCCCATTCCAATTCAATCAAGCGCAGCCGCGAAATTGACGTGCTCCGTAATAAAGCAATAAAGACATCCTAATTGATACACCCAGCTCTGATGGCATTATTTTAACAACATGCAAATGCAGGTCTTTTTTTATCATTTGTCATTGCAGCGATAATTTGTTCAAACACTCTGACGCACATCAGGAATATAAGAGCGACGCGTAGAGCTGCCATTGTTTCCAAGAGGATACCAGGGGACTAGATGTATCACTTGTGACACGGGGTACAAACATCACAACCACCAAACACCCTTTCAGCTTTGACAAAACATATGATCTTTGTTTCACCTGTTTAGGCTCCTATTTACGATTTTAATTGCGTAAATATCCTTTGGGTGTTTAGCCGATTAGTATGGTGCCGTTTGACATTGATGTGTGGGCAGCTCGTCATCGCATTTTATATTAATGTCGTTACATGCAATGACTTCATTGTGGTAGTTAGAAATTAATATTCGATAGCAGCAGCCTGAAAAATGAGCATGCCATTGATGGATACCAATAAGTGATCCAGAATAGGATTACTTGCATAGTATCACGTTATGATATTTCCCATAACCTGGGCTCACGGCGTTGATTTACTCAGATGTATCACCAAATGCGCTCGTCCCTGCACTGAGCGAAAAAAACATTAGTCCACATCATTATAGCCCTCAGTCGTCAATCAAACTTGTTTCTAATTTTCAGAGCGTCCATTACTATATGACAGGCTCCGCGATAAATCTTTTATGGCCATTAAGCGACCATCTGTATAGTTGCGTACCCGCAGCAGCCTTTATTTTACGGCGTGTCTTTGCATGAATTTCACAATCGTCCCCTGGTGTTGATGTTCTGTATCCTGCTATTTCAGCATCTACCATGTGCATGATATGATTGCATGATTAGCATTGGACATGGCGCTAGAGGAAGCCGACGTAATTTGTCGAGCGTATGACATACAAGGATATGATGCTTTGATGGCGTCAAAAGAGACAAAATGCGTTCTTAGAATATCCGTTTCCAGCTGCTCACCAGCAGTCTGCGCTGCCTTAAATGACCTGTGTTGTTTAATCAGACAAATTTCGAAATCTCAGTTCATATACATACACGGTGTATTTATCTATGTGGAGCACGTAAAAGGTACATATAATATTATCATGAATGCCTTGGATAATTGTTCCTCAACTCAGGCGGAACCTGTACCAAACAGAGCTATGTGCTGGGCAATGTTAAAACCAGTCATATATTGAGATGCTAGTACATTCAGCCATTCTGTCTACAAAAATCTAAATATCCGTCCCAGACTTAAATGAAGATCATTTCCTGTATATTTCACATCATGTCATATGTTAAGCCATGTCATGCATTTAAAGTTTGTGCCCGCTTACTGCATACAACAGCATATTGGTTCTATCACAAAAGAAAGAGATTTGATGAATGATAATGCAACCAGTCTATCAAATAATCTAGGGTATATTGTTACACCAAACAAGTAGTAGCAGATTTCATCAATATGGAGTGAACGATTACTATTGATTACATAATTCTTGAATGCTATACGTCGCCGGGATGCGGTAAGGTAATAGCATACCTGATATTGGTATGCAAGCCTTGCTCTATTCGTGCATCATGAATTTGCCTTGCATCCTGAGAAAAACTGAACATCCCGCGACCCATGGTAATATCCACCGATGTATTGACATATGTTCTTATTGTAATACCACTCCAATAACAATTGTGTGGCGGCTAACGGATATCGTATGTTTCGGTTATCAGAATGCCTCTTTTATCTTCTTGGATGACAGTTAATAATCGATCGATACATTTAAGCGTATTAACTAGAATACGGCCCAGTGGTATAACTAGGCTGCTTTCTACATGCGTGCTTCCAGATAACCGCATGTGATGTATTATTATACATGAAATCACTATCAGTTGCAGCTGAAGTTACATATGATTCGTTTTGATTTAATTGGTGTGTTAATCGGATTGGGCTAAACTCGAATCCCTAATTATCAGTGGTTTCCTAAGTGGTAACATTTGATAATAATTTTCCTTAATGCGTTCTCACTTAGGCACATATACGTGGTGGATTTGATCAAGGAGTAGCATTTGGAAGCCTGGGATATTTAATGTATCATATATACAATCTTCTCCCGTTCACTTTCAAGCGAAAAAATAATTGAGGTCAGGAACAGTTACAATTAGCTAAATGGAGTACCGAGCATCGTTATCATGTCCTTGACTTACCAACTCCACTGTTTATTATGTCTCGGTTGGTTGGTATTCGTCCTGTGTTAAAGGTAATGCACCCTATTAAAATACTAACCACACTTTGCAAACTAAACAAATTATGGCATTCTATTCTTCACGGCTTTAGACGAGCCTATTCTGTCTCTTGTTTTACGGCTATAAATTGTTTCCATGAACGCTGCCGCCCGACTCTCAAATGCTGTTTCTGTATGATTCATAACAAAGTATTACAAATAACCTGAGAGTTGTTATTAGTTGTTTTGCAACTGCCAATCATCGCACGCTGGTCGACTTATTAGGAATATATGCACTTAAAACCATCTACCTGCCATATTTCTATTCTCACACGCAACATGTTTTTTATGGGGACTATACTATGTGTGTGTCACCTGAGTAAAGTGTCTGTCGCAAAATTTACACTACAATATAGTATATAGTTTAAGATAATATTCAACACATCGATATGATCGGAAAGTGCCAGACTACCTTTTCATAAATCAAAAATTAACGAAAGTCACTATCAAGGAGATAATTCAATAAATTCAAGAAAGAAAATTGGAGAATTCTATCAAAATATGAACCTTAATCTGCAATTAATAACTCAAAATGCTGATAACCCATTATCTAGCAAACATAGATAAATGTGAACAGAACCGCCTCATATGTTCGCGTCAACAACACCGAGCACGTATTATCTAGCAAGCATTAAGCTAAGGGAACGAACATCCTGATATGTTTTATTGGATATTGCTATTTCAATATCTGTCACGCTGTGAGCAAGTGTTCTGAGACAATTGTCAATCGCCAAGTATTTACTGTTTACTGCTTAAATATACGTTAGTTATGTCCGCCGAGCTGTTTTCAAATATGTGCACGACGTTAGTATCACACATTGTACATTTGAATTCCCAACCCCTGCCATTACTTTGTGGAAATAGATGACATTGTACAATAAAACTGTATCCTCGCGCGTTACAATTATCTACCATGTATATAGTATAAAACAAATGTACGACGGTGACTTAACATTGGATTTACGTTTAACCCATGTGCAAATTAAATCGCCCTTTTTAGGATCGGTTTCACAGATGTGATGATTTATTTCTGTGACCTGACAGTTTCACGATGAATATGTAACGTCAGCTGCAACTGATCCTAATTTCATGCATCGTAATTGATTTAGGATGACATCACATACGGTTATTGCAAAATATTCATGCAGAAAAGAGCCATATTCTTGTTAATAACCTTCAATGTCATGCAAATAGACAACAGAGGTTTTCCGAGAACCGAAACATGCGATGTCGCTAGACTGCTGTTTGCTGCATACCTATTATCTACTGGTCGAGTGAGGGGTATCAAACAATACGTGTCAATTTAGACAGCGCAGGCTGTTAATATTCAATTGAAAAGGCAAATGTTAAGGACGCTTTTTGTCTTCTTCACAGTATATATTTGTCTCTTCCGAGACCATCGAAGCTCAAGAAAGCTCACGTCACAAATATCACGATCAGGATAGATTCTGAAATAGCGTGATATATGTCATTGACACCGGAGGGTGAAATTTCTCATTGCCACTTACTCAAAATGGAAGAACTCTGATCAATGTCAATGACATGATGATGAATTTGCCTCGTCTTCCACAATCGCGTAACAGTTGCGCCTTAAAATACGATTGATCACGGAGCGTGTCACGGAGTTGTCTTAATTGCCGCGCTAGATATGAGAGAAAAGCGTGATTGTATAATTGCAATTCCATATCAAGTGTCACAATGAGTCGGGCAAATATATAAAGAGCTCCGTACGTAAAGTGGCAAGCGCATTTTGTGCCCCCATCTTAGTCACCCAAAGACATATGCCCACTTTATTGGCTATATTATATTGTAATACTATGCTAGTCCAACGTAATACTATTCGTGCTCACTTATTAATATCCATAACGCATGCGCGCATACCATCTTGTCAAAATACAGTCATTGCAAGTCATGACCTGTCACGACCGATTAAGATCAAATCCATTGACGAGTCACTCAACCGAAATCGTACATTGATGTTACCGTTTTGCAAATATGAACTGAAACCCATGAAACAAAAGACAGTGTGTTTTGTCATAATAGCGGGAAAGATCTCGAGATGTTAGAAATTTGTGATGTATATAGCCCATTTCCCTGGTGATGCATCATGTCCCTAGATATTCATTTGTAACAATGTTAGTGCTCTAAGCGACGTTCCTATTTTCCAGACATGTGCATAACAAATTAACCGCCTGAGTGTTTGGACAATTATTGCTGCAATGAAAAATGATACTGCTGTATCTGCATGTTGGTAAAATAATGCAATCCGCGTTAGGCGGATAGAGAAGAATGTCTTAATTGCTTTATTCCAGAACTCGTCAATTTTGTGGCTGCTCTGAATTGAATTGGGATAGGCGGGATGTTCCATAATGAAGAGACAAATTGGTTTTCTCCTCTTTTCATCCATCAATTTGTTGTGCTGTACTAGTGACAAAGCTCTAGAGTAATTAATGCTTATGGTCTTTGCACAACGCGCAGGAAAAAAAATACAGAAATGACCATTTGCCGAAGTGGCGCTGGCGACGCGTTTTTGTACATAAATAAAATAACACCGGCGACTTCTTTGGGATGTGATCGTTTGGGTTTACACAAAAGGAATGAGTTTCGAGTAGTTACAACAAATCGCGAGGCAGTGCCAATGAACATGCTATCTTTTTAACTTAGTAACGATAAATCTACACATTACTCTTTGCCTTATCATCCAATATGAGTTAGCACAACAGATTGTTTATCGCCCTATTTTCTATGAAACATTATTGGACTAAAAACTTTTGTTTTAACAATTACCTACTTGTTGATTTGGTGAAAACAACTATACAAAGATTGGTTCATATCGTTACACACATTTTCATTCCCTAATCGAGCCAGCAATCAATCATATCCTTTCTCAATATCATAAACATGCTTACCGTGTTTCCTTTTGTGGTCCTACCATGTAATTATTGTTGCTTACGGATGGATTTTTATCACTGCTTTCTTTTTTGTCGGATACAGGGTTTTATGGAACCACGCCTTATCGTACCATTATAATTACATCCTATATGGTATAGAATAACATTCGGAATCAGATGCAGTACCAACATTATCACGCATATATCATCTTCTCGTTTTATGTCCTTAACTGTCAATTCCCCAGGATTCAATTAATATTTATATTAATTCAAGGCATAAAAGTAAGGCTACCTCCCTTTATCCTTGAAACAATAATGCAATATTAATAATTTCAAACAAGCTCTTGTTGGTTAAAGCAGGTTACGTTTTCCTGCACCACAACCAGGCATTCAGTTTAGTGTTATATATCATACATTATTGGGAGGTTTGCTTCGCAGACAGCATTGCAATATCTTCAGTTCTTAATAAGTTATTGTTAACATCACATGACAAGGAATGGTAGAGCGTACATTCGGCTGAAATATACGTTGTTCAAAATATGTGACTTCGTCCATCTTGGCTTTAGCTGTTGGATTCCCCAGTCTAAGTATTAAGCCCCCTGCACAAAAAAACTAGGAAGCTAGACTGTAATGATTTGGAACTACCACAGACTTTGTGTGGATCTTGCCTACCTTCCGCCAAACCACGAGCGTGTATCCACTCAGAAGAGCAGAATAAAGACACACGTTTTCATTGATACTGCTAAAATGTTTTGCGCTGCCATATTTACATCTAAAATAATCGAAAAGCATTGACATTGCAGAAATACATTGCTTGGCGTGGATCGTTTAATGACGTGCAGTGTTGCTTATATCTGCTTATCATTGACACAGCATCCTATCAACTTATAAACCAAGGATTAATATTTTTGGATAATGCCAATTGATACAGCGCACATTGTCCATTTTATTTCTGATTAAGTTGTATTTATATTTGCCAATGCGTTTACGTTGGGAATCAATCTAGTTTCGATCATTTATGTCACAAATCTTAATAGCCCCCATAGTTTATTGATGATATTAAACAAGTTTTTTGTTTAATGCAATGTTATGCAGAGTTCGCTAACGTTTGGACGAACATATCACCCCCGTCTAAAAGAGACCTTAATTTGACAAAATTTGGCTGCTTCCTTGACTTTGACATTTTATTCTATCAATGAAATGAGATCAAACTCAGCAGCAGATACAACGCTTAAATGTTGAGTTCAGTAGAAGACGAGGTAACCGAGCACGGAGTGGAGCGACGACGTTCACAAGCTCAACGGCGACTCACAGTTAATCCGCGTCGCAAGGCTTATTTGAGGGTTTATTATTACGAAAAGCTGATGCTTTTATTCATTATGGATCAGAAAACAGCTGCTTGGCTCTTACACCCAGCTAACGGTGTCGTCTAACTGGGTTAAATAATTTGTATTACCAATGGTTATTCTTTTGGTGGCAATAACAAGGGACTGGCTGGTTGTAACTAAAAGCTAATAGTGCTAACAAAGTGCCGCTGATTGGCTGTACCTTACAAATATTATGTATTATTCATGAAGCCGTGGCGCAGACAATAGACTGCCGATTCCTGCAGCCAACCGTTAATCGGTGGAGCATTTAAAATCCCGGATCGCGAAATATTGTCGGGCGCGCTGATAGGGAAATCTACTGGCCCTAAAAACTGGGTTACTTGCCCGAGGCCATGGGGCTATCCAAATTGTCGAGCCCTGGATGATTCACTTGTTGCAAAGAAAAGGTGAAAGTTATTCTGCTTTGCTTTGCGTCAATATAATTAGATTGTCGAATACTAGTATTGCTATTCGTTAGATGTTTAATAATTCCAAATTAGTATTGACCGGTCACATGCATCACCAATTAAGAAAGGAATAAATTTCCCAACGTTGTAAAGTATGGAGCACCACAAAGTATCGCCAAGTATTCCGCACATAGATAATAATTGATTGATTTACCCTTTGTCCGTCCTCGCACAATATTCGCATGTGCGATTGTGGGATGACGGCCACGCTCTTTGTTAAAATCAAGCCAGTAATGATGTTATTGCTTCCACTGGTTTGTAGTTAGTAACATTATATCAGAATTGTCAGATGTTTTGTGTGTTTAGCAGTTTTTCACTCAGTTGGATGCATGCATGTTTCCTGGAACTGCGCCACACTCAATACTCGCCCCCTGTAATGACTTTTCGTTATTTGATGCTTAAATGTGAACATTTACAATGCCATCGATTGATATGCTACCATTCAAAAATAACACGAATTGATTGTTAATAGAAGTGCCGTCCCTTTTCCAACCAGCTATCATCTACGGCTATGCTCGACACATCTATCATTACCGCTAGCGCCCTCTGATGTTCTTATTGCATTGTAATTTCATAATAACACAGCTTTCAAGATTAGGGCTTACTTCAAAGGCAATCGACTAGGGAGATAGAATTAGGCGCAGGTGCTTGTGGGACTAACAATGATTATCGAGTGATTTCACCCCACAACAAATGCATACATACACACATACACTTACGAACAGATACACCCACCACCTCTCCATCCCTCCCAAGAGTTTAAGTTAGATTTACAACCTTTCGGCCACTCGGGACATGAAAACTTAACTCGTGCCAAATTAATTGTTGTCTAATTTACATAAACCTTTAGAATCTCTTAAAGTTAATGTTCCGTACGGGTCAGTTTCAAATTATATAGTCCCAGTTGAGCAAATACAACCTTTTGATGAACACATTCGAATCCCGTCAATTCCCATAACAATTAATTTAGACCTGTTTGATCTCCAATTAAAAGCTCTTGATAATTGCAAGTCAGTCCGAATTACCCCAAGCCACCGATTAACCAATCACAGCGCACCACATCAAACCACCCTCATTTTTCACTATAAATACGACAGCATCAGACACACAAAGTCAATCAGAACATCAAAAACAATCAGAACATCAGACAACATAGAGAGTACATACGGAAACCGCACGCCGAGACAAAGACAGGGACACACAGATAAAAATACAAGAAAGAGCGTGCCGGTCAGCAGAGACCAAAAAAGCGCAATAGAACTTCATATAAAGTCTCGAGTATTATCTATCAGGACATCAACCCTCAGATACCTACAATAACGTCGGCAACCTACGAATAATCGTCTCTCGTCTCTGCTCCCCATCCCCGACTCAACGCAGTGACCCTAATGGTCATAGTACCACTACAATACAACACAGGTATATATTAGGGGCTTCGGATTCAAGATGTTATCTTTTGGGATGGTTCCGTCTGCTACGGTATCAACGTAAATCATGTCTTGAAGGGATCGTATGCCAATCTGTGGTGTGGTTATGTGCTACACGCGCTTGGGGATGTTGATGAAGGAACACGAACTCCAGACGTAGGCTTTAAAAGAATCTTACGATGACTTTAAAAATTAAGATGGAGCTTGGACCGCAAAGTTGGAGAAAGAAGTGTCAAGCTCGTGGGCCAGGAGAGAACTGATTTGTAAAGGTCAAAGTGATTCCTTAGACAATTCAGACGCGCTACCCTAATTCTCATGGAACATGCAGTAGCCTGGTCAGAGGATGGGCGTGGCTGTAATATATGCGGCATGTATGAGGAGAGGGTTTTTATGGGTTGGTAGGTGAAACGTATGTCCACCTGTGGGCAAGACTGACTGGGACCGGTTTTTATTATCGCCAAGGTTATGGCATAATGTACATTCGACCCCTAACGAAGGTAAGATTTATTTGATAATAGGAGCATTAAAAATGGCGGATAACTTTTATATTGTTAGATGAGTGATTGAAAAATCGGTGGGATGCTTTGTTCCCGCTGAGTATTGTACTGAATACTGATTTTTTACCTATATTGTACAGTAATTATATGGAGGTAATACAAGTGAGATTTACGAAGCCATTGTTTGCTATAATTGTTAAGCTTTACGTGCGCAGGCGTAAATTTTCTGGTAAAGCACACCGTGAAGCACGTAAAAAAATTATAATATTTTATCACTCTGTCTGATCATTGCGCATGCTTTCCCTTTATCGATACAAAAAAGCCATTCTTTTTCGTTCGCCATCGTCGACTTAGCATTTATATGAGCTATATAATCGGCTATGTTTTCGCTTTTAAACATCACATTTGTCGATATTAACAACTGGACACGCTACCCAAGCACAACTCAATATCATCGAACAAGTCGCCAGTCAGTTAGCTTATTCGTGCCTAATGTAAAGGATTTTGTTGCTTTAATTTTAGCCTGGCCTCAAGCGTTACTCATTAACAGAATTCGTTCGTTGTAATATATATGATGGCTTCACAATGTATATATAAAAATTCTTTGCGCCTTAATGTATTGAAATATCTTTTTAGCATCACACTTTTCGAATTGAATTATCACGCTTTACTACCATCACTCTTGCACATACATATCGGTACCTCGCGCCAACAATATTAGTTATCGCGTGAAGACGACAACAGCAGATATACTATGGCGCCTAAATATTCGATTTTTGATAAATTCCTGTGCCGTTCAGTCTGCTTGGTATTTGTTTTTCGATAGATGATATATATATATGGTGATGTATTTCTGTGACTTGCCAGTATCGCACTCAACTGGCGCCACCACAGTGAGCGAGATTTTGGTTAGTTCGGCGGCAGCGGACTCAAAAAGTAGATATGGTAGACATGTTTAGTGATGCAGTCTGAATCAAATGTATTAACTCATTCAATGCGCAATGAACGTCAGGTTGGAGGTATCAAATGACATGCGTGGCATAAAATACTTAAATGGCAATCTGCATTTGACAAGCCGAGAATGCGGCATGGCCACTCGACTGGTAAATGGATAAAATAAGCCACCGAGACCTTGTCACTTTGGGTAACATTAAATGTTGTATAAACAGAGAGAAGATATTGTAAATTCAATGAGATGTTATCACTTATATATGCTACTGTGATCTATTTTCAGGATATTCTGAAATTCGTTTTAGATTCCGTAAGCCCTTGCGCCTAATGTCCATGCGACTTGTCGATGTCCTCTGATCTACGCACCATTTATCGGTTGCCGATACATAAGGTAATATTCGTAGACGGCTAGATAAAGAAGATCATTTGTTCTTTGATACTGCTTCGTGATTTTGCGGTAATCATTCTGAAGCCATTCCATTTTGCGTAAACACAGAAAATCACATCAAAATGAAATTCTCACGGATATTTTATCAATGTACTTAATTGCGTCACTAGCACCTTTCCGGTAAGTGAACGCTTTTGAATGTTTGCTTCTTGTCGGAATCGCTTTGTGCATTAACCATATACAATAACAATTGTAGAGCTTTCCAACTAGTACAGCAATATAGTTTGGTGGATGATGAGAGAGGAAATCTGATTTGTCTCCTCATTATGGCACACCTCGTCCCATTCCAATTCAATCAAGCGCAGCCGCGAAATTGACGTGCTCCGTAATAAAGCAATAAAGACATCCTAATTGATACACCCAGCTCTGATGGCATTATTTTAACAACATGCAAATGCAGGTCTTTTTTTATCATTTGTCATTGCAGCGATAATTTGTTCAAACACTCTGACGCACATCAGGAATATAAGAGCGACGCGTAGAGCTGCCATTGTTTCCAAGAGGATACCAGGGGACTAGATGTATCACTTGTGACACGGGGTACAAACATCACAACCACCAAACACCCTTTCAGCTTTGACAAAACATATGATCTTTGTTTCACCTGTTTAGGCTCCTATTTACGATTTTAATTGCGTAAATATCCTTTGGGTGTTTAGCCGATTAGTATGGTGCCGTTTGACATTGATGTGTGGGCAGCTCGTCATCGCATTTTATATTAATGTCGTTACATGCAATGAATTCATTGTGGTAGTTAGAAATTAATATTCGATAGCAGCAGCCTAAAAAATGAGCATGCCATTGATGGATACCAATAAGTGATCCAGAATAGGATTACTTGCATAGTATCACGTTATGATATTTCCCATAACCTGAGCTCACGGCGTTGATTTACTCAGATGTATCACCAAATGCGCTCGTCCCTGCACTGAGCGAAAAAAGCATTAGTCCCCATCATTATGGCCCTCAGTCGTCAATCAAACTTGTTTCTAATTTTCAGAGCGTCCATTACTATATGACAGGCTCCGCGATGAATCTTTTATGGCCATTAAGCGACCATCTGTATAGTTGCGTACCCGCACCAGCCTTTATTTTACGGCGTGTCTTTTGCATGAATTTCACAATCGTCCCCTGGTGTTGATGTTCTGTATCCTGCTATTTCAGCATCTACCATGTGCATGATATGATTGCATGATTAGCATTGGACATGGCGCTAGAGGAAGCCGACGTAATTTGTCGAGCGTATGACATACAAGGATATGATGCTTTGATGGCGTCAAAAGAGACAAAATGCGTTCTTAGAATATCCGTTTCCAGATGCTCACCAACAGTCTGCGCTGCCTTAAATGACCTGTGTTGTTTAATCAGACAAATTTCGCAATCTCAGTTCATATACATACGCGGTGTATTTATCTATGTGGAGCACGTAAAAGGTACATATCATATTATCATGAATGCCTTGGATAATTGTTTCTCAATTCAGGCGGAACCTGTACCAAACAGAGCTATGTGCTGGGTAATGTTAAAAACAGTCATATATTGAGGTGCTCGTACATTTAGCCATTCTGTCTACAAAAATCTAAATATCCGTCCAAGACTTAAATGAAGATCATTCCTGTATATTTCACATCATGTCATATGTTAAGCCATGTCATGCATTTAAAGTTTGTGCCCGCTTACTTCATACAACAGCATCTTGGTTCTATCACAAAAGAAAGAGATTTGATGAATGATAATGCAACCAGTCTATCAAATAATCTAGGGTATATTGTTACACCAAACAAGTAGTAGCAGATTTCATCAATATGGAGTGAACGATTACTATTGATTACATAATTCTTGAATGCTATACGTCGCCGGGATGCGGTTAGGTAATAGCATACCTGATATTGGTATGCAAGCCCTGATCTATTCGTGCATCATGAATTTGCCTTGCATCCTGAGAAAAACTGAATATCCCGCGACCCATGGTAAAATCCACCGGTGTATTGACACATGTTCTGATTGTAATACCAGTCCAATAACAAGGGTGTGGCGGCCAACGGATATCGTATGTTTCGGTTATCAGAATGCCTCTTTTATCTTCTTGGATGACAGTTAATAATCGATCGATACATTTAAGCGTATTAACTAGAATACGGCCCAGTGGTATAACTAGGCTGCTTTCTACATGCGTGCTTCCAGGTAACCGCATGTGATTCCTTGCTATGTATTATTGTACATGAAATCACTATCAGTTGCAGCTGACGTTACATATGATTCGTTTTGATTTAATTGGTTTGTTATACGGATTGGGTTTAACTCGAATCCCTAATTATCAAGTGGTTTCCTAAAGGGTAACATTAGATAATAACTTTTCTCAATGCGATCTCACTTAGACACATATACGTGGATGATTTGATCAAGGAGTAGCATTTGGAAGTCTGGAATATTTAATGTATTATATATACAATCTTCTCCTTTCATTTGCTAGACAATATTCAACACATCGATATGATCGGAAAGTGCCAGACTACCTTTTCATAAATCAACAATTAACGAAAGTCACTATCAAGAAAATAATTCAATAAATTCAAGAAAGAAAATTGGAGAATTCTATAAAAATATGAACCTGAATCTGCAATTAATAACTCAAAAAGCTGATAACCCATTATCTGACAGACATAGATAAATGTGAACAGAACCGCCTCATATGTTCGCGTCAACAACACCGAGCACGTATTATCTACCAAGCATTAAGCTAAGTGAACGAACATCCTGATATGTTTTATTGGATATTGCTATTTCCATATCTGTCACGCTGTGAGCAAGTATTCTGAGGCAATTGCCAATCGCCAAGTATTTACTGTTTACTGCTTAAATATAGGTTGGTTATGTCCGCCAAGCTGTTTTCAAATATGTGCACGACGTTAGTATCACACATTGTACATTTGAATTCTCAACCCCTGCCATTACTTTGTGGAAATAGATGACATTGTACAATAAAACTGTATCCTTGCGCATTACAATTATCTACCATGTATATAATATAAAAACAAATGTACGACGGTGACTTAACATTGTATTTACGTTTAACCCATGTGCAAATTAAATTGCCCTTTTTAGGATCGGTTTCAAAGATGTGATGATTTATTTCTGTGACCTGACAGTTTCACGATGAATATGTAACGTCAGCTGCAACTGATCCTAATTTCATGCATCGTAATTGATTTAGGATGACATCACATACGGTTATTGCAAAATATTCATGCAGAAAAGAGCCATATTCTTGTTAATAACCTTCAATGTCATGCAAATAGACAACAGAGGTTTTCCGAGAACCGAAACATGCGATGTCGCTAGACTGCTGTTTGCTGCATACCTATTATCTACTGGTCGAGTGAGGGGTATCAAACAATACGTGTCAATTTAGACAGCGCAGGCTGTTAATATTCAATTGAAATGGCAAATGTTAAGGACGCTTTTTGTCTTCTTCACAGTATATATTTGTCTCTTCCGAGACCATCGAAGCTCAAGAAAGCTCACGTCACAAATATCACGATCAGGATAGATTCTGAAATAGCGTGATATATGTCATTGACACCGGAGGGTGAAATTTCTCATTGCCACTTACTCAAAATGGAAGAACTCTGATCAATGTCAATGACATGATGATGAATTTGCCTCGTCTTCCACAATCGCGTAACAGTTGCGCCTTAAAATACGATTGATCACGGAGCGTGTCACGGAGTTGTCTTAATTGTCGCGCTAGATATGAGAGAAAAGCGTGATTGTATAATTGCAATTCCATATCCAGTGTCATAATGAGTCGGGCAAATATATAAAGAGCTCCGTACGTAAAGTGGCAAGCGCATTTTGTGCCCACATCTTAGTCACCCAAAGACATATGCCCACGTTATTGGCTATATTATATTGTAATACTATGCTAGTCCAACGTAATACTATTCGGGCTCACTTATTAATATCCATAACGGCATGCGCGCATACCATCTTGTCAAAATACAGTCATTGCAAGTCATGACCTGTCACGACCGCTTAAGATCAAATGCATTGACAAGTCACTCAACCGAAATCGTACATTGATGTTTCCGTTTTGCAAATATGAACTGAAACCCATGAAACAAAAGACAGTGTGTTTTGTCATAATAGCGGGAAAGATCTCGAGATGTTAGAAATTTGTGATGTATATAGCCCATCTCCCTGGTGATGCATCATGTCCCTAGATATTCATTTGTAACAATGTTAGTGCTCTAAGCGACGTTCCTATTTTCCAGACATGTGCATAACAAATTAACCGCCTGAGTGTTTGGACAATTATTGCTGCAATGAAAAATGATACTGCTGTATCTGCATGTTGGTAAAATAATGCAATCCGCGTTAGGTGGATAGAGAAGAATGTCTTAATTGCTTTATTCCAGAACTCGTCAATTTTGTGGCTGCTCTTAATTGAATTGGGATAGGCGGGATGTTCCATAATGAAGAGACAAATTGGTTTTCTCCTCTTTTCATCCATCAATTTGTTGTGCTGTACTAGTGACAAAGCTCTAGAGTAATTAATGCTTATGGTCTTTGCACAACGCGCAGGAAAAAAAAATACAGAAATGACCATTTGCCGAAGTGGCGCTGGCGACGCGTTTTTGTACATAAATAAAATAACACCGGCGACTTCTTTGGGATGTGATCGTTTGGGTTTACACAAAAAGGAATGAGTTTCGAGTAGTTACAACAAATCGCGAGGCAGTGCCAATGAACATGCTATCTTTTTAACTTAGTAACGATAAATCTACACATTACTCTTTGCCTTATCATCCAATATGAGTTAGCACAACAGATTGTTTATCGCCCTATTTTCTATGAAACATTATTGGACTAAAAACTTTTGTTTTAACAATTACCTACTTGTTGATTTGGTGAAAACAACTATACAAAGATTGATTCATATCGTTACACACGTTTTCATTCCCTAATCGAGCCAGCAATCAATCACATCCTTTCTCAATATCATAAACATGCTTACCGTGTTTCCTTTTGTGGTCCTACCATTTAATTATTGTTGCTTACGGTTGGATTTTTATCACTGCTTTCTTTTTTGTCGAATACAGGGTTTTATGGAACCACGCCTTATTGTACCATTACAATTACATCCTATATGGTATAGAATAACATTCGGAACCAGATGCAGTACCAACATTATCACGCATATATCATCTTCTTGTTTTATGTCCTTAACTGTCAATTCCCCAGGATTCAATTAATATTTATATTAATTCAAGGCATAAAAGTAAGGTTACCTCCCTCTATCCTTGAAACAATAATGCAATATTGATAATGAATGTTGATTGCTAACATTTCCAACAAGCTCTTGTTGGTTAAAGCAGGTTACGTTTTCCTGCACCACAACCAGGCATTCAGTTTAGTGTTATATATCATACATTATTGGGAGGTTTCCTTCGCAGACAGCATTGCAATATCTTCAGTTCTTAATAAGTTATTGCTAACATCAAACGTCAAGGAATGGTAGAGCGTATATTCGGCTGAAATACACGTTGTTCAAAATATGTGACTCTGTCCATCTTGGCTTTAGCTGTTGGATTCCCAAATCTAAGTATTAAGCCCCCTGCACACAAAAACTAGGAAGCTAGACTGTAATGATTTGGAACTACCACAGGCTTTGGGTGGATCTTGCCTACCTTCCGCCAAACAACGAGCGTGTATCCACTCAGAAGAGCGGAATAAAGACACACGTTTTCATTGATACTGCTAAAATGTTTTGCGCGGCCATATTTTCATCTAAAATAACCGAAAAGCCTTGACATTGCGGAAATACATTGCTTGGCGTGGATCGTTTAATGACGTGCAGTGTTGCTTATATCTGCTTATCATTGACACAACATCCTATCAACTTATAAACCAAGGATTAATATTTTTGGATAATGCCAATTGATACAGCGCACATTGTCCATTTTAGTTCTGATTAAGTTGTATTTCTATTTGCCAATGCGTTCACGTTGGGAATCAATCCAGTTTCGATCATTTATGTCACAAATCTTAATAGCCCCCATAGTTTATTGATGATATTAAAAAAGTTTTTTGTTTAATGCAATGTTATGCAGAGTTCGCTAACGTTTGGAAGAACGTATCACCCCGTCTAAAAGAGACCTTATTTTGACAAAATTTGGCTGCTTCCTTGACTTTGACATTTCATTCTATCAATGAAATGAGATCAAACTCAGCAGCAGATACAACGCTTAAATGTTGAGTTCAGTAGAAGACGAGGTAACCGAGCACGGAGTGGAGCGACGACGTTCACAAGCTCAACGGCGACACACAGTTAATCCGCGTCGCAAGGCTTATTTGAGGGTTTCATTATTACGAAAAGCTGATGCTTTTATTCGTTATGGATCAGAAAACAGCTGCTTGGCTCTTACACCCAGCTAACAGTGTCGTCTAACTGGGTTAAATAATTTGTATTACCAATGGTTATTCTTTTGGTGGCAATAACAAGGGACTGGCTGGTTGTAACTAAAAGCTAATAGTGCTAACAAAGTGAATGGCGTAATTTTGCGTTTATTGCCGCGCGCTGATTGGCTGTACCTTACAAATATTATGTATTATTCATGAAGCCGTGGCGCAGACAATAGACTGCCGATTCCTGCAGCCAACCGTTAATCGGATCCCGGATCGCGAAATATTGTCGGGCGTGCTGATAGGGAAATCTACTGGCCTTAAAAACTGGGTTACTTGCCCGAGGCCATGGGGCTATCCAAATTGTCGAGCCCTGGATGATTCACTTGTTGCAAAGAAAAGGTGAAAGTTATTCTGCTCTGCTTTGCGTCAATATAATTAGATTGTCGAATACTAGCATTGCTATTCGTTAGATGTTTAATAATTCCAAATTAGTATTGACCGGTCACATGCATCACCAATTAAGAAAGGAATAAATTTCCCAACGTTGTAAAGTATGGAGCACCACAAAGTATCGCCAAGTATTCCGCACATAGATAATAATTGATTGATTTACCCTTTGTCCGTCCTCGCACAATATTCGCATGTGCGATTGTGGGATGACGGCCACGCAACATACTTCATCAAATATAAAAATACAAGTATCTGATCGAATATTTGTTCCATGCACTGGTCCCTTGCAGGGACACAAAGTTATGAGTCTGCGAGCGTTGGGTTACATCATTTTTGGGTTTCTTTGTTAAAATCAAGCCAGTAATGATGTTATTGCTTCCACTGGTTTGTAGTTAGTAACATTATATCAGAATTGTCAGATGTTTTGTGTGTTTAGCAGTTTTTCACTCAGTTGGATGCATGCATGTTTCCTGGAACTGCGCCACACTCAATACTCGCCCCTGTAATGACTTTTCGTTATTTGATGCTTAAATGTGAACATTTACAATGCCATCGATTGATATGCTACCATTCAAAAATAACACGAATTGATTGTTAATAGAAGTGCCGTCCCTTTTCCAACCAGCTATCATCTACGGCTATGCTCGACACATCTATCATTACCGCTAGCGCCCTCTGATGTTCTTATTGCATTGTAATTTCATAATAACACAGCTTTCAAGATTAGGGCTTACTTCAAAGGCAATCGACTAGGGAGATAGATATTAGGCGCAGGTGCTTGTGGGACTAACAATGATTATCGAGTGATTTCACCCCACAACAAATGCATACATACACACATACACTTACGAACAGATACACCCACCACCTCTCCATCCCTCCCAAGAGTTTAAGTTAGATTTACAACCTTTCGGCCACTCGGGACATGAAAACTTAACTCGTGCCAAATTAATTGTTGTCTAATTTACATAAACCTTTAGAATCTCTTAAAGTTAATGTTCCGTACGGGTCAGTTTCAAATTATATAGTCCCAGTTGAGCAAATACAACCTTTTGATGAACACATTCGAATCCCGTCAATTCCCATAACAATTAATTTAGACCTGTTTGATCTCCAATTAAAAGCTCTTGATAATTGCAAGTCAGTCCGAATTACCCCAAGCCACCGATTAACCAATCACAGCGCACCACATCAAACCACCCTCATTTTTCACTATAAATACGACAGCATCAGACACACAAAGTCAATCAGAACATCAAAAACAATCAGAACATCAGACAACATAGAGAGTACATACGGAAACCGCACGCCGAGACAAAGACAGGGACACACAGATAAAAATACAAGAAAGAGCGTGCCGGTCAGCAGAGACCAAAAAAGCGCAATAGAACTTCATATAAAGTCTCGAGTATTATCTATCAGGACATCAACCCTCAGATACCTACAATAACGTCGGCAACCTACGAATAATCGTCTCTCGTCTCTGCTCCCCATCCCCGACTCAACGCAGTGACCCTAATGGTCATAGTACCACTACAATACAACACAGGTATATATTAGGGCTTCGGATTCAAGATGTTATCTTTTGGATGGTTCCGTCTGCTACGGTATCAACGTAAATCATGTCTTGAAGGGATCGTATGCCAATCTGTGGTGTGGTTATGTGCTACACGCGCTTGGGGATGTTGATGAAGGAACACGAACTCCAGACGTAGGCTTTAAAAGAATCTTACGATGACTTTAAAAATTAAGATGGAGCTTGACCGCAAAGTTGGAGAAAGAAGTGTCAAGCTCGTGGGCCAGGAGAGAACTGATTTTTAAAGGTCAAAATGATTCCTTAGACAATTCAGACGCGCTACCCTAATTCTCATGGAACATGCAGTAGCCTGGTCAGAGGATGGGCGTGGCTGTAATATATGCGGCATGTATGAGGAGAGGGTTTTATGGGTTGGTAGGTGAAACGTATGTCACCTGTGGGCAAGACTGACTGGGACCGGTTTTTATTATCGCCAAGGTTATGGCATAATGTACATTCGACCCCTAACGAAGGTAAGATTTTAGGCAACGACTGAACGGAACGGCTGAATGGGCTGCATATATATATATATATATATATATATATATATATATATATATATATATATATATATATATATATATATATATATATATATATATATATATATATATATATATATATATATATATATGTATATATATATATATATATATATCATGTATATATATATATATAGATATATATATATATATATATATATATATATATATACATATATATATATATATATATATATATATATATATATATATCTCATATATATATATATATATATATATATATATATATATATATATATATATATATATATATATATATATATATATATATATATAGTATATATATTTATATATATATATATATATATATATATATTTATATATATATATATATATATATATATATATATATATATATATGTATATATATATATATATATATATATCTATATATATATATATATATCTCTATATATATATCTATAGGTTTTTCATGAGTGTTGCATTATTATTCAATAATATGGTGATATATATTATGGTTTTTCATGAGTGTTGCATTTGCAACTAATATGGTGAAGTTTTTGCACACAAATGATACATTGTACTGCTTCGTCATCTATTTATGACAGAGTTGTATCTGCCACTGACTTAAGAGACTTAGCATCAGCTAATGTTCTTTGGTGGTCATTCAAGATTAATAAACAGTAATAAACACCATCAAGGTACCATAAACTAGACGTAGATAAATTGCGATATAACCATGTAATGATAATCCATGTTGGTTTGGATGATACATACAAATCGAATGGACAGTCATTTGGCTATTAAGGACACTGATGCCCCATTGAACCCCCCTTGAACCTCCATTTACCTGACCTACATAAGTGACCATGTTAGTTGTAATTAACTAATAGAAGGAACTTAAAAGTGGACAGCTACCCCAAATATATATTTCTATTTAATCGTTAGTACGTATATTGCGTGCAACGGGTTGTTGTTTTGAGGCTTCTGGTGACAAGTTTACTATAGCGATAACACGCTCTCAGTCTTCCATTTATATATAACGTTCATGAACGCGCTGATTTTTCAAACATAGTTGGCAATAATGCGTTGTGGGCTATACAATTTAATGTGATTGCATAAAAGTAACTCTGCAATTGACAAACCTTCAGTGCCCCCTAAGCAGAGAGGTTTGACGATTTAACTATTCTCCATAAACCAAAGTTCTGAAGATTTATTTGGGCGTCAGAAAAAATACGATCGGTCAATTCTATATCAGCACTAGTCTCACTGCGCCACCACGTTGTCATATATCTTTTAACCCCAACGCAAGAATATATCTTCAGTGGAAAAACCATTTTCTTTGGTTGTATTTGAGCAACCAGTAACTTTACAGACGCAATTGGTCATCAATTCGCAATGCAAGTTATTGCACACAACCCTTTGTGGACACGACTGAACTATTTAATCAACAAAGCATGCACAAGTACAACAAGAACAGAGATTGGTAAACCCATATCTGGTCTTGACATTTTTTCTAAGTATGATCTCATTTAAAAATGTACGTGCCTAACAAATTCTTAACTGTTGCTTTGTAAACTACCTATTTATGCAAGCCCGAATAATCACGCAGTCAACCCTTGTGATAAATAAAGCTCAGGTTGGTCGTTGGCAACCAGCTTGTACCTGTTCTACTGTGAACTGTGCTTGTTAGATTGCCATGGCTGACAAATAAATATCTGGTCTTGACATTTGGTATGATTTCATTTATGTACGTCCAAACCCATGTTGCATTGAATGGTTTATACCATATGCCTCTGAACAGACTCCCCCGCTAGAGATTTTACGGGAACAACTACTCTATGTTGTCTATTGCCGCTGAAGTAAGACAAATCTCGCTCGCTGTCTATGGCAAAACCCAAAGTTCAGTGGAGAAAGTTCAGCATTATGCTGCCAGGTCACATAAATACATGATCATATCTACGAGACGATCACAAAAGCGGGCGTCTAAGATGGCACATACTCTTATCGTAAATCAAAGGTCAAGTCACGGTCGTACATTTTGCATTGTCGCATCTACATTGTATCGGACCGTATTAGTGAGAGGAAAAAGTAAAATACTCTATTAGGACGTGGGAATTCACATCTTCAATGTGTAAATACATATACATACATAATATTGTTCGCATAACAACCATGTTGCATACGGTAATAAAAAAACAGCAGATGGATGGTTTTAGGCGCTTCTAACTGCTATGTTGTTATGCCTTGCTGAGAATCACACAAAACCAGCCTGCATGAGGTAGGCTTAAGCACGCATAAAGGAACTCCTTTATAGCCTTACGACAACAGACGGTTTTGTCCAACAGACACGCGGGCTTTTCTAAAGCCATGAAGAATATTCCTAGAAAGAAAATTTATCATCGAAATTAAAGGAGGTCTATTCTCGTCAAGATGAAAGTAGGTAGAACATTTAGGGCAATGAAGTGCGTCATAAATCTCAGTTATATTGCTTCCATACGTTTGCCGTGGAATAAAGATAGGAAACAAACATGTGGTACTGTCACAACGGCTATAAAGCAAACGATCGGTCACAGCAATATATTTGGAGCTTTACCAAAACTAGCCCAATATCATAGTGCTGCTTCAAGGTAATGCAGCTAATGCTATAATGTGTTTGTTCGGTGTGGTTGGTATTTTAATTGAGTACCTTGAACACAGGACGCATACTATCTGGTAAGTCGCGGACATGATAAAGATTTACTCCATTCAACAAATTGTAATTGCTACTGGACTAATATTTGCGTTGCTTGAAAGTGGGAGAATATCATCCTCAGTTTTAACAGATGGCATTATGCTAGTCAATATGTTTCAGGCTACCAAAAGCTGCCTCAATAGGGG
>CM067348.1:33202078-33247078 GCA_034190875.2 Urechis unicinctus | reverse complement strand
GAATACTATTCATGCTTTTTGAGGAGCCCATGCTATCAATTGTTGTCTATAAAAGCCGTTTCGCCATAACCAACAATGCCAACCTCAAGGTGACTGGACTTTAATGCAGTTAACAACAACGCATTTATACCCGCAATATTTGTTTCAGCGGCTCATTTTTGAAGTTGCCCTGTGTATTAGTTTCTACTTTTATTTCTGAGTCGAAAGACTTGATGTTCTTAATTGAAACATTTCATCAGCCATGTTATTATACCACAACGCTTGTTTCTATGGGAACAATGTTTTTTGTCAAAAGCCACTTACCAAAATAGATGATCCGATACCTGAATGCATTGCAATTAGAAAATGTACAATATTTAATATGTTATCCATGAAATCTAAGGCTACCACCAATATATGAACCCGAACTGAGCTTAATGACTCACTAGGGTAACAACGTAATACCATGCAGCGATTAAGCAATAACAAAAGCACCTTCTGATATACTTAAATTTGTATTGATGAGATCAGAAATATGTATGTGTGGGCAGGTGGAAATGCATATATATATGCCTTGGGAAAGTGATTGTGCTGGTACAGAGTACACATATGCGTAAATAACGTTACCCAAAAGGGCAATGTGTTGTATGTATATGATTGAGGACCCCCATGAAACAAGAGAAACATATATAATATCATTTTGTTACACATTAGGGATATATCAATGTGCATGCATACACGTTTTCTTTACTTACTAGCCTCTCTTTCTTGTTCGCAAACACTCGCCATTCATGACGTCGATGTAGCAATTATATAAGCTATACAAACATATACATTTTTTCCTATAACATCATCTTTGTCAATGTCAACGACTGGACAAGCTATCCAAACACGACTTATTATTATCGAACAAATCGCCAGTCAGTTAGTTTATTCTATGTTATCTATGGTAATGAGTTTCGTTGTTCTAATTTTCGCGAGGCTATGAGCGTTGCTCCCAAACAGAATGCGTCCGTCGAAACATTGATGATGGCTTCAAAATGAAGTCATAAATTTCTTTTCGCCCTGTAGTATTAAAGTAAATGCACATTGCTAGCATTACACTTGTTCAACCTGAATTATATACCCTTTGGCCTGAAAGGTAGACATATTGGAAACGTAAAAGCAATTTTTCAAATCATTTAATCGGCCTTATTGCAGAATGGCTGCATATCTTTTGCATATGCCGATCAATCGTGGCACTAGTAAATTTTCAATAATGTTGTATCCATACAGGGGCCGGTAAGGCAAGCATCCGACGGAATGGAAAACAGTTAATAAGACCGAACAGCTGACAAGACTGCTATAACGTAATGAACGTCAGTAATATGGTTTAAAACAATCCAATGCTATCAGACTCATAAATTGGTGTCCATAAGGGGCCCACGCCTTGAAAACTGATTTAACCCGATAACTGTATTAAAATTTGATATAGTGAATTGCGTGGCCTTCGACCCAAAATCGCTTGAAACATATTTTGTGTTGTCGGACAAAGGGCAATCAAGGTGGTGTTGTTCCCTTCTTTGAAACGTGTGGATGTTTATTTTTAAATTGGTGTTGCCCGTGACCTCTCAAAACTTTTTCGGAGCGATTAAACATGAGTTGGTGGCTTTTATTTCAGTATGATCTTGTCGAAACGCGCCCATCTCTAAGTCACTTATCCCTCGATCCTCTCAACTCTTAACGTTATTTTTAAAGTATTGATTACTACACCTTTTTTAGGATATACTTTTCGATATATCAAGAATTGGGAAGTTCCTTGTAGTTATCCCTGGATGGTTTCAATAATGTATGTGGACAGGTCCCCTCACCAAAAGCTATTGGAAGCGAATGGCTAACATGTAGGATTAATTGCGTTCATAGTGATATGATTGTAATCATTACTAATCTTATGGTAATGAGTGCATTGTTTGTAAATTCACTAATGATGGTAACGAGTTTTACAAATTTAATAGTAATCAAGATGTACACCCATGCCATGTTACGTTTGTTTCAAACAGTGCATGTCTGCATATACCTTCGTATTATGCTACTGCTGTTGACCACCCCTTCTGTCTATATTTATATTAAACTATATTTATAATCACACAAGCTTGCCATTATACTCATGGAGGGTATTAATTAGAAATTTGTAAAACAAAACTCTTGCTTGAAATTATACAGGGAATGGATATGGTAATCATTATAAGAGTGAATCACATTCATTTATTAGAATGCTCTCATAAGCTCAGAGTAAGTTGGTATTACCTTATTCATATTAATGCAAAAGATAATCTTACACATTTGCGCGATCATTTGTTGACGACTATGCACATTAGCGCGGCCATAATTAGACATTGAAGCACTTGAGATGGGTTTGTATCCCTCGTGATTGCTCAATATATCAAATCAAAATTTCGACAAGCCTAGGTTTGGCTGATATGGAATATCCAATATGGGGTTCAAGACATGATCTTGTAACGGATAGGCTAATCTTGGATAATCATCTGTAGGCGATGTTAGATCATGAAGTTTACACTATAACCATACAATAACAATATTACAAATACAGGTTATATGTTACGACAGGGAGGTGTCGAATGACGTCATCCTAGAGTCGAGTAATGTATTGACTAATGTGGCACAAATGCTTCCATAGTATCCTCATGTAATAATATTGACTTGAATTACATTTTATGGTGGCTTGATAATTTATCTACGATAAGTCTGATGAGTATTGGTTAGCGTGACCAATAGACAATTCGATGCTTCTTCCCTGATTTTTGTTCTCTCTTTATAAAGCATTCGTACTCGGAATAAGGATGGTAAGAACTCGCAATGACTTGCATTTGAAGTCTCTTGTTAATCTAATCCCTTGGAAATTGTTGCAATATATTTAAGAGCATGTGACATAATATCAGTTTGTAATGCAGCAGTCTCTTTTTTAGGCCGTGTGTTGTTCCATGTGCATATTGTGTATTCAACAACCGCTGGAAAATGGAGTACATTGGCTTCAGCATAATCGTTTTAATATTTTAAATAATGAAATATTAGATAAAAGTACATGTATAGTCATATCTAAGTAACCCTAGATTTTGTTTGAAAATGATAAAACGTTGGTGAATGGACCGGCGTTGATTGCGCGTGTTACATTTATATAGGGTTACTGATCATTGGTGCACACAGTCGGACGGTTACTTTGTTTAGCGCACGTCAGGAAAATATGAGCGACGCTTAAAGCTAGCCTTTTTACAAATCAATACCATGAGGTAGGGTGCACCACCATAGGGGCTATATAAATCACCAACACCAAACATCCCGAAAGCCTTCAAGCTATTATGACAAACTACACAATCTTGGTTTCGTGTATTCAAACTCATATTTGCAAATTGGAAAGATAAATTTATGTTTTTGTTGTTGAGTAAAGTACTCTATAGGCGTGAAGCCGATTGCAATGGCGCTGTTTGGTATATGTGCGTAGGCGGCTCGCCAACGAATTTCACCTTTATCTGTCGTTACAGGTATGACTGGCAATGGTATCATTGTGATAGCTAGGATTAACATTCGATAGCAACAGAATGATATGTACGCATGCCATTGATTGATATCAATAAGTGATCCGGAATAGTATTATGCTGTACTTGCAGAGTATCATATTATGATATTGCCAATTAGCTCGGCTTACGTCCTTGGTTACTTAGAAGTAGGCACTGAATGCGCTCTTCTCTTTATATATTGCGCAAAAATGCATTCGTTCACTTTGCAATGCATTTTACATATTTATATATAGTATTTATGTATTCTATACATCGCCGGCAAGTAGTAAGGTACGGACATACCTGACACTGGAATACAATCCTTGATACATTCGTACATCATGAACCCTGGCATAGCATACTATGGAAAAAACTGAATATGACGCTCGCCGTGGCAAAATCCAACAATTTATGCACAGGGTTTCCGATTGCAATACCAGTTCAATTACAATTGTGTGGCAGCAAACAGCTGTCCTGCGACATCGTACGTTTCGGTTATCAGAATACTTCTTGTATCGGAATTCTTCTTCTATCCACTGGTAAGACATTAAATAAGCAATCGATACAGAAAGCCTATCATAAATACTATCTGCGTAAATATTTCGAGCGCTAGACTTATGGATAAAATTTTTTTTTCACTTTCAAGCAACACAAATATGAAGCGAGTATCAGTAGCAGTTGGTTGGTATACGTTCCGTGTTACAGGTATTGCACCCCATAGGAATATCCACAACACTCTGCCTACCAAACAAATTGTGGCATTACCTTTATTTAATCAAAGCACCACCATAATATAGGGCATGTTGTCTGAGTAAAGCTCCAAATAAGTTGCTGTGACCCGTCGTATGCTTTATGGTCGTCGTGACAGTACCACATGTTTGTGTCCTATCTTTATTCCACGGCAAACGTATGGAGGCAATATAAATGAGATTTACCATGCACTCCATTGCCGTAAATGTTATAACTACTGTCAGCTTGAATAGAATAGACCCTTAAATTTCCTGATAAATTCTTTTGCAGGCAATGTTCTTCATTGCTTTCCAGGAGACCATTCTGTCTTTTATTGTAGGCCACAAAACGAGTCTTTCCATGAGCACTTAAGCTACCATCAGAAAGGCTGTTTTTGTGTGATTTATAGCAAAGTATAACTTTAAATATAACAGCCGTTTCAAGTTGTCTTGGATTTTAACAACCAACCATCATATGGCACTTATAATCATCCTCCTGCTTCTTTTCTATTCACGAGCAAGACATAGTTTGATTGGTGCAATACTACTCATGTGTCACGTGAATACAGTCTCTATCACAACATTCACTTTACTGCATAGTATATAGCTTAAGACAATTGGATCTGAATGTGCCCGAATAACTTCAATACCCATCATTAGCATAATGCCAAATTAGAAAGACTTTAACTCTAGTTATATTTGTGCTAGTTATGGTTATGCAGTCTTTTTTTAATATTTTCAGGTTATTTTGTTCTCTACACATAGGTAGTGAAGCAAAGATAGAAATAGTGAGAAATAGTGGGCGACGTTAGCGGTCAACATAAAAAGCAACGTTTTAAGGCAAAGACGGCAACAGGCAAAACAAAATAATCAAAATCATTGCATCAATCGCAAAGATCGAAGTTCTTTATAATTCTAAAAATATAATCCGTTCCCTTCCAATTACAGTTATCTGTTTCGCCACGAACTATCTGCACGTCACTTCAACCGTAGAGGATCCCTCGTTATCTTTTATATATCAATACATTTGGCTCTGCCCTTAGCGGAGTGGCTACCCAAATCCTGAAGTTCTAGAGTCTAGGCGATAACCGTTTGGGCTTAAGTATATGCCAATTTGGCACAATGACTATGCGGAGGGGTGTTGTTATTTAAATATCTATTAATTAGTGTGACGAGATCTATTTCATTTAGTCTGGCCTTTACTCTGCAATTGAAAAATCTTTTATGCCACCAAAACAGAAAGCTTTAAGACGAGTTAACTCGTCTCCAGATTTAAAGATTTAACCGTAAGAACCCTAAAAAAATACAATATTGTCAGTCTATATCAGCACTGATTCCACTGCGACAACATGCTGTCATATATATATTAACCTAACCACAAGAGTAACAAATAAATTTCCAGTGCACAAACTGTTTCTTAGGTGCATTTGAGCAACCACTTATGTTACATCCACGCATTTGGATGGTCAATTTCTCAAACCATTGTAAACTATTGAATCAACAAAGAATAAAAAAATGATAAAAGTATTGATTTGTAAACCCATACGTTACACACAGCTATAGTGAAAAGACGAGAGTGATCTTCGTATAAAGTAGCAGATGCCGGTGTTTCTTAGTGGGTTTATCTGTTACATAAGTTATTAGTAAGTGGTGTCGCACCGCGGTTTACAACAAGTGACAATTGCATGCAAAAAGAGAGAAAAAGTTCAAAGCCATACGCACATAGCCGCCATTGTCATTTGGGGCAACCTGTGATGATCTAATTTCCTGTCTTGATATACATGCAGTAACCAATTTTGATTACCGTTTGCTATGCAGACAGATAGGTGATAGGGACAGCGTATTGTTGCTTTCTATGTCAATAAAACTATTTGCGTTACAAATGTTAGCTACGCACGATTCTATCCATTAACACAGGTCACAGATGATGTATTATGGTGCTTATAGTGTATTGCACCATTGTTTTGTCTACAGTGATTCTATCGACAATCCTTGATTCAAAAGACATTGAATAGAAAGGTGATTATATAGAGCAGTTAATCGTGTGGGCCTCGAACAATATCGTTCTGTGGGAATAAAAACTTGGTCCAGCACTTTGTTGGCTGCATAACTTATTTATACTGGGATGACAAATTATGGAAAACAGTAAGAGTTTATTCAACACTGCCAGGCGATTTGCTATACATCACCAACATCGTAACAAATGAATTACCCCCTGAAAGATATATATTCTTCAATCGCAGCTCTCCGATGCTGGTGTAAATGTCCTCTGGATGAAGCTTAACAATGAAGCAAGCTCTAAATTTGGTTCATTTCTATTGCTGTCTATTTATGCAAGCAATTAAAATCACGAAGACACCAAATGAAACGAGAACAAACCCATGCGATTGACTGAAGCTTTGGTTGGTCGTTACCAGATTCGTACCTGTTTTATTGTGAAACAAGTTTAAGGAATTAATAGTACATTAAGTATTGTTGGTTTTCCGCAAATGTCTAGCCTTGATGATCTAATTCTTATACCTACAACCTGCATGATGCATTGAATGGTTTATATTATTTACTCCTTAACATACTAAATTAATAAATATGTCTATGAGAACAACTATATATCATCCTTTGCCGCAGAAGTAAGGCAAACCTCGCTAGCTATTTGGCAAAACGTTTAAGTAGGCGCCAGTTCGGCGTTATACTGTCCGTTCATCGAAATGCTTGTTCATATCTGTGACACCGATCGATAAAATGGCACGTGAGCTTAACGTAAATCCAATGTCAAGTCACCTTCGTACATCCTTTATCATCGTACATACATGGTATCGAATTGTTATGGCGCGAGGCTGGAGTAGAACACATATGTCATCTACTCTTTACGAATGAATGGAATTCCCTCAGATGCGTTTGAGCAGCTACTATATTGCTATTGCATATTCAATGTTTCACCCATTTGCAATATAGTGCTTAGCCTGCGACCGATTTCATGCTTTTAACTTGATTTAACCTTTGCATAAACCGTAATATTAAAGTCATGTCACACCGGAGCAATAAACAGTTATAATAAGGCCATGTCACACCGGAGCTATATACAGTGATTACAGTAATCTGTGTACACAACAAATGCATAATGAAACTTTATTTACTTTCAACGAACTGCAAAGCTTTTGAGTACAGTTTATATCGTTGAGCACCAGTAATAGAAACAGCTTATCTATATTATAGATATGCCATAACCTGGTAATGTCGTGGTCACACAATCTTTTCAATTTAAGACAAACAAGAGACTATTATTGCCAGAAAATAACTTAATTTGACTCAATATCACACAAATGTATATTTTAATAACCAAATAGATTTTTCCATAGTCATCACCGTCTTAACCCATCAATAATGACTACGCATGTTAGTATTAACAAAGATCGCTGTGTCAATTTGCGAATCTCTTACAACAAAGATTAGGTTGCCATTTCAATCCCATCAATTGTCATTGTGTTTTGATTCGCCAATCCGTTCTCCTATCGATCATTTACATCGCAAATTTGAAAAGCCCCCATAGTTTGTTGATTGTATAAAAATATTGTTATTGGTCTACAATGCTGCTAGGTCAGAAACCTCGGCAAATCGTTTGACGAATTACTCTGCCAGTGCATTAATCAGTGTCAATCTGGTAAATGTAAGACTGTCAAGAATGCTTCACATCTGTGGCTCTTGTGATGAGTCAACATTCTCATTTATCAACCCATGTCTATTGAAAGCACTGTTGGAATTATTTAATATTTGTACTTCGTGTTTAATCAGCATGGTCATTTATCAACTGACTTCCATCTGAGATGTCGTTACAAATCCTTGACAGTTCATGCAAGTCTCATTTGCCCTTTTCAAGAAATAGCTGTGCACATTAGTGATTCTAAGTCAAATATATATTAGATGTATGTTGAAACAAGTACGTTGTTAATGTCATCTGTAGTATTCGTAACTATTTTATAACCAATAATTTTGCTATATCATACAACTGTCTGAACAACGACTCAAGCTGAGAACAAGTTGGAGGAGGCAAACTATGATAAATAATTCCACAGCCACCCAATGCAAACTGAGCTTTTGAAAATAATGGTTTTAAACGTTGTTGTTGTTGTTGTTGTTGTACAAAATATGGATGTGAATCATAGGTAGCGTATTAAATAATATCATGAATTGATGAATAACTTGTTGCAAAACGTGAACAGATGATCAAACACTAACATTGCTAGTCGTCCAATGATTATTTATTCTGATGAAGTATTTACCGGTTACGGGCAACACCAATAAGAATAGAACTAAAATCATCACACGTGGCAAAGTATGGATCACCACATAGTATCGTCCAGTATTACCACGCACAGATGATAATTGATTGCTTTACACTTCGTCTGACAGCATAACATATTTTCTTGTTCGAATGTGGGGCGAAGCCGCGCAAAACACTACAACAAATTGTAATACAGTTATCTGGTCCAATCAGTGTTTAATGCGTGGACTCAAAGTTATGAGTCTTTAATCATCTGTGCCTTAATTATAAACATGCAGAGTCAGTAAAGATATAACTGTTTCCATTGGTTTGTCGTTCATTGCATTATATTTGTCTTGTCCGCTGGTTATATGAATGTAGCTTTTTTCTAATCAGTGGGATACTTTTGTTCCTGAACTGTGATAAATGCCGCTTGCAATAATGTAACCTTATTTGACGTTTATGATACAATTTATCAATAACTCGATTGATAGGCATATGGTAATGATATGCAGCTATTCTACGATAACACAAACTGAATAATTTACATATACGCTTCCAATACGTTTGCATTTATGGCCATAAGATATGCTTGGCACATCACCATGCTGCATCTAATTGGAAAACATCTATCATCACCACAGGCGTCATATTGCATTGCAATTCCATATTCACAGTACTAGCAATAATGGTGCTCACTTCAAAGAACACGATATATGGGTATGCACATTAGGCGCAGAAAATTGATGGACCTCTTACTATGCGAATGGATCTCCTCCCATAGGATCAAACAGGCTTGCCTGCATATCGCTAAAATGGATCACTTTGTAGCATAAATTGGGTCTTTGGAATCGCTTATTTGTCGAGCTTATCTTTAGGACTGCTCAGCGCGTTCCGATGTCAATGGAAATTCAGACAAGATAGTAAGATTTCGGGTGAATGGCTGGGCTACATGTGTTATGATCTCAATCCATCAGGATGCAGTTTGAGTTACTGCGGAGGTGACATGAGATTGGCGAATGAAATACGCATGTAATCAGGACCCAGGGACTATCAAATGCGGAAAGATTTGATTATGTTTAGTGTCCATGTAACTAATCGACCAATATTCATAAACAACCATCCTAATAGATTCGAAAACATAAAGTTACATTTTGATCAAGATTCAGAAATAGCTCCTGATCGATCAATGCGCACCAGCATATAATATATTGGCATATACCTCATTCGATTTAAATTTATCTGTTCGCTGTTGGCATATCAATCAGGGTTACCCAAAATGAAAAGGTCTCAGTGGGTTATTTTTTTTTATATCACTAGTTAAGTGGCTATATTCAAATCTATGCCACTTCCTCCGTTTTCTCATAACGACTGCCGTTGAACTGTATCATACCAATCCAATTATATCAAGTATATCTGTCACAAGTAAGCAATCAACCTAATCCACTGAGAAGAACATAAGCAAACAATGCATTATAGGTAAACGCATGCATAACGCGTAATGTTGCTTGATGTTCAGATTGAAAATTAGAACATTGCATGTCATAGGTCTTTTCATAGGTCATATCCTTTTTCAAGCTCGTGCGTTTCTGAAATTGCCAATAATTAGCCTAAATTTGGGCTAATGTATTCATTTGCTGTTATACTGGCAAGGCACAAGTAATATATTGGCAATGCGATCTGTGTTGATATGCCATGTTTAACTTTTACCACACTAGTGACACAGACGTTCTTATTGTACCCTTGAATTATGCCTTTATGCGGAAGTACAACAAAGGAGAGACGTTTTAATTTTACACAACTTGGTACAATTTTCCTCGTATAACCAACCACGATATATATTTCCATCCATCACAGGTGTCCGTGATCAAGCAAATGTAATTATGTGTAGGTGTTATTGCATTTAATATGGACAAAAAACACTGAGCCTTACTTAACAAATCATTCGTGGATCTCTTTAAATACGGGCCGGAATTTTTTGGATGAATGAAATAATGTTAAACGAATAACATTTCCGCCATAATTAGATGAATCAGTTTTATCATTGTCCAAATGAAAAGTGCATAGACAGCGCTTGTTGGGAGCAACTTTAAGTCAATGGAATGTAATTTAATGTGAACTGCTTGCCATTCCTTTTAAAAGTTAATTGCTTCATATCAGTCTTATCGGGTAATTGACGCATAATTCACTCTTATCAAATCGAGATTGTTTTATGTTTACATTCATAGCAATGTGAATGTGACCGACAATTTTGTTGGGTCATCAATATGCAGTCTTCAACATACACTTCCCTTATAAAGTAATAACATCTATGGGCAGAAACAACTGTATTTATATATTTGGCGACAATTGTGTGGGAGGGGAGCAGGGAGAAGGCATTTTTGACGCTTTTGTCGACGTGCACAAGATATCTTGCCTATAACTGTGTTTCGTCGTGCTTTTATACAACATAGGAAAAGTGCTGAAAAACGATATATATTCAATGAGAGACGATTTATTACCAGAGGCTATATGTCTCGAATATTAATTTTGCTTGCTCTTTATTTCGCCCTAAATAACAACAATATGAAAGCTTTTCTTCTGTGAAATTGATGTACATAAAGTAAGCTAAGTAGCCTGTCGTCGCCATGTTTACAGAAATGCATTATCATATCTCTGGTACCGATTGGCAAAACACCGGGCAGTCTTATTTGCACTGGGGCACATAGCAATGCTACGTCAAGTAACCAGAATATATCTGATGCTATCGTATTTACCTGATTATGACTATTGCTGAGGCTGGGAAATAGTCGGACATTTTATTGTAGAATGCCAGCTTAGATATTTGCAAGACAAGAGTCAAGCAATGGTATAATATGGGAATTAGCATCGACATGGAATGATACTGACGTCGGACTTATATTCAGAGACGACAAGGTGGTAAGAATATTTTTACGTTTTAATTGTACATAGTTAAGTCACTGTTTAAGTGACAATTGTTTTGTAACAATACCACAGAGCGGTATATTAGTAAACAGCATGGCCTCTTTATATATATGAAGTGTATTCAATGAGCGGCAATATATCACTGAGTCTGTTCTCAATAAGCTGAAAACACGCAGTACATTTACGACAATGGAGTGCGTCGTAAATCTCAATTATAGTGCCTTATATGTAGGCTAAAGAATACAGCTCGGAAGCAAACACGCTGAACTGTCAACAGCGGACATAAAGCATCCCCCATATTTCATCGGTTTCTCTTGAGCCTGGCCAAGACGACTCGCGTTACATCATGATACGTTTTGCATTTCATAATATTCCTATATTCAAATACAGCTTCAGTGATTTGTATATTTTGCAGAGTGTAGCTGGTATTTCTACGGGATGCATTACGTCCAGCACAAAAGGCAACCCATTACATCGTAATAACCAATGAAGTCGGTTTGTAACTTGCAACCAGCTCCCTTTGTCCCTTGTAGTAATATCACGAACTTCAATTTGCTTTTCTAAATAGTGAACTGGAGGATATTCCAAACGCACGTCAAGCGCTCAAGATCATAACGCTGATCGTAATCATAAAAATGGACAAAATATGTTAGGTTTCTGTGAACTGCTTCATGGGTTCAGTTTTTCTTCAGCAAAGGCCAATTTGCTTACTAACAAAGGGAACGTAAGCATGCGTAGTAGTGGCATTAATTTAAGTCGCAGCGTTTTAATTGTGTCAAAGTGAGAGTGAATTAACTGCAATGGCCTTTGATTTTTCCGTTGAAAACCAAAGGATAATTAACGATTGGGCTAACAAAAACCTATACAACAATTTCATGTCTATCCGTGGCATTTATAACAACTTGTTTGGTTATTTATTGCAACTTAATAAATATACTTGTTGAATAAAAACAACACTTTTGTCACATCTTTTCCTGTGATGTTAAATTCAGTATGCATATGCGTGAATGCTTTTGACTAAATGCAAACACAACAATATATACAAAGCAATATATATTATTTCATCAAACAGTTCTCAACGGCTTGTTTTATGGTAATCCTGGATAGACGAGAACCAGTCAGTGATGGCATTGTTTCGGCCGAATGTGTGGTACAATCTTCGCCTTAAATTATACTGTTAAGCCGTTAAGACTGTCATCCACTACATTATAATGAGACTAGCTAATTCAGAATTAAAACATAGTAGGTCTCTCAACCATATAAATATTGTTTGATTCTGGACAGTACAAAAGCAGAAGTTTATAATCACGCTCAATCATATAGGCGCGGAACTAATACTCCTCATCATGTGTAGCGTGAGGGTTGTCATCATATATGTGCATGGGCAAGGACATGTTATTTCTATATGCACTATATTTAAATTGATTGGAGATATTTCGTAACCCAGCACAGACCAGTGACACGATATTAGTGGAGTGTTCGAACAATTGCATGATATCAGCTGTAGCACTGCTAAAGCTCGAGGATTTGGATGCTTTGAGTGGATGCTTCATTCCTTACACATTGACATTATACCTTATTCAAGCAATTAACATTGGTATATTTTGTTAGATACTTTACTCATGTAGCTGCGCGTGTAAAGCCGTGTATAGATATTTTAGCGGCACCATCAAAACATCCAAGGCATCATCATCATATGCAATATTACCATATTGTTGCTGAAAGGTTCACGTTTATTTCACTTTCGTAAAGTATAATTGCCGCTTGCTTTATACTTCACGAATGACGACTATGTAAGGCAGATTCGTCTTCACACAAAGTTACTTATGTACACAAGGTTAGAAGAAGCAAAATAATGTACATATACATATATATATATATATATATATATATATATATATATATATATATATATATATATATATATATATATATATATATATATATATATATATATATATATATAGAGAGTACGACAAGGAGTACTACGGATTTGGTGCTTGTACCATTTTGTTTGATTTCCGAAGAAGTAGAGCATTATTATATTGTATGCTCCTACCCAGAGGTTGCGATCCATTTTGTTTTATTGTACAGTGGAATGACTTGAAATACGATCGCAGAAATGCATCGCCAATAGGCGTCACATTGTGTTTTAATCTAACTCAGCAATTAATTGACATTAAGGAAAACCAATACGACAAAGTGTGTATCTTTTTGGGGGATCGGATTATCCTGCCAAAAACGTAATTGACAACGTTGACGATAGTAAATCTCAGTCGCTAATTGCTACCGACCATACTTTTACCCAATCAATAGCCGGAAAACTAAGTTAAATTCATATGATTAATCAGCGACTCAAGATTGTTGTATGAAACGAGAAATAAAGTAAATGATAGGTGTCACAATCCAAATGATAGTTTTTGCATGGCATCTTTTGTTATTATGCAAGAATATATTAGCCATCTGCAATCCAACATGAGCAAAACAAAGTTCCGTGATTAACGTCATAATGTTTCCAAAATCGCCGAACAGTAGTTCATAGACATTGACTTAATATTGGTAAAAAATCGAACTAGCAATTTTCCAACGAAATTAGGATGTGAAATGCAAAGCAGTTGTCCTTAATTGCTAAAGTGCTAAAGTAGTAAAAACGTGTCATTGAAGATGGATTTACGTATCTGTGATCATTTAAATCTTTTTGCGTTATACAGTTACACCGCCAAACGATGTCACATTCTCTTGTCGTTTATTCTGTACTGAACATAATGCAGATAATAATTCAAACCATCCATCAGTAATTTTAACTAGGCTCCTTATTGATAATGAACGACGCTGAAGTAACCTGTTCGTTTATCACGTCAATGTTGAAAAAGGACGACGATACAAGCAAAATAAACTGCACAAATCGCTTTGTTTATAGTCCCAAGGACTTGGTAAGCTAACATAGATTACTTTAATATTGTTTAGCTGCTTTGACGACTGTAAGTAGATTAAGACTTGCTTACATCTTACTTATGTGCATTGATCACTGATGGCTAGTACAATATATCGCATTAAAGTCCCACTATCTTCATTAGGAAGCAATGGGCCTCGTAACGCCAATGACTTAAACTTGATCTTATTCACCACATTGTGTTCACAGGTATTGTTCAAACATCTCAAGTGAATTAAACGTTTCGCATGCTTATATATAATGTAGCATGTTGGTAAAGTATCATTATATCCATTTTACCATGATGATGCAAGTAGAAGAGTTCCATTTACCTTTTAGATATTATTGGGCTCTGGGATGAAGTAGTTGCCAGTATACAAGCGATCAACAGAGCTTTGCGATTTTCTCCGATGGACACGATGCGTCAAAACGTCAACGTTGGTGTATTATTCCGTGCGCTAAATGTTATAATTGACACTGTTGGCATTCTACATGACAGCAACCGAAAAACACGGCTGGCTTTTAATGTCAATTCAGCAAGAAACAGCAACCCGAAGACTGATTAATACGGCATTAAGACCAAGACGGTGCAGATTTGTCTCAAAATACAATGTTGTATCCTGAGAAATATACTGTTACACGTGGGACCTTTTGTCGCGCTGTATATCACGAAATCTTATGCTTATATAGCACCCCTGAAGTCAAATTTCCTGCACTCACGGATGTAATTGAAGACCGAGAAAATTCATTTGTCACGAATGTCCCAGATGGATGGATCATCGCAAAAAGCACATCAACTAGACTAAGTTACGGAAAGAAACTACTTCCCCTGAATCCATGCATGCGGAATGTTTTTTAAGTATATGTTTCACCGTTATATCTATATATATATATATATATATATATATATATATATATATATATATATATATATATATATATATATATATATATATATATATATATATATATATATATATATATATATATATATATATATATATATATATATATATATATATATATGTATATATATATATATATATATAGATATCTATAGAAGATATATATATATAAAATATCGATGTCTATGTATATATATATATATATATATCTGTATATATATATCTATATCTCTCTCTATATAAGATGTATAGATCTCCGTCTATATATCTCTATATATATATATCTCCCTATATATATATATATATATAAATATATATATATCTATATATATATCTCTCTATCTCTCTATATATATCTCTATATATATATATATATATATATATATATATATATATATAAAATATATATATATCTATATATATATATATATCTATATATATATATATATATCTATATATATATAATATATATATATATATATATATATATATATATATATATATATATATATATATATATATATATATATATATATATATATATATATATAAATATGTGCCTTCAAATATAAAAAAAATTGAACCTGGCCATAACAGTATATCATTTATTTGTTCGCTTTTATAAACTATATTCAGACACAAGTTACATATTCGTGGCATACTTCTAGAGAGAACAATTGAAAACAAACACCCCAATTTTAAAGCGACAATTATGTGCGACTACTTAAATGCTGGTGCGGACTATATTGAAAAAAACGTCGTATCATTGACGTTAGTATCTGCATCTCAAGTTGGCAACATGTGTGTTACCACATCGCAAAGTAACCGGAATGGGGCATCCCAAATAAGGCTGAGAAGATGTAGCCCATGTGTACAAATTATGAGTTAAAAAGGTAGGTTTAGCCGAATCGCGGTTTGTAAACACGAATATATAGTAACATTTTCTATCATATTAAAGTTCCTGTTCCTGTAGGCGTTTGATAGTCGGGTCGTTTTTATTCCGTCTTAACATACACAATATATCGCAAACGTATTAATAGTCTAATAAATCCTAAACCTACGTTATCTCAGTGAGGTTAAGGTGCTGGGGCAAATAAACTATATCCTTGTTACCTCTTTGCCGACGAGATATGCTGCGCAAGTCATCGTGAAAAACAACGAGGCCGGAGTGAATGAAGTCTCGTACATTGCTTTTGATTCGTGCAGAGAATAATGTGATGGTCTGCTCATGAGGAAACTAGTCGCACGGCTCTTTAAGTTTGTCCATGGCGCTACTGTATTGCTGCCTGATGCTACAATCGTGCTTATATATAACGAGGTTCTTGACTGGTATGTTAATAACTTTTATCATATCAGCATACGCTCTGTCTTTTAATGTGTATCGCAAATATATATATATATATATATATATTTATATATATATATATATATATATGATATATATATATGTATATAATATAAACATATATATATATAACATATATATATATATATATATATATATATATATATATATATATATATATATATATATATATATATATATATATATATATATATATATATATATATATATATATATATATATATATATATATATATATATATATATATATATATATATATACATATATGTGCACATTTATCCATGTGTATGTAATATTCCCCCAATATACAGAAACTGTAAACGTTCTTTCATTTGTCACAGCAGTCTTTGTGCATGGAAATTGTAAAGAATTGCCGAGGAAATTCTAGATTTGTAATTAAATTTTAGTGTTGCAAATATAAGTCGTGCGCATTGTTGAGTGCTATTGATAGGTTGTCATTAGTTTTATTATGTGTTTCACGATGTTTAGTTAATCTATCACCGTATCGATTACAAAAGCGACAGCGAAAGTAACGTGTAGACTTCAGCTGCATCCTTTGCAACGAAATGTCTTAGGATATTGTAGTCCTTTCATTGTAGCCCCTATCTTTTATCAGCCCATTAAGTTAAAACGTCTTAAAGCGTTACAATATTGAATCCCCTTAAAACCGTCACGTAAATGCGCGGATACTTTATTGCCCACTATATTTCATGAGCAGGCTTGTGGAGCAAAAATGATGTCTAGGGCATTTAATGCATAAAATATGTTTATTGATAATATCTTCCATTGCCAGAATAGGTATAATCCATTCATAGCCACCAACGAACCCCGGATAAATGCTAATTTTGTATCAACATTGCACTAATATCTCTTCTTTATCTATGCCGTCTCACGTCATTAAAGCGTCGTTTATTTACAAGCATATCCACGTTTAGTAGAAGGAAAAACCAGTGGTCTTACATTAGCTGTGTAAAATATCAGATATCGTATGAAAAGTGCTAAAGGGCGCTGTTATTTAAAGGGAATGGTTTTACTTATCACCATGTCATAATCGCGCGTGTATTTCTCTAAATCTTCCAAGACAATTCGATACACGTTTAAAACATCATTATCCGACGCTGACATTATACATTACTACGAGCACCCATTTCGAATATTTACCTAATATGGTGCGGTAAGTTTACTCAATCTAGTAAAGATCTTCTAAAACCTAGCCTCAGTGCCACAAGTATTTATATCGACTACATCTTCAAATCAATAATCATGGGACCCAGGTAGAGCAAATGTACCGTCGTTGATAATGAAACTCTACAAGAAAACTAACTATCATTTCATAATCTACGACCTGATAGACTACGTTCGGTCCATGTTTCATACTTCACGTGGAACTAAATTCATCAGGATCAACGGTTAACACTTTTATTCTTGGTACTGTATCTGTCAAGATGGATTAAAGCAAGTGGGCTTGTGAGACAGCTAAAACCACAGTGCTATGATGTCAATGTAGGAGACTTAAATTATCCACTGTCGTACACATTTGTTCCAATGCTGTAGATAATAAACCATACTGAGTGAACGAAGTGCTATTATAGCAACCTGAAGCCTTATAGCAATATAGTTCCAGACAATCATTTGGAATGAATTTAATTACTGGCAATATGTTATGATCGATGGCATGGTTTAACGCTTATCATACAATCCGGTAAAATGATATGTTTCGCTCATATATCAAATATATGTGTTGTCTTATGTTTGGCTACTAACAAACTAATCCTTGGCTGACCAAATCACGAACGTAAATCGCTTACTACTTCAGTATTTCAATATGGTCATTTTAGGATAGTCAGTCGATCCGTTTTATCCCTTATCGCCAGATAGGGTGCAATGTGATGTAGGATACTGTTAATAACGCCAAATAACTAAATACCATCGGTTCCCGTAGTTTATCAACAGTGTCAAAGTTATCAGTTATGTGCTATATCTATAGTAAAATCCATTGCGGTTTTTTTTTTTTCGATTTGTATCTAAAAGAAGTGAATATCAACTGGTAATCGTGCAAACTCGTTGTCTCACACTGCGGTGACAGTTGTGCTGCAGCTAGTAGCAAGACCAAGCGTGTAACCAGAACGCACCATTGATGATTTATACAACGCTAAACGGGCTAAATACTAATAAAACATGCAAACACGCCACCTGTAGGCAGCACGTAGCTTGTCCTGAAGTCTACCAAATTGTGGTGTTTTGGGCTTAAAAATGCGTAATGTTTAGATGTTGACAGTACCTCTTGGTAATCGCTATATATATTTCACGGCACACAAGCAGAGCGAAAACAATTGTTTTGCGATACACACTGTCGCTCTCGTTTCCCCTGCATTCATCATGAACGAATTATCTGGCCGTATTCGCTTATTAATGCTCTTTGATGGAATATTTTTCATAACTGGACATAGAGCCTGAATAATTCGCTTGGACAGGCACATCAAGCGTGTTTTTGCATACATTAAGCTTAATTTAAATCGATGGGGCGGGTATAATGAATGATAGGTAACGACGCTGTCAATCGATGCTGCTGCTGCTGCTGCTGCTGCTGCTGCCGCCGCTGCTGCTGCTGCTGCTGCTGCTGCTGCTGCTGCTGCTGCTGCTGCTGCTGCTGATAGATGATTTTATAAGGTCCTGTAAAGCGCTCTTGCAAGTATGGTATAGCAACGTAGTGTGATTAATGACTCTCAACTATACAGCATCCCCTGCAATCCAAAATTCATATAACGCAGCGACAAATTCAATAATGAAACAATATTTACCTTTTACTTGATTATCCCGTGACCAATGAATGTTTATCCACACATTCGTCATTTTACTGATCACTTGTCCAAGGGCTCCGACAGTTAATAAGTAATTCACACGCCCTAAGTTTATTAACATGGACCTTGGAATATGATAGACGATCGAATTTGTCGCATCGATCCGAGCCACTAAACGTCCTTAGAGTATTTGCATATTTAAGGCAAAAAGTACGCTCTTGGCTACATGCGTTAAGGTTCGTAAGGGCCGGGGCTGAGCGCAAACACGAGAGAGCCTCACACACTGATCGCTATCAAATTGGTACAAGGGTTGCAACATGTTTGAGGTAATTGTATGCCAATTGCATGTCAGTACCTGCCATTAACTACGCGTAATGGCGAACAACAACTTTGTACCGTTTGACATGGATATGTTGGAAGACATATGACGTCTCTTGTTCTTCCCGTTCGATGGGTTTGTAAAGAAGACGTATATATTGCAAGGATTGGCTAGTTATAACCGCTTGTATTTTATTTATCGTCATAAGTTGACCAACTCTCTTGTATAGGTTTAGAATTACAACTTAAACCTACAATAATTATCAGAAAATTGATATACGTATTATATTTATCTGCTATATTATGCGACAATAGTTTAATGTGAATCACATAGCTTCTAGATGCATTTGCGCAAAATCTTTTGAATGTTATATTTGTAATTAGAATGCTTCAAATGGGAAGCAGAAAAAAATCCATTTTTTTTAAATTAAGAAAATTTATACCTTTTGGCGTGAGGCATATTGCAATGGTGCTATTTGGTGGATGAGTTTCGGCGGCTAGCATGATGGCTGCTAATATGTGAGTTCTATTATGCAACAATACATGAATAGTGTGAAACGCACCGATATGATTATATTGTTTAATTTAATTACGACAACAGCGGTTACTAGAAACGGAAGAACAGTATGAAACTGTATTATCTCGCTTGATATTGACAACTATGATGATACAATATTGCTCCGACGCGTTCTGTGCGCCGATCCACATTTATTTGCTATTAAGTTTTATTATCTCTGACAGAGAAACATGGGAAATAGCTATACAATTCATTCATATGCATTCCTGGATTGTTTGCTGCACGTTCGTTCAGCTCATGAAAGCCTTAATTAAACCACTTTAACGGTACTCCTACATGTCGCATTGTTAGTATCCACGACTAACATCGATGTACGTGCTACGTACATTGAACAACCATAGCTGCAGACAACTCGTTAACGTGCTCTTGTAGACAAATCAGGAGATCCTTGACTATATCTTATGTATTTATTTGGTTTATTTCTCCGTCTCAATGTGCAAGAAAGACAATCATTATCTTACTTTCTGATACTTGCTGCTCTAAATGTATTTTTTGAAATTATTCATAACAGTTGTCCGACAACAGAAGAAACCTAAATAAGCTGTAGATCATAACAATTAAAGCGTTATCTTTATACTTTTCTGTACGCACGGCTCGGCAGTGCAGAATGTTGTTGTGTTGCTTATTGTAGCGTAGAGATACATGGCATTTTCCAACAACACGCTGTATATTACTCATTCATTACAATCAAATTGTACAGCGGTCATTGTAATTTTAGTTAAATGCAGATATTATAAACAGAGAGCATTGATGTATAGAGGTTAACAAACAGATTTCATTCATCGAAGACCTTTGTTTACTGCTGATGGTTAATGATGCGTAATCACCATCGAACATGTTATTAATTTATTAATGTCAAAGCTGCTGTAATAATGTATGCCTAGCATTTTCACATCTGATGATAAACATGCATACATGGTGTTTATGAGCAACCTATCAGAATGTAGACCATACAATGTATCATGAGATATGCTCTGTGATGTTAGAGAACCTGTAGAATTAGAAGGAAGAAAGTGGAACCCCAAATCCGTATTATACATTGCCATTTTACATTGTGAACATACATCTATTTAGAGGAGTTTTATCGCTCATCTTCAAGGTGGTAGCAGGTGGTCTAGTAGCTCAGGTTATTCCCTAATACATCCTCTGCAAAATTGACCCTCAACGCTTGTTGCACCACAATACACAGTTTAACCAATGCGGCCACGGTTTCATATGATTGTCATGGGCAACGCTTATTGAACTGATCAGACACAGCAATTAGATTCCATTCACACGATAAACATCATTGTCATCGCATAACTTTATCATCATCATCATCATCATCATCATCATCATCATCATCATCTTCATCAACAACATCATTATCATCATCCATCATCCTCCATCATCCATCACCATTACCATTATTATCGTCAGCATGATCACACTTTTCATCGCCATCATCTACCTTGGTCTATAGATTATGGATGGCAACCAAGCACAAATAAATTAGATACATATGATTTATTATCGAGCCTGCCTAAGGAGACCGTCTTCCATATACTATCTAATTTATGTCAAAAAAGTAACCAATGTGTACAATCGGTGAAAAAATGTATTAGACCCAACAATGTCATTAAACGTCAACATGATTATTTCTAGCTGCTGATGGATCTCGCATACTGATATTGACGCCAACGTATATGTCATGGACAGAACATGGCGCTTTAACCCATACAAACATTGATCTAGCCAGGTTGACAGGTTGTATAATCTACAGCATTATTTTGAAGAGTGTTACAGAACCGAAAAAAGGAAAAATGAGTTTTCCATTAAATCCGCTCATACTATGAATAAAACGTATGTTGGTGAACTGCATAATCCATGTTTTTGTTGCTGTAAGATACTGCTGATATCGACTATTACATTACCTACTTACAGTAATGCGTATGTAACTGAATATTGCCTCATATGCTACAGTCAGCAGAAGATATTTTGACAAGGAGTGACCCGCCTTTGCAGTAGAATTATTAACGACAATCATATTCATGCCTACAACGGTTTGAGTGGTGTCCACCCTCTTTCTCGCCAACAGTATTAGGGTTTTATTTATGTATGTTTACCAGTAAGTACCGTTAAGGTGTGTTATATAGATGTTGTCTTTACGTACTAAAAGTACTTTTGATTATATAATCATAGGATACAGCAAATGACCTTGCACAAACATAATGAACAGAAATTCGCATTAGTGGTATTCGACGTGTTATCCGTGTTCGCTGGTGGTGATTGTGGACTGCAATGATCTCCATGTGATTAAATAACGTACACCCCGCAAAAGGGATTGATCTCTGAGAAATCGACAGATCTGTCTTTGAATCTCGGAAGAGTTAATTAAAACTTGTGGTATTCAGGTTGCGGTGTAGTTTCATTGGCCGAGACAATACCAATGAGCACGTTACCAAACATTGTGCGAACGTTATTGCTGGGCACAATGGAGCGTTTAAGTAAGGATTACATTTTTTCGCGTTTTAAACGAAAATAACACTACATTGATGTTCGCTCTTTATGTTCGTGTCTACAGGATACAGGAAACCAAAAAGACCACAATTCTACCCCGCAACACGCTGTCGACTTGATCTGCGCATGAACATGTCTAGGTCTGGCGAAACGCTTCGCATTAAACGCGAACGCAAATCACTGCTGTAGCTGTAATCTTCTCCTTAGGATGACGATGCAGGTATTTCGATCACGTTTAAGCATCTCACTAACTGCTTTTCTATAAGCCTGATATTCAAACAACACCACGGATCTAAAAAGAGCATTACCGTTTTGAGGCTATAACTCTCTAATGCTTAATCCCGTAATATTATTCCAATTGAAACATCTTTAATATGATCACGTTACATCATACCTGCTGTGTTTGCCCATCGTCAAATACCGGGTAATTTATCAGCCAATTCGTAACGACGCTATAGATGAAATCAGCGTAAAAGGCATTTATGTATCCAATCCCAGATTATAGTTAACTATCCTGTATATTCCCGAGCAAGAAACAATTAGGCTAGAAATAAAGAAAGCGCATGCAGCTGTTACAAATATAGGATTGTTGATATAGGTCGTCATACATTATGTTAATCTATTGGCGGCTATAGTCGCCACCATGCGGGCATGGTAATAAAACTTGAGACAACATAAGATCTCACGAAGAACTAGCTCTTGTCAAGAGCGCAAAGTGCGCTTGACTCGTGATAATATTACTCAGATGCAAATAATCCAGGGATTATCGGCAAGACAAGACACTGTGCGCTGATCACGCGACCTTACCCCTGACATACATGATATAGCACCGCGAGTTGTACTCGGGGGATCAATGATATCTAAACCAGAAACCAGGGACGACTGTGGCAACTAATATGAGCTTATTGAAAAAGTGACGGCACCACCATCCATTATTCCCACCACCTTATTGCTTCCCGGATGGCTCGAGAAGGCTCCACGATAATACAGCTCAAGCATATGTACAACATCCATTTTTCATTTTGCAATAAGAACGTCAGCGTAGGGTTATATCTAGACTATAATATATCGACTTCGGAGCTAAGCGGAGGCAAAAGACGGATTGGGTCATAAAACACGCTTCCTGACCCTGTAAAGAATATGAAATTCACAGCTTAACAGGCTTTAGGTTCTATATTTAGTTATATATATATATATATATATATATATATATATATATATATATATATATATATATATATATATATATATATATATATATATATATATTATATATATATATATATATTTATATATATATTATACGTATACATATATATATATATATATATGCATATATATATAAATATTGCACATATATATACATATATACATTTATATATATACATTTATACATGTATATATACATATATATATTTATATACATATACGATATATTTATATGCATATATATATATATAGCATATATATACATATACATTTATTTATATACATTGTACATTTATATACATATATGTATTCCTATATACATATATTTATATATATGATATATATATATATAATATATATATATATATATATATAAATATATATATAGATATGTATACATATATATATATATATATATATATATATATGTGCATATATATAAATATTTTTTTTACATATATATATATATATACATGTATATATACATATATATATATATATGGATACATATACATATACAATATATTTATTTGCATATATATATATATATATACATTTACATTTATATACATACATTTACATTTATATACATATATGTATACCTACATACACATATATTTATATATCTGTATATATAAATACATATATACATTTATATATATATATATATATATATATATATATATATATATATATATATATATATATATATATATATATATATATATATATATATATATATATATATTTTAGCCGTATATACTACTTATTTCGTCATTCGTGACAAACTGGTACCATCATTGTTCCATTAATATATTAATATGTGTGAGTACGTTGTGTTGTTGCCCTCACTTTAGACGTGATAGTGAGCAAGACCCAGGTGACCTCCATACGTACCAAACATTACGGAGAAGTAAGTTGTTAATTTTTTTGGAAGTGATGTGACGGCATTATTCATTCCACTAATCGTGATAACGTTAATTTGACATTTGGAGAGGACAAAAATCTGCAACAGCTATTTTTTACCTAAGAGCCATACAGTCTTCCGCAAGCCAAGCCTCAAAATAAGAAATAAATCGCGTCTTCCGCAAACCAAGCCTTAAATGAGTGTTAAACCTTGGCTTTCGTTTTTTACTTGACTAAAAACGGTCGTTGCGTGAAGATCAAATATACCCTAATGTATATTGTTGGTGAATTACTGTCAACGTTCATCGACGCTTTCCATCGCGCACATTTGAACACAAATGGTTACTTTCCGATTTTCAACTAAAATGACATAATACAGGCTCGCCTATTGAATAATATAACTTTGACCATATGCATTGCGGAGTGGCACATTACAAGGTATTGGTTGCAACGTCGTACACAATTGTAACCGGCATTCACGTTTTCATATATTCACCAAAAGGGAAACTAAATGCACCAAACACATACAGAAAAACAGCTTCATTAATTTTTATTACAATTTTAATAGTCGGATTTCAACTCTACTGTTGTAATCGTTGCCTGGCTACTTGTGCTGAACGATTTCTGCTCAATATTTTTGGAACGCAAGGGGACATTATGGATATGTACATATCGCGCTATTTACTTAATGGTTCCTAAGAATATTATTCTTGATTTGCCGCGGTGTATCTTCACGTAGATGCAATTATGAACCGAGATATTCAATTCAATTTTTCTCGTCAGGCCGACACCAAATCTTTGTACTATAAACACATTATTCCTTTTTAAAACACTTGATTTATGCAGCATTTACTTGTCAAGTTAAGCTGGTCTTTTACAATACAACGATGCTAATAGATCCTTTAGTTTTTCGTGCCCAAGTGATATGCCTCAGGTAAACTTAGAGCTTGTATGCAAAACAAAACAGCAATATTGCATTGCGCAGAATCATGTTAAGTGTCAAGCAAGTAGACAGCAAACAGTGGCAGCTGTAAAGATCTCTTATGGCTGTGTCAAGACATCTGAGAATTATGACGAAATCAAATGTAAGCTAATGGCAAACCAGCCGGCTGTACACATAGTTATATTGGATTTAGTGAATCGTGCACAGGTAGCCGAAACACTGATCAGGTCCATTTTGCTGCCATATCATGTCCCCTACCATCCGAAGCTTGCTGTATTAACTCATAATGAATTTACAGAACGGATTTTGCCCAAGGTTTTTGCCTTTTGGGGCATTAATTCAAGCCCATAATATTACTGATATGTTGCAATGCAATCATCACCACAAACTGCATACTACTTTATCACCTCAATTTGGCTAGGGAGTCGATGCGTTTTCAACCCTTGTCAACATATTGTGTTGTAAGATATCAGACAGTGTTGCATATGTCGCCGAGTAGTGAAACCGATAACGGGAGAACAATTGTGTCCAAAGTTTTTAATTTTGATGAATATCCATAACGCAAGCTAACTAACATTTGTAAACAACATAGAGACCAGGCATTGCTCGATTACGGTGAAATTACTCATAGCAGGCTGATAGGTGCATGTGTTAGTGATATTAAACAGCCTGTTGGCATGTGCTTATCGACCGGAGCACTGTCCTACCACTCTCCCTTTACAAACGTAATATATGCCCTCTGACTTCTAGGACAACGCATTTAATGGAAACTCTGCATTACCCTTCGCCATGAACCGTTCTTAGAATCAAAACTCTTTGTTGCAAGACTCAGTGCATGGCCATCAATTTTCAAGTCGTATGCATGCCCCATGATAGATAGACATCTACCACCGTTCGGCATTCAAAAATATGGAAGTAATGTGAAAGCATAATCGCATTGACAAATTTAGGCAAAGGTTATATTATCGATTAATTTTGACATGTAATATTAGCCTCTTGAAATACTCATTGGACATTAAGCCGGATACTGAAAATAGTACACGTATTAAGTTACCATATCCAACTGATAAAATAACCACCAATGTGGAAAACGACCGCTCTTTGCCAATGTTTGTGCGGAGCAAGCATGGCTGATTAAGAAGCTAAGTCGTTGAGCATTACATCAGTCCTAAATAATCTATCTATCTTCTGAGCTACGTCTCAAAAGTAAATCCAATTTTTTTATATCATTCCCTGGTGCCTTTCTGCAGATTGCGACAATCAAGACTCTTTATTTGCCAGGTTATTTGCAGCATGCTGCAACCATGATATCGGTGTGAATTATGCAAATGAGTTCGTGACTGCACCAATGTTAAAACTAAATTACGATGGTGGGGTATATTGTGCACGTGCACGTGATCCCTTTCTTCAGCCTTTTGACAGTCTTGAAATCATTGATTATATGTACCAACAGCTAAAAATGCTGCATTGATAGCAATTGTGCAATTAAAGGCGCATTTTATCAACAATTTGGACACCTGTGTCACGGTGATGTTAAATAACATAGGAACCAACCTCAGTTCCACACAGGTTGTCAGAATATGTATCATGACCCGTCCATGGCCTCTTCTTGTACGTGGTCCCCTTCGTGGCTTTTTGATTTCCTTTAAATTTGAAAGTGGATTGGTTCAATTAAATTAATGAATGAACATGACAAGAAAATTGTAATCAATAATGTTAATGTGTTTGAGCCAAAAGTCATCCAAAAACAATTTGTAAATAATACAGATTTAAGGTCATCTCTGTCACTAAATTTCACCAAATTAATTCCAGCTATCCAAGGCTTCTGCGATACCAGCATGGTGTTAAGTAGACAATTATAGACACACAATCTAAACCATGCGTATAAGTCGTTTCAAAGTGGGTTGCAACAACCTTAACATAACCCAAATCAGAACAAAAACCACCCTTTTGTTGTCCCTTGTCCAAACCCATACGATGATACATACAACCCCAAACTCCTAGCGCGGACGTTTTAGTATACAGGGATTTGCATTGGCGGCCACTATCTTCTCTGTAGGGTTTATGTATGCATAGAATATAGCGGCCGATCGGCCAATTCAAATCCCTGTTTCAGTTCATTATAACCAGATAACGTAGATGTCGTGAGGGAGACCCCAGTCCCTTGATTTATATTACAAGTTATGAGTTCATTCAGGAATATTCTTATAGTTTGCGATGAAAAAGCACGAATATTTGCATATGAAATAATCCAACTTGGATCAGGTGACATGGCTTTATACTCCAAAACGTGTCTGACTAGTCAAGAATATCGTTTTTATTACGCTTGAACATGCGCTGCCTCACGGTTAGCACCGGTCGAACGGTAATATAAATATAAAGGACTACCTCGGGGTTTGTTCGCAGGTGTAACGCTATTTATTGTTAAATTTACGGTAATCTATTGTACCAATAGTGTTCACTATATTGGGGCGGGTTCTTTATTTATTTTTACAGAACATTCGAAAACTCCAATCAAAGAAGAGTCATACAAGAAATGTAAGAATCAAAAGACTCACCATTTCGTCTGCTTGCGTTTCCACCTTCTGTCAAATCTGCGCTGCGCGTGACGTCACGACTATGTGTTGTAAACAAATGGCAATCCAATACGCATGCGTCATTTTCCCATCGACATGTGCTCATGTTTGTAAACATGGGTGTGACTGACAGATTTCGATACGGTGTAATCGACGATATAGTGGTGAACCAGTCCGCAAACGGTTGCATTTGTTACTGAGTTATATACATACAACATTAACCAAGTTAAAAGTCAGCTACATTCCTCATGACAAGTGGGGTGCTACTCCCAAATCATGAATAAACCCCGCAGCATACTGTATTTTACTCTGCCCCCAAAAAATTATTTATACCATTTGAGCAAATGTTGACAGCTAACATTTTCTACAAGTATATGAAATAACGTACGGTAGTCGCTTTATGTAACGAAAAGTAGCATTGCAGACTACATGGGGATAGGTGGCAAGCATAAAGACCGTACGGTTAATGGTGTCACTTGAATCACTACATCCACATTGCATAATACAACACTGTTGGATTATAACACACCAAGATGGCTGATATCACGTTATCTAGTAAACTATTCTATGGTGTCAGTTCGGATATAGCCCTAAGTTTTGCTAAAGCTAACTGGTGTTCCCGGAGTCTTGCGTTTTCTTGACTGCAAAGATAACAGCGCAAATCAGTGTTGATATCCTGTGAACATGTATACTAATATGAGGTCCTTGTGCGTGATTAACACCTGCAATACCATTTACAAACATTACAGCGCACCTTTAAACTATTTTTATTTAAGTCATTGTTAGTGCAGCCACGCGTGAATTGCTTATTAATAATTAACCTATATACGATAAATGTTAAATCTGTAAGGCATTAGCAAATCATTTTCTCTATCTTAATCACCTGTTCATGGGTTGTTTGAAGGTGTGAGGCGGTTGTGGGGTCCTCATGAAGCAAAGTATGGCGTCTTCTTTGTATTTTTAAACATCATTCTCTTGATCTTTAATGTAGATCAAGAAGAGGATGGTCTCAAAACCATCCCCTGAGAGACACCGCCGATGGCATATAACCAATCCTAAATAACACCATTATCTCAAGCTTCAGTCTTTTTTCAATGAGCCATCCATGTCAGAGTTTCAAAATTGATTCAATAAGCCATAATGTTTGTAGCCTAAAGTATAATTTGACAGTTGGTTATGTAAAGCATTTTCATAAATTAACTTATTTGGTTATCACCATTCATCATTATCTGTGGTTCTGCTATTGATTTCACTAACGCAATTTATTTCCCGTTATCTATGTTTCTTTTGCTCTTTGTAATATTAGCGCTTGCAGAAAGCACAAATCATCTCAAAAGAATGTCAATCAATTTTCTGATTATATTTCGATGTTTGCTATTGCTAAATTTAAATTGCAAGTGGAAGATACAAAAACAACGATATTGATATAAGAACATGTTTAAGATGTGAATATGACAACGAATCGTTCATATTTCCATTTATAATTTGTTTATTGAAGTGATGCTTTGCAATCATACTTCTAATCTTAACAACACAAATCTTTACTGTGTATGCAACTAGTGTCTCGGGTATTGATTTAATAATAGCCACGCGTCCTAACTGCCTAACTGACTACCTTTTAAACGAACAGCACCGTCGTACAGAATGCCTCAATGGTAGCTTTGTTTGGTACATTCGCGATATCTAAAAATATACAACCATTCAAATTGGATTGGCGTAAACTTATGCAATGCAAATGCATTGCGGAAGAGGCGTGTAACACGGTGTTCTGCAAACTGATGAAGACAATATTTTATGGTTTTCCATCAGGAACATCAGTTTACACATTTTATGCGTTATTGGACTTGTTTACGTGTAAATTTAGATGACTGTTGTACAGAAACAATGCAGTGTGATGCAGGATCTTAGTCATATCGCCAAAATGACTATATACCATCGTTTCCAGTTGGTTATAAACATTGTTAAAGTTATCAATTATGTTCTGTATCATTGAGTCAAACATGTCCTGGTGATTGCGATTTGTTTCTGTCTTAGACACCAGCGCGGGGAGCGTTGTGCTGCAGAGCTTGCGACAAGACCTAGTGTGTAGACCAAACACGTCGATGGAGCTTGAAGCAACGCAAGGAGAGCTAAATCCCGACAAAAATATGTAAACACGCCACAAGCGGACAGAGCACTCTTTGTCGTAAAGTCCACTAAAATGTGGTGTTTTCTGCTTGAAAATACTCCGGTTTAATTCTTCATAAGTATATACCGTTGTTGAACGTACGACTTGGCAATCGCTGCAGATATTTCACGGCAGACAGGCAGAGGTAATATAATAGTTTTACACTCTGTCGTCTTCGTTTCGCAAATAAGTGCGAAAAGCAAAGAGATTGCTTTATTCAATTATAGTAAGAGCGGTAAGAAGCTACGGATGAACTGTATTATCTCGTTTGCTTTTGACAACTAACATGATACAACATTGCAAATACGCGACCTATGCGCCGATCCATATTCGTTTGCTAAAACTATGTATCATCTCTGGCAGAGAAGCAGTCAGATGCATTGCTGCGCGTTCCTTCGGCTCATGGATGCCTATATCAAACTACCATAGAAGTACCCCTATATGGCTCATTGTTAGCGTACACCACTGTCAGCATTGTACGAGTTACATTAGACATTGAACAACCATAGCTAGAGATGTCCAGTGCCGACTGTTTGTTGTCATCAACAGGTAACTCGTTCAGGTGCTTTTTGTGACAAATAATGAGAAACTCGCACCATTGCTATATCTCATTTATTAATGCAGTTAATATCTTAAAACTAGATGGTGATAATTGCGTCGGAACAATACGCAAGGAAAACTTATAATTACCATGTTTTGTTACTTGCTGCTCTAAATGTATTCATTCATTATTTATTACAATTTGTCAACAAAAGAAAAGAACTAAATTATCTGTAGATCATAACAATTCAGGCATTATATCTATACTTTTTCAGTATGCTCGGCTCTGCATTGCAGAATATCGTTGTGTTGCTATTGGTTTCGTAAAAAAATATTTCATTTTCCAACAACATTCATGACAATCCAATGCATAATATTTTTTGGTTTACAGAAACAAATTTCATTCATCGAAGACCTTTGCTAACTGATAATTATTAATGGTGCGTAATCACCAACGAACGTATTATCCTCTATCAATGTCACAGCCGCTTTTATAATGCTTGCCTGGTATTTTCACATATGAATACGCACCATGCATGTATGTTTTCTAATGAGCAACATATCAGTATGTAGGCCACATGATGTATAATGAGATAGTTCGATGATGTATGTGAACTTGTAGAATAAGAAAGGTAGAAACGAAACCCCCAACTACCTATTATACATTGACATTTTACATTTTACAGACAATTATTTTGAAGAGTTTTATCGCTATAGACTGGCGATGCTGGACATAAGACGGCTCATCTTCTAAGTGGTAGCAGGCGGTCTAGTAGCTCAGGTAATTCCCTAACAATGGACACATCATAAATTCCATGAACCACAATGCAGAAGCTGTGACGCTCCTCCTTTGGATTACGAAGCAGGTATTTTGATCACGTTTAAGTATGTCACTAACTGCTTTTCCAGAAACCCGAGACTTAAACAATACTGTTGATCCAACAATGGCATTAAAGTTTACCGTTGTGAGGCTACCACTTTTTGGTTTCAAATCATTAAATGCCTGGTAAATAAGCCAATTTGTTAGGATTCCATAGTTAAATCAGATAAAGGGATAATCCATCTTTGATAGGCGACTTGTATTTTCTTCGTCGAGAAACAATTAGGCTTGAAATAAAGGAAGCGTATGCAGCTATGATAAAGGATAATAAATGCTGGAAAAATCTATAGGCGACATAGGATCTCCGGCACTAACAGGATCTCACTAACAGCTAGTTCTCACTAAGAACTATATTTAACAACATTTGGACATTAGCTTGCTCGAAAAATAAATGCGATGGTTGGCTATTGCAAATGGCAGCAAGCTACGGTACAAGGGCTCTTGCCAACATCATTGACAAACCACCAAAATAATCACAAATTACTATTTAGAAAAGACGGTATATAGTTCTTCAAAGATAAACCAATGTAATGTTTTAACGATAGTGCACAACAAGGAGTTACTGTAAAGCCATTTTAGTGTTATGCGCTTTAAAGGTTATTGAGATGACGCACTGAGATAGACGTTGCTTTTTGCGCCACAATTCATGAACTAACATCAATCTATAAAGTAAATGCGGTCCGCTAGCAGCACTTACTAGCCATAGGCTACTTGTCTGTCCGGTATTGCATGCTGCTTGTACTCGTGTCCGGCTACAAATCGATATGACTCGTTAATTCTTTATCAGTATCGCTTTTTGTCCCCAGCAAGGTTAGAGTAAATACATAGCACAGTTAGGTTTTGAAATGTAATGCGTCTATTAAATAGATTTATTCATTAGTTCATATCGCCACACAGATTACTTGCTCTAATCAGTCATGTCTACGTCTAACATGGGATCATCATGATCGCAGACCGACTGGTAAATTTTGTTGTGTCAAGAGCGTGGTGTATTATTCGATGCAAATCATCCAGGGTTTATTGGCTAGGCAGGATCATCAACGCTGATCACGCGACCATATCAATGATGACGCACCTCGAGTTCTACCTAGAACACCAATGATATTTAAACAAGGAACCAGAGCAGGCTGTGGCAACTATTATTCCCAAAACCTTAATGCGTACCGGATGGCTCGAAAATGCTTCATGATTATACAGCACAGGCATAAAACAAGCTCCATCTTTCAATTTTCAATAACAACGTCAGCGTAGGGTTATTTTCGTAAATTTTTGATATCGACTTTGGAGCATCAGCGGAGGCAAGAAACGTATGTGGTTATATTACGCTTGGAAATGATGCAACGGCATAATTTATTCCACTAATCTCGGTTACTTTGCTTTGACATTTGGATAGGACAAACCTTAAAAGCTAAACTTTACCTAAGAGAGTACTAAACAGCAAGCCAAGCCTTATATAAGTGATAAATCGTGTCCTCTTTCGTTTGATTGATTAAAATACGTCGTTGAGTGAAATGATAAGAGCGCGGAGATAAAATATACCCTGACATCTGTTGCAGAGATTAAATATACCCTGACGTCTGTTGGGAATGGATTACTGTCAGAGTTTAACGACAGATTCAATTGCGCATATAGGAACACACCTGGTTACTTCCTGAGTTTCACCTCAACAGTAATGACACAATACAGGAAGGCGTATCGAACATCGAGGCAAGGGTACAGATTAACTAATTGGCACGGATACCGCATTGGAGAGCCAATTTGATAGATGTATGTACGCTTGATTTGTATGTACATCTATCATGGTAAAGGCGAACGTATTTTAACGTAACCACGAGGCAAACAGTGCTTAAGCAGGTATTAACTGGCATCCACGTTTTTTATAATCAACGAAAACGAAGCTTAATGCGTCTAACAAATACTGAAGGCAGCTTCAGCAATTATTATAACAATTATTACAGCTTACTAGCTTCTTTGGCGTCGGATTTCGACTTGATTGTTGAAATCTTTGCATTGCTATTTGTGCTAAACGATTTCTGCTTAATATATTTGGAACGCAAGGGAACATTATGGCTAGCCGACAAATACATATCTCTCTATTTGCCGTGGTGTATCTCCACCGAATATGTAAAATTCGTCAATTAAATTAAATTATCCTTGTCTAGCCAACACCTCACATTTGTACTATACGAACATTGCATCTTATTGTATTGCTGTATGTTGAATAATACATCATGTACTGGTTAAGTGGCGCTAATCATATGCAGCAATACAACTGTGTATATACCCGCCGTACATTTTAGTGCCCCGGCAATTTGCCTCAGATGAATTTGCAAAAAAACAATATTGCTATGCGCGGATTCATGTTATGCTTACGGTGGACCGAAGTGGATGTATGTGAACCAGATGTATTTGTGAGTAATCACTTTAGTGCCAAAGGCCGCAGACGTGGCAGCTGTAAAGATTAAGTAGACCATTTATGGCTGTGTCAAGACATATCTGAGAATTATGGCGAAATCAAAGGCAAACTAATGGCAAACCAGCCCGCTGTACACGTGGTAATATTGGATTTAGTGAATCTAGCAGAGCCAGTCTAAGAAATGATCAGGTCCTTTTTGCTGACATAACACGACCCCTATCATTCAAAACTTGCACTATTTACTCATAATGAATTTACAGAACGGGGTTTGTCTAAGATATAGCCTGTTGGGGCATTAATTCCAGCATTTTATATTACATTATTACCAACTCAAATGATGCATTGTGCTATGCTAATTCGTTACAATGAAGTCTTTTGTAGATCATGCTGTGAGCTAATATGAGCACCTGAGGCCGTATAGCAATACATTATCTGATTTCAACAGTCATTTGGAGTTAATTTAATCGCTCTCAGTACGTTTCTGTATGTATGCTTCCCAAATAAGGACAGTAGTTAATTTTCCGTTGCGCTAATTTTAGAGGTTATAATCGATGGCATGGTTTAACGCTAAGCGCACAACCCGGCAAAAATAAATGATTCGTTAATATATCAAGTTTATGTGTTGTCATATTTTTACCTAGTACAAACCCAATCAATGTTTGTCAAATATTCAGCAATATCTGGTAATGACCGGGGAAATCTAATATGAATTGGAGGCTAGTGAGTCGATGCGTTTTCTAACCCTGGAATGTACCGTCGAGTGGTGAAACCGACGATGGTAGAAGACTTTGCGTCTAAGTAGAATCCTAAAATTTCCATAATGGCTTATATGCAAGCTAACCAACATATGTAAATAACGTAGAGACTCTGCGGCCAAGCATTGTTAGAGTACGGTGCAATTACTCATAGAAGGCTGATAGTAACATATATTAGAGAAATTCAATAGCCCTTTGGATCGCGCTCTTCTGCCGGAGAACTGTCCCACCCCCTCGCCTTATACAAAAGTACTATTTGTCCTCATCTTACCAAGACAAATCATTAGCATTGCCTTTCGCCATGAGTGGCATCTTGTATCATAAAGCTTTGTTGCATGACTCAGCGTATGACCATCAATATTTAAGTCGTATGCAAGCCCAATGATAGATAGACATTTACAACCTTGCCACGCTTAGATATATGACAGTAATAAGCTAGCTTAATCAGATTAACAAAATCAGGGCACATTTGAAATTAACGTTTAATTCAGATACATGATATTGATGTTTTGAAAATATTCTTGCACTTAAAGGCGACTACCGGAATTACTGTATGATATCAGGTTATCATATCAACCTGATAATTTAACCACCAGTTTGCTAGTCGTAGTCGACAGTTTTATGCCGATGTTTGTGCGGATGAAACATGGCTAATTTACAAGCTTAGTTGTTAATTATCCCACCAACACTAAATAATCATTTTCCTCTAAGGCACGTTTCAAAAGTAAGTACAATGTTTTTCGATATCATTCCCCATTGCCTTTCTCTCGATCGTGACAATCAAGACTCCTTATATGCCACCTACATTGCAGCGACCATGATCTCGGTCTGCATTATGCAAATTACTTCGTGACTGTACCAATATAAAACTAGGTTACAAGTGTAGTGTACATAATGCACATGCTAGTCTCAAGCATTTCACGTGTTATCCTTGTTCAGCTTTTAACATTACAGGTCTTGAAATCATTGATTATCTCTACCATCAGCATGTGATTGTGTATGCATTTGCTGCTGAGATACAGATAAATCGCAATATCCATATAATCATAATACAATATCGGTGGCTTAGAACACACCATGGGGTCAGCCATAGGCTTAGGTTTTGCTGAGGTTAATTGGTGTACCCGGAGTCTTGCGTTTTCTTGAGTGCAAACCAACAGCAGAAATCAGTATTGATATCATGCCAACATGTTTACTGATATGAGGTCCTATAAAAACGGTCGTATAATCATTGTACGTGATTTACACCAGGCACGACAGTTACGAACTTATATTTCACCTTTACACCATATTTATTATGTCCATATATAATTTTAAGCTACTGTAGCTACGATTGAATTGCTTATTCTAGAGCGACCTATATGCAATATGCCACATATGAGATGCATTTACAAATAAAGCGGGTTATGGCCGACTAGGGTCAGATGCATGTGTGGTGAAGCCTGGTGAGTCATGTGCATTCACGTGTGAGGGCTGCGATGATCTCTACATGGTTAAGAGGAAGTAACCTCTATAAAAGATTTTGTTCTCTGAGATGTCGACATTTGTGTCTTCGAAGCTCGGAAGAATTATATAAAACTTGCTTTGTAGTTCTGCCGTCCATGACAATACCAACTCGCAAATTACTAGGTCAAGAAGAAGAATTGGGATTGGCAATAAAATGCAGTGTTTGGTAAACATAAATTACGACTATTTTGTGTGTCTGTTGCAATTCATTTTGGCTCGCGTTTATATGATGTGATATTACTCAAATGCAAGTCATCTATAGATTATCGGCAAGACCAGACTCGAACACCTCGAGTTTAACCAGAACTCGAATGATATACTAGCCAGGAGTCAACTTATCAGAGTATACTCGAAATGAAATAGCACCACTATCAATTATTTCGACTACCTTATTGCTTCCCGGTGAAAAGAAGTTATTTTGCCGGTTCTATGTACGTTTGACAACTTAACAGCTCAGGCAAACTGACAACCGCCATCTCTCAAATTTCAATAACAACCTCAAAGAGGGTTTTCTTTTATATATGTATCGACGTTAGAGGATCAGCGTATGCAAAAACCGATTTGGCCATAAACTCAGACGTCCCAATATGACCCCGCACATCAAGATTATTCCGAGGCTGTAACGTTGTAACCATTCAAGCCAAGTCGGGTCTGGACCCGAGACCTTCATCAGCGAACCTCAACCTGACAGGTCGGCCGAAAAGGCCCATTATACTCAAAGCGATCTGAAATCACTTTTTGCCGTCGCGTTCACTGATGTTACATATCTTAACACCGGGTTCTCTTTTTGCAAAGGCATAAAACCAAAAACATTGCCGGAGTTGAATCCAAATTGTACTCATACTGATCCCATAACCGGAAGTTTTTCACCAGATCGCCAATTAAACGTTTGTGTATTCCGCATATTTCGACAACAGGTGTAATAAAACTGCTGATGTAGTTGTCATAACGATATCGACACTGAAGGTGATGCTCTTCTGCCATATATGGTTGAGAAATGAGAGCAAGCCGTGGAATGTTGGAGCAGATATTCAACCCATAGACAGACCACAATCACATCAAGTCTTTAGTCTGACGGCGTCAATCACTGGATTAGCCGTATATCGATCTGACTGAGTCAATCACATCCGACTCTTATCCGACAGCGTGAATCGTAGTTACCCTTATTCATATCGCGCAGCGTAAATCACCGAGTAAAGCCTTACTATTACTTATCTGACAGCGCTAATCAAAGAGTTAACCCTTACCCTTATCTGACAGCATTAATCATAGTGTTAACCTTTGCCAACGTCAGTATAAATCATACATTTGCACATGTGTATACTGGTGAAACCAGTTGATCCTTTAACGGGTATATTGTGGAATAGTTTTCTATGGCACCAGGCAATAAGGATGCAGGCCGTACTTACTCATTGCATGAACCCAACGTGCCTTCTCAAGGGTCGAATTCCAGGTTGAGTGGAACTTATGGAGACGTTGTCGAGCCCAACCATTTCAAAAACCACTCTATTGCAAGTTGATAACATTCGTCAGCACAACCGGAGTTTTAACCTCACCGTGTGCCTCCATAAGGTGGAATGACATACCAAGCATTAGGGGCTCAAAATTTTTCGATGTATAATTGCACCGAACATACTAATTTGGAACATTATTTGAAACATTATATAATTACTGCAAATATGAATGTCATACAATGAATGTATCGGCATTCAACCGTCTGCTCGATTCCCACGCGGGGCAACTTACCGTAGGTATGGATTGTCCTTACAAGTTTATGTACAAGACACGATACTTGGCAATAGTCGATGCTGATGAAATACTGGTGCCCTACAATAGCGCTAGTCTCCTGGACCTGCTCGTCAATGGGCTCTGCAATGGATCACTAACTACAATATTTAAAAATGATTTTTTCAGCCTAGACCAACTCGAGGGCCGTTACTATAATCGCAACGAGTTACCGCAAGAGTTGCTAAGCTTGAAGCACACATATCGGCAGAATTTCTCCTTCCCATGTAATGTTAAGAGTAAGATAATTGTCGTTCCAGAAGAAGTGCATATGGTCAATGCTTATGGACTGTCCATTTGCTCCAACAGCCACACAATCTGGGATGTCACTTGGGGATGTTGTCTGGAAGCTTCTGTGGGTACACTGCACTATTACAGCTGTTAGAATCTACCTCCCAATCATACTCTCTCGTAAGCCCAATATTCGCCCGTATATGTTACATAACTACGTTTGCGAATAGAATGGTTGCGAAACAAATATATTATCGAATACTAAATATATCGAAGCTGGCATTGTACATAACCGGATGAGTTTAAAGTGTTTCTGACAACTAATACAATTATATTTAAGTATTGTGGTGGCTAGTACTAATATATCTAAGTGTTTTGGTGACCATAATGCAGGCACCAGCATCGCTACAACAAATTTGCGATAGCGACCCACCATATTTACGTGTATCATTCTATTTCATATAAACGAATCTAGTGTTGGCGATATATCACGTAGCTTACACCCTTATGGGTGCGATATTTCAAGTGTCCCACCCCCTAATGGTAGCAATATTTCCGATGTCCTACTCCCGAATGTTGACAATGTTCCCGATGTCTTATTCCCTGGTGATGGAAATATTCCGGATGTCTTACTCCCTGATAATTAAATGATGTCCGATGTCTTACTCCCTGGTGATGGCAATATTTCCGATGTCTTACTCCCTGGTGATGGCAATATTTCAGATGTCTTACTCCCTGGTGATGGCAATATTTCTGATGTCTTACTCCCTGGTGATGGCAATATTTACGATGTCTTACTCCCTGGTGATGACAATACTTCTGATGTCTTACTCCTTGGTGATTGCAATATTTCGAATGTCTTACTCATTGGTGATGAAATAGTTCCGATGTCTTACTCCCTGGTGATGACAAAACCTCTGATGTCTTACTCTCGAATGGTGGCAATGTTCCCGATGTCTTACTCAATGATAATGACAATATTTCTGATGTCTTGATCTGATGATGATAATGTCCCCGGTGTCTTACTCCATGATAATGACACTGTTTCTGACATCTTTCTCTCTGATCGTGACAATATTTCCGATGTTTTACCCAATGGTAATGACGAATTTCACTTAATTGCGGTAAGCATCGCAAAAGGTACGCATGTAAAGTATTAAGCAATTTGTCTTAAGATGTCACTGTTGCTTTTCGGGAAATAGAAATCGTATTTTACATTTAATAAAGGCTTATTTATTTTGGACATGCGTCATAGCAAGTAACAGAAGCTGCCGTCAGCATGCAAAGCGAATTATCAGAGAAGCGCGGCTGAAACCGCTTCCTTACGTTATTCGTTTATAATGGAATCGGCAGATAAGAATCTTGGGCCGGATAATGGCCGGCTTCGCACAATCAATGCTCGGACTAGTAGCATATGGCGGCGGTAGAAGAGGGACCGCTCTGTGCATTAGACTAGTTCCTGCATCATGTATTTATATATATAAAAAATGTATATTCATATGTATATTGATATATATATATATGTATATATATGTATTGATAATATATATATATATATATATGTATATACATATAAAAATATATATATTATATATATATGTATATATATGTATATATATAATAGTATATATATATATATATATATATATATATATATATATATATATATATATATATATATATATATATATATATATATATATATATATATATATATATATATATACATACGAATGCGACTATTTTGTATATGTAGCAAAAAACCAACCATTTTGGTACACTGGAGGCGACAAAACATATAGTCAATATGATGATCATTTCTTGTTTTCTGCTGGTCTGTCAGTAACATGTTTTGGTTTCGTAAACTTATCTTGGATTTTCATTGTTTTATTAAACTTATATATTTTGTGTACCAAAATGGGTGTTTCAAAATAGTTCGGGTATTAGGGACACGTAAAAAAACCAACTATTTTGGAACATAGCAAAAAACATATTTTGGGACATAACAAAAAACCAACCATTTTGGGACATCACAAAAAAACTACTACTTAAGCACATTACAGAAACCCAAACGCTTTGGGACACAGCTAAACCCAACCATTATGCGACAGTGTGGTGAACTTGTTGAGGCGGGAATTAAATGTTTGTATCTATGTCATGGGGTATGTCTCTCATCCCTGTCTGTATAAAGGGGAACCTTAATTTGAAATGATAATAAGCGATATAATTAACGTGCAGTTAAGGGGCAATGCATGTTTAATTAACGACGATTCATTTATTTCATATCGAAAGAAGCAATAACCAACGTAATTCAAACATGGAGGAGCAAAGGCTATAAATGTCTGGCGCTTTCGAGTGCCGGGCCCAGCGCATGAATAGATATATCTACACAGAGATACGCACACTGTGAAACTGGGTGTCGTACAGGAACTCGTGTGATGGAACGCGCAATATGTGTCGAGAGTCTGAATATGAACTTGACAGGGGTCGGCTTTCTTATCATTGAGTAAAAAAGCGAACATGGTTAAATATCATTCCACATCCTGTCCGAGACCTGTACGCTCCGTCGCTAAGTGATCTTCGATGTTGCAAGCGAGGTAAAGCCCCAATCTTGCACACACTCCGCATAAAGATTTATTATATCGAATGGTCTTCCTCTGCTACTAATATGACAACACCGATGTAGTTATAGTAATAGACGATTTATATAACTCCCTTTGGCTCCCACTCATTATGGTTGTTTGTTTGTCCATTGAGGCGTCTCCGTGGTTCATCATAACGCTAAATCGTTCAGGCACTGTCGTATGCAATCTTTCATTTTTTTCTCATCCAATGTAGCTCACAGACAGGCATGCTTGTTTTGCTCTAGTTCATAGAAATATACGCTAGTAACTTAATGATAATCGTACTACCGCTATGTTATCTCTATTATTTCTGATTTTATCATCTGTTATAGTAATACATTCATAGTTCTCCCTAGAGGACAGGTTTCATATGGGCATAATTTGTTTAAAAGGGGTTGGATTTGAAATCCAGGTAACTCAACATTTATATCACAGCAATGGAACAAGTAAGGCAAACTGGTAAACATAATTTTAACATTGAGGTCATGGGTAAACATAGTTTAAAAATCATTTTTTTCTGTCAAAAGCTATGATGAAATATTATTGCATCATTAACTGAGTAAACTGGGCATGTGTAACATTGTCTATAAACTATATATAGTGATTAAAAAGGTCACTTGTATGAAAATTATGCATGTTTATTGACATTTTAAGCATAATTAAGAGTTTATGGCACATCCATTCGGAACCAGCACAGCTCATTACAATTATGCATAGTTAATGACATTTCAAGCATAATTAAGAGGTGGTACAAGGGCCCATTGAAACTTGCGCTGCTCATTCATATTTTTTTCTAAACTTTTAAAGTAAGGAACGTCCCATTAACAGCTGTGACTTAAGAACTTCTTTCTTCCCTGAAACAATCAACATGTGCACATATCAAGCAAATTACTTGGCACCACTAATCCAGAGATAACAGTTCTATTATTCGACCAGAACTAGAGGCAAGAGATGTGTTGTTCAGATTGATGGGCCATCCCACAGAATGTTAGGTAGTGTTCCTTGCTGGTACAGCTATAACCTACCATTTGTCTGATTGAACGGTGTAGAGCAACTCCAGGTGTCAAAGTGAGATTGTGTGTGAGGGTAGTGTCAAATGAATAGTGTCACATGCATTTTGTATATGATGGTGACCATAAATGTTTTACAGACACATTTGCTGGTAAACACAAGATTGCAGCACCTCAGCAGGTTTAGGTTGACCAGGACATCTTCAGAAAGATGCACAGAACAATAACAGCGATTATTTTAGAGCTACACAGATTGTACATTTAGTCAGTGTAGCTACAGCTTTTGTAATAATCTGTCTGCAGTGTAATGCTGCGAATAGAAGATATAACTTACTGATAAAGCATCAGATAAAGCTACTTAATCATGAAAAATCACATGGCAATGCATGGCAAATCTACAAGCTTAAATAACAATTCAGCCTACACTACAACAATTGTATATAATATATGACATCTACCATAAACGATATACTGGGAATGATCTTTCTGTCGAAGTTATCCTGATTAATACAATATATTCTGAAGTATATATACCATACCTGGGAGTAGTTTCCTTAGACTGGGAATCTGAATATAACTTCTGAAGGCAAGGTGTAAAGCTTGGGTCTGCCTTGTATCCAATTAGAAGTAGTCTATGGTTTTCATATTTCGCTATAAGTTTCTAGTTATAGCAGACTTGTAATGACTTTCATAATATAGCACAGGCCTTTATAGACCATGCAGTAGGCAGTGCCTTTTATATAAAGGTCACTTAACTAGAATTCATTTATAATTCAAAGAAGTCGTTCTTTGGTTTATACCTTGCCACAAGTTAACAGATCACAGAGGAATGAAAAATACTCACTTGTATCTTTGATGCATGTTCTGCTCGAAACATCCTGATCTGACTTCGAGTCGAGAAATCAAGTGGTTTTTATTGGCATCTTTAAGTCTGGGGTCTACAGGGCTAGTTGTTCCAGGCAGAATTGTGGCATAACTGGTACTTGCTTGGGCTGCTGGTTCAGTATCTAATAAACGAAAGCACATACATTTTTACAATATGCATTGCAAAATTAATATAATTGACATATTACAGACTATGCATTAATTCAGATGTGAACAATGAGGAACACTGCATATTTCTGCCATTGCTTCACATTTGTTCACAATTATGTGACCTGCATTTTGTGTGAGTTTTCAGAACCATTTAATTGATCATTTGATGACAATCAGACCATGTTCCAAATTATGTCGGTATGGTTATGATACAAAATTGGAAAATACTTAATATAATATAATGTCTCTCGATACAAGCAAACAAACCGACTGTGTCAAGGCAATCCATGTGTGCCAAGTACACGCCCACTTTAGTTATGGCAGGCAGTGGTCTGCGATAGGTTCCCAAACTAACATCAGACATAGGTACCTATATTAATGAAACATATATGGGTAGATTTGTGGCAATATACATATCTGGTTGGTTCTGCTCTCACAATATGCTTGACAGCTACATTTTGTGCAAGCAAAATGATAATTTTTCTGCTATCATTCATCCGCTTTAGAAATAATAAACGCGGAGTGTCCTTGATCTGCTTCACGCTTCAATTCAATGCCCTAACTTATAATATTCAATATTTAATGACCTTCCAAAATTCCTGTCACGCCGTTGGCCTCTTACGACTTACAGACCGTATCTGAATTATTGAAATGTTCGTGCTCCAAAAATGTTCATTCTCACTTATTATTTAGCAGTCACTTTGTCGAAATCATTCGTTGGTTCTCTGCATCTATCGCATATGCACTTTACCTTATTGCATTAGTTGCAGAAGCAGCACACATGTTTATGGGACTGTAGCGTGTATCTACGGTAATGCATCACGTCCGACGATATCCATTAGTGACAAAACCATCACTTAGTTGAGCTCATATCCAGCCCCGACTGCACATGTATCTTAGCAATATCATATTGGCTGTTACTTCTTACGATCTGTTTAGATATGCAACAGCAATACTGGAGCCAAAGAAACTTAGATTATTGTCCTACTGTTTGGCAATGGTTTTATATATATATGTAAATATATATATATATATATATATATATATATATATATATATATATATATATATATAAATATATATATATATATATATATATATATATATATATATATATAATATATATATATACATGTATATATATGTATGTGAATATATATATATATACATATGTTTACATATGTGTATTTATATATATATACTTATAAATATGCATTGACGATTATAGCCATATGTTGACTCAAACCATTCGTGGACATAGTGTCAAATTAAATTGGTGTTATCATAAAATATAAGCAATTATTTCAGCATACTGTAATTGCTATAATAAAAAAGTGAAATGCAAAATCCACCACTTTTGTCAACTTTTATTCTTGGTGTTTACTTTTGGTTCTCTAACGGTCGTCCACAAACGGTTAAGATATTAATTTATTCGTACAAATCAAACCTTTTGTTCCTAAGTATATTTTGAAATCTTCAAATTTGTGAAGTATAAAATCCATAATCCAAAGAAACATTCGTGAAAGATTATCCTCGTACTTCAGCACGTCTTCACTATCATATTAAAATGATCA
>CM067348.1:33162078-33194578 GCA_034190875.2 Urechis unicinctus | reverse complement strand
TTGTGGGACAATCCAAGCACTGCTTATGTCATCAACCTTACTTGATGCTATTGAGATGTCAAACAGTATGAACAGCACTGTTGAAACAAATATCATGGTCGAACTGTTGTTCGCGACTGCGAATATACAGCTTAACGCAACTACAACCATTCCTCTCTGTCGTCGTAGTCGCATGCTGTTCAGATAATGTAATAAGCGACGGGTCGATCACGCTTGACTTTCATAATCGCATTAATTTGGTCGCTGGTTTTAGTTTGAATTTAAAGATGTGTATGGAGGCATAAGTGTGGTTCAGATAGGAGTGACCTGCAGTGGCTGCAGCTTTGAACCAACTACAGCCCTGGTAATTAGATACAGTATGTTGTTAAGATTGCACGCCCTTTACAATGCAACTGATATCATATTGAACAATCGCAGCCAGGCAATGAGCGCGGATGGGATCGGTCGTTTTATAATGATGCTGTAAACTTAATGCACACGAACAGCACTGCGGTCAGCAGGTTTGTGCAATGTCGGTGCAGATTATTTAGGCCACACTGTCCAGGCAAGTCAGGTATCATCTTTCATCGTAATCGTGATATCACCTTATCACTGAAAGTGACGTTCGAAGTCTATGCTTCAACGGGCGATGAAACTCAACTGCACTTTGCACTAGGGTTTTTCGTTTTTCTCGTTTTTTTAGGTTCTAGTACCTGACATTAAAAGTAAATGCTCTATCAGTTCACTTACTCATGAACTTTTATATATTATTAGGAGTGGTTTTGACTGGCTCACCAATATAATCTTTTTCAAGTGAAAAATGAATTGGTATAATGGGATAGCTTATTGCGGTCTCTAGTAATTTCACTGCATAGTCGGCTTCTGCTAAATTTAACATGATAAAAGCTAAAGAAAGTGATATTTTTATAAAACGAATTTTTCCTGCATTTCAAAGAAATTTCATAAAGTAAGAGGTTGATTATAACTCCCATAAAAAACGCCATGTAAACTCATATGTCATCGGATCTGAACATATGCATCATACTGTTTTAACAATGTAAAACGTGGGAGTTTCGTGTTATTCAGTTCTTCAATTGAACATGGTGCCCGGAGATGGATATTTCTGCATACGCGGCATCCATTTGATTAATCCGTGAAATGCACTTGCTTAGCAACAGCTGAAACTATATTCACCCTTGGCATTCAATGGGAGAATCATGCAATAATTCAACGAATTCCCTCAGATAATACTGAATATTATAGATCGAATATCTGAGGATAGGTATGCATTTTTATTTAAGATCACTATGCTCGAATAGTGATATAATGTAATTGTGATAAATATCTGCTTGTTCCTGTCTCGGTTGGCGCAGTGTAAAACTACACAGCCCAATAAAAAACTAATATGATTGCGCAAACGTCAGTAGTAAATAATAAACGAACCTAGCTTTTGTTGCAGACCTGTATGGTGAGGATAATCTATCACCTAACGCAAACGTGACAGAAAACGATACGTTGTCTTATAATGCGGTAAGGTCTCCCTTACTGCAAACATCGTAAATGCCTTCCATGTGTTTTAGATAAACTTGTCAGCATGCCGACATTTCAATTCATCGTCTTCGACCATTTGTTTTCATTACTTCGTCTTCGGAAAACACAAGGCTAGTTACAATATTGCAGACTTACCGCGATCAAACTCATGCGTGATTGTACATACTGGTTAATTTGTTCATAGTTGGTCAGAGAAAACACGCATATAGCTTATTATAATTTGCTATGCAAGCAAAAATTGTATTAATCCCAGTTACGTACAGGAATAATCACCGCTGATATAGTGTGACGCCATGCATTACCAGTGAGAACCATTGTGACAGAGGTTTCCAGCATTACCTCTCCGGTTGTTCTACATTAACAAAATCCATGCGGCTAACAAGTTTGTGTGCGGCCGGTGATGCAGACTAGCAAACCACTCCAGTGCATTAGCAGCTGTCAGGATATGTGAGAATATGTCACGGTGCTAGCGGCATTTAAAACGCAACAATATCAACAAACTGCTACCTAAGCAAGCATTAACAAGGAACACGTAAGGGCGTTGTTGGAACGCCATTGAGTTTGGTAAACTTGATTACTTGATTACTTCGTGGAACACATCATGCGTATCAATCGGTGTCGTTCTCTTTGAATCTAAATGTCGGATATGTGAAGAAGGCATTGACTTATTGGATTGCAGGAAACATTTGAATCGTTGCATAGATAAGTGACATTTTCATCGTCTATATTTGAGACGAAATTGCGATTGGTAAGAATCTTCAGGATGATCATGCACAAGACATTTGGCGGGCACAAAACAACACTTGGCAAGATGCAATACAATAATTCATCGTATACATGTTATGGAAGGAATAAAACCGTAATTTTGTATGGAAAATAAATCATCTGCTTGTGTCAGGCCATTTGCTAACAACAATGCCTGGTCAGACGAGCATGCGCCTTGAATGAATCAGATGGTGAAACAAATTTCTGCCAAAAGTTTACTCTCTAGTTCTATACATCTAACCGCCTACACATGTGACGTTTATAAATTAAAGCAAGCTGAAACTTTTTATCGACTGCATAGTGTTTTAAGCGATATATGAAAATTTTGAACCATTACCAAAGAGATGTATGTTAGTAGGGTTGGGACAATAATGCATTTTTTGGCGTGCTATTATTCTGCAGGGGTATTTATTAGGCGAAATAGACCGAAAAAAACGAAAATCGAAAACAATTTGGTGTGCGATGAATTTTGAGGTTGGAATGGGGCCGATTTCCAAGATGGCCGCCAAAATGACCCGGAATATGTGAAATTAACGATTTTGTTGCTGTCATCTCAAATAAAGGCTTGTTATCGTGCTGAATATGGGCCAATAAGGGGATTTCCCATCGAATAAACATGGTAAGCTGTCACCCGAGACATTTTCTTGAGTAGAAGTATCTAATATCCAATATGGCGGCCGAAATCAAAGATGGCGATATTCAGTTGTACCAACCATTATTATTATTAATTTGAAAGTTATTGGTTGACCGTATACGGCATTGCCATCCATTATGACGTCACATTCTGTTGTGACGTCACATTCGAATGTGTCATAATCGCATCAAACCGTAAAACGTAAGTCGTTATTTATGCACACCAGTTGTAACCAGTTGACATAAAGGAATAATATGTAATGCCTAGTGGAAAATCAGTTCGAAACTACTTGGAGGATGCTTCATACCTGAACTTGGAAATGGTTGCGTGACATCATGCTGAAGGGCCAGAGAACACAATAACTGTCGGTTTAGATGACACCACGAAGGCGGCAAGGCATAGAGTTTTTAGCATTAAAACGGACCATATTACCATCGCTGGATCCACATCAGAAAAGAGACGTTCACTACTGGTTACGCCGAAAACCTAACACATTCAGGAGAGGATGCTGCTAAGACGTACGAGTTCAAACTGAATAGTTTAGCAATTCTTGCCGATTGTTCCACTGACGAGATAAAGGAACATATTGACTTTTGGATCACAGACTGGGCCGGTGATTGCTCAACCATGCTACGGTATCTGGACATTGACGAGAATAAAAGTACTACAATGCCGTGCCCACTTGATCCTGGGTGTGGACAACGGCATAGAAAAGGTAATGAAAGAAACTGAACAAAAAATGGGTCATTGAGAATCTGATCGACTGTTTGGGTATTCTCCGCTCAGCGTCATCCAGTATCCTGACCATCGGGTTGATCACTGTGACGAAGTTATCATCTCCGAGCACACTCGGTGTCGCTAAACAATGAATTTGTGCACTGGTTTGAAACCAATTGCCATTGTAACGGTTTCAGGGGGTTCATTTCCAATCACTTTGGCCGCATTGCAAAGCTTGCAAAGTTATATATTGATAAAAAAGATCAGATAAAAGATTTTTTGATGCGGTAGTTGATGGCAATTCGAATAGGCTCGTATTAGCCGTATCAACGTTTATTACGAACGACTGGTTTCAGTGTGCCTGTGTAGTATATTCCCTGATTGGTGATATCATGATATTTCCTATGATGGATAAATTCGGTATTGATGGGCGTACGTGCGTATCCGATCACAATTAGTCTAATGTTCGATCGTTCTTCGCTGAGAAGCTGAAATATTTAGAGTCACTAAGAGAAAAATTCGGCAAAACCTCGACCGGGAAAGGGCAATTAATCGGTGCGGTCATTGACGAAACCATTGATGTTATGAACAGCCAGCTATCACAGATGGACTATTTCGATGGCGATACACCTACTACGGTTGATGAAGAAAAACTGAAGCTTGCTCCAATCACTAAATTAGGATGCGAGTCCAGCTTCGCCAGATTGGATAACCTGATGAAGATTACAGGTGGAATGACCAAAGTAGAAACTCATTCTCGCCAATGCATTGTAGCCACTAATGGACTGTTAGCTAATGGAAAATTCCCTGAACTAACCGATGAAGAGCGCAGAAAAAAGTGGAAATGGGCCAGAAGTAGTGACAAAGTTCAGCGTGTCAGACAAGTAGAGGCCGATTTCATGACCACCGTTAATGTAAGCAAACAATTGGCGAAACAGAAAGAAAAATGACGCAACAGAGGTTTGCTTGAATGCAGAAACTATTGGACACTTGTAAGTCTCATGGTAGTCCAGTCTCTGCAACTTCCATCAGATCACTGAACCGACTGAATGAACGACAGCTTCTCTCTGAAATTGGCTATTTTAGGATAACCACAGCCCCCGACATCCGCCAAAAACGGCGCGTAAAAGCTGACAATGGTAAATTTCGATTCCAAAAATTCACTTAACACTTCACGTCTCTAATGAAACGATTAAAGCAGTCGTCCATCCAGAGTATAAGCAAGTCTGTGATATTGAGGTCTTGTTAAAATCAGCACTGGCTAAGCTATGATGAGTTATTTAAACCGTTAGTCCGTATGTAATTTGCGTGTCAGATATGCAGTGTGTAATTTGATTGCATTATGAAACTGGGGATCGGTTCAGATATTATACATGACACCTGAGATGAGATAATAGCCTTTACACCCAGCTGTCCTTTGGTGTGTTGTTATGATTCTATTGCGATTAATGTATATATTTCATCTTGTGGCATGTGTTTGAATTAATGGGATGATATTCTTGATAAAATCCAAAAGTATTTTTTATCAATAAATCAATCATTGATTCACTTTCTGGTTTTTTTATGTGCAACAGTGCTAGTTTCCATATTCTCTGATGCGGACAATGGTCTACTTGGTGACAATCCTCGTTTCTTAGGTTCAGAGTGCAGTAAAAAGTTGGTTTCCCCCGGCATGTTTAGTAACTATGGTAGATGACTCAGATAATAACAGAAGAGGATCCTGTGACAGCCTAGTGATAGTAATTCTTGCCACGATATGCTTGTCGGGCTTCTCGTTTTATTTTATATCCCTGTAACATTTGGTCCGCCATCTTAGATTCAGACTGACTTATCGAAATTGGCTGGTAAGAGTCTACGATAAGTGAAAAATGATGATGTATATCGAAAGAGCATCAGTGATATATATTTCTCAATACTTAGCATTATTTGATAATTATGCGGTGAGCGGTCGCCATCTTGGATCTTGGCCGCCATCTTACGGCGGCTAACAATTTTTATATAATGTAACTTTATTCATTGATATATATTTCATAGGAAATATTTACTCTCGAGTGGGCATAAGAGGTAAAAAATATGATTTTTTTGTGCTTTTTGGGGCATTTTGGCGGCCATTTTGGAAATGTGCCCCATTGCGACCAAAATCTATCGGACATCATAATTTTTTCCATTTTCGTTTGTTTCGGTCAATTTCGCCTAAGGAACACCCCTGCAGGATTTTTTATTCATATTGTCCCAACCCTAATGTTAGAATGCTAGTTAAATCAAGCACAATTCATGTCATAACAAAGCAAACAGTTTTCAAATAGGGATGCGCAATTACATATTTCTTCAATATCATATATCTCACGTGCAATAAAACAAAGTGTACTGTTCCGATCAAATGGGAGCAAGGATTCACATTAGCAAATGGTGCCGATAATATGTTAAAGTGCCTGACGCGAATTGTAAACAAACAGCAACCAATATTAGGCTAGCTACTGTTACGAAATAGAGTTGCATCTATATACAGTGCAACTATAGCGGTGTCGGGTTCTGGACCGTGGTAACCTTTACTTATTAATAATACAAATGCAAATATAACGCTGTCATGATCCGAATGGTGAGTTAGTAACCAGGCTTAGTGTTAATTTATATCAGAAGACACGAAGCACAACACGTCTAGATTATAAATTATGCACAAGAAAGCTAAAGTTAGTTAACTGTCACTAATAATCCTCATTACAGTATTAACTGTTAAACATTACATGAGGCATCATAAGTGAACCGAGCTCGACACTATCTCGTGCATATAGACGGTTGTGTCAAGTTGGCATGGCGAAATTACGCTTTTGATCGTAAATTGTTAGTAACTTAAGATTTGTGGGCTTCAAACAGAGCAGGGTCAGCATACATATTCGCCGTGGACATAGCAAAGTGGCAGCTTAGAACCCACTCTGACCTTCAAGGACATATCACAATATAAAATAGACAGACTTTGTCATTTACTCCACTTACTAAATGTTATCAAACGACCACAAATGATAGCATGTTAACGTTGACAAAGGATGATAGGCTTGCGACTGTGGGAATGTTATTTAAACAATTAGCTGGCCGCCGAGCAATACATTTGATGATGCATTGTGTAAGCACGCACCACTTGTATTCAATGTTTATTCTGCGTCAATGCACATATTGTGTAATTAACGACCATCTCCAACATTATTTTGTTGCCAGTGTTTGTTGCTTGCACCCTTGCAATTACGTCATTGTAAAGTTAGCTATCTAATGGTATAAAACTCATTTGGTAGCAGCAGTTTGCATGATATGTAAACTTTTGACCTTTTTACGGGAAGAATTTTGTTCATGACAAAATAAATATTTTTCGCAGCTCAAATGTACAAATCGTAAGCAACCCAAAGGTCATTAGTACATAACTACCCATACGAATAACGGAAAATGTACATTTGTTTGCGTCGCGCATGATTCAATACGTTCGTCTGAATAGTAGTGGCTCGATGTCATCAACTGATATGCTGCATACTTAGTCGTTATTGTTACGCGCATTTGATTAAAAGCTCTCATAATCAGATGCGACTAAAAGCAGCCGTGAGTGGTGCTAATGATCCTAATGCCTGTCGTAGAGATAAAGTGCATTACTATGGAAGCCCGTTTACTAAATTAAGAATGCATTAGGGCATAATGCTCAGTAAATCATAAGCCAATATTCCATTTTCGTAGAATGGACTGGTGTTTCTAGTGTTACTGCAAGTCGAACTGGTGATAAAGTCCTAGAAAATCGACATCCTGAAAATTTTATCAGATGTGTGTTTATATCAAGGCATGTAATTATGCAGAAGTTTTTTTATTAGATAAACAGGGATAGCGTCCCTGTGGAGATGACTCTACGTCGTATACTCTAGGCAGAATTGTTGTCTAATCACTCTCATTAATCTGATACACCCAGACAATTTCATTCAGAAGATGACCTACTACAGTTCATGTTGTTACATCACTATCAATTTTAGATCTTTTACACTTCCATCCACTCTGGTTAATTCATCAACTTATGAATGACCAGTCATCTGCTTTTGGAAGAAGTAAATTATGTGCATTCGTACGCCGGACTTAGTTTGAACATCTCTGCAACATCTGGGGCCACCGATAAATTTATTCAGTGACATATTGCTTTTCCTCCCAGATATCTCGGTAAAGAATTTGGTATATTCCCCGCCCATGCCGCTTGAAAGTCGTAGCTTAATTTGTAATGTAGCATTCGAATTATATCGAGAATAGAATGATATGTGCTTCTCAAGCTTGGTGCGCTCCCGTGTGCGCTAAACGGGGACATCTAATGTTCCCCATATTGACTTGAGGACTCTCGCACGATAATGCTTATGCAATTGTTATTATGTTACACAGTTGTATAACTGATAAGTTCCATTCATAAGCTTTGAGGGCAGTAAATTTTTGCTTTGCCCAACAGCTGAATTTAGCGAAATCTTGACATTGACAATAGAACATTTCGGTTTACTTTACAGATGATCATTAAAACCTTTAGAGTAACGCTACTAACGGAACAAAGCCAACAGCTCCTGTGCTAATGCTACCTATAAACAAAACATTATCAAAGGTGTGGGCTAAAGCAATTCGCCTTTTTCCGTTGTGACAGCCGATTGTCATATCGATTTGTTGCATCATACAAGGCGCCTATTTGATAACCTATTTTACCACACCAAGAGACAACCTGATATTACGAATTTGTTATTTTCCATATCACCATCGAATAGAACAACATTTTTCGAAATGTTTTCTACGACTTAACCTACTCTTTATTGTGATGACACATTGCTATGTTTTCACACCGATGTACTTCAATTTACAAGGTTAAAGGTGTTTAGGATCAATGCAAAAACCTACACCAATGCTTTATTATCTGTCATACAATTGCCAGACGTCAGGAGATGTAGGAGCTTACGTTTGCAATCCGAACGTTGGCATTTAGCTGCATATTTAAACTGTTATCTGTGGTATATTAGAGGCATATGATCACCCAAGCAACTATCTTAGTATATTACAGACGGATGAACCTGCGTGTCAACGAAAACCGTTATAATTTAGGGATCTTTTGTTTAAAAAACCTATTTATCGAGACCATTGGGTCGGCGGGTTGCATCAAATCGTTTGTGTGTCTAATTGGTCAGATTAGATATATTGTCAATATGATTTCACGCTCGTATCAAGCATGGAGTCGTTGACAGGTGCACGGCGAATGATATTTATATGTGTTTATGCCCGGAGCTAGGAATTCATTATGACATGAACAATAAGCTTTAGTCTGAATCCCAACCTTTATTTTCTCTTATGCTTATTTGTCAGCAAGAAAACAGTATATTGGCCCCTTGTGAATTTTGGTATGATTAGAGGAATCTGGTTGTTCAGAGCAGCAAATTACTATCAGTGAATATATTATCGGAACCTGGGTGCTATTTCCTCTTTGTTTGCATTGAAAAGACAGAACATAATAGGCCTGCGCTGCGAATTTAGCAGGTATAAAGGACAAATAGTCTGACGGTACAAATCTGTGGAACAGATTTATTGCCATAGGAGGACAGGCCGGTAATCTCAAAATAAGCATTTTGCGGGCCCCATACAATAGATTATTGACTTATCAACCTACGAATGTACCTTAAAAGCCTCCATGTAATTGGCTCGGTAAAATAAATCCTTCCTCTTCTTTGATTTACAAAGGGGTCGCTAAGGCAATGATGTAACTCGTCCCAAAGAATTGCATTAGTATCATTACCAGCACTTAGCAAGGCTTTTAGTCTCTGTGATATGGCCAATATAAGATTGTAATCGATTACGCGTATGAATAGGGCACCTGCTGATGCCATCAAGCCATTCGTGAGTGATTATAGAAGTACGCTCACTACAGTACTGTAAATGCTGTTTCATTCTGCATGTCGCAAATGATGTTGGACAACTGTTCAAACTAAGTCCCGCCGGGTGTATGCACATAATTTGATTTCATACAAAATGATCAGATGAATGGTCATTCATTGGTCGATTAGAGCGTATAAGGGTGAGCTTGGTGGTAAACAGAGATATAATTGCATATTGGTTGCAATGTTTTGTTAAGATTTGGGTTTCACATCAATTGATCCTACGAGTTATATATTTCTGCCCGGATTACCGAGAGAGTCTTTGTTTTTTATTTTCTTTATTATTTCTTATGCATAGCCTATACTATGATTATTACACAAGATTAAAAATGAGACAATATCGTTAATCAAAACAATTGTGGGATCCTACGTTATAATGCACAAAGGTATATCGGTTTACTGAGCGATGTAAACATATTATTTGTCGCGGATGGTGAATGTCAAAGAAAAAGAACATGAAATCTGATCGTTGTTGTTATATCTTGTCAATGTTTTTTTCAGCCCAAAGCAATTCATCCCATTAATTTTCTACGTATCGATTCCGCTTATTTGCAATCTACAAATAGTTTGAATATGATGGGTTTATATCTTATACACAATGAAACCAAGTTTGATGAATGACCGCAGGTTTTTTGACAAAGTTTTGTCCAGCTCCATGTAATATTATGTATGTTTAAACTGGCATTTATCTGGGTACGCAATTATGAATCCCAGATATCCCAGCTTATCCCAGATATACCAGTGCTTCACTTAATTTGAACAGACATATAAAGATATTTTCATGGGTTAGTGTTCTAAGACTTAATCACCTATTCGACTTGCAGTAACCCTAAAAAGTCGAGGCAATTCTTTGCCTGATCGTAGTGTAGATATGGAACGTATAATTGGCCGCTGCATTGCCCTTGTCACAAAACCTGGTAAATATATTGAACCTGCTGAGACTTGAAGCAACGTATACATTGATTCTACTTATAACTTATTTTAACGGAGAAGCTGGACACTTATATGATATTTTGTCCAACGTAGTGCATAACTACCTAGTGTTATATATTCAGCCCTGAAACCTGTAAACTATTTCTCGTATATGTGTGAACTAACCAAGACAGATTGTCAACATGCAGGGCAGAGGTAACAACAAGTCATCGTATTAATCGTACAAAACGTGTGTGCCACAAAATGTTGCGGAACTGTTGAATGAACACATCAAGACAAGCGTGTATTAACCAATTTAGTTTTATGCATTCTTCATTGGAATACATACTGTCTAGCGATTTAGCTTTTTGAGTGCGTATGTCATTGGTTGCGGAAGTTGTCATGCATCACACTAAATTGCGATTGAACATTACGTACAGTATATATGGCTTCATCATCATATATCTAGAGGTCGCAGTTATGTCAAATATGTGAGCTAGACAAATGGAATATTGGCTAAGGATAAACTGAGTATCATAACCGAATGCATTCTTAATGAGGTAGGGCCGCCATTGTAATGCACCTCAACTTTCAGATACATTAGGATCGTTAGCACATATTGGACGCCTTCTAGTCTCTTCCATCTGATTATAAGAGCTTTCAATCAAATGCGCGTATATTAATGACTAAGTATGCAGGGTACCAGTTGATGCCAGTTACTACTATTCAGACGTACGTTATATATTCTGCTCAACACAAACAAATGTACATATTCAGTTTTACGTGAAGGTAGGTATGTATTAATGGCCGCTTAAGGATTTGTTGCGTCCTATTTTTAAATTTGAGCTGCTCTAAACATTAATGCTCTTCCCGCTCTAGAGTTAAAAAAACATAGCAAAAGCTTAATATATCATAGCAACTGCTGTGAACAAATTCCATTCCTTTCGGTTGCGACATTACAATCATATAAAGCAGGGGCTGCAGGTAACAAACACTGACAACAAAATAACCTTGTGGATGATAGCACTGTACTGACATGAATTTGCAAACTATGTGGATGGGCGGATATATTTCTGTTTGAGTACTTCCGTTGTTCCGCAACGGTTATTTCGTTAGAATCCGACTTTCGATTCCGATCGCATCCGCGAATGCATTTTGTTTTAGTTGGATTGGTTTCATTGTTTTAAATGCAATAAACATACTTGTTAATTGATAGCTTGAATCAGTAGCAATGTACACTATCTAAACGTAGGTGATAATACTATGCTGGTCGCATGAGCTGATTCAAAAACGAAATAAAGTAAGTGTGAAGTTTCTACAAATGGTAAGCAGTAAAACTAGCTATAATGAAGATCTAAGCTACATCATTTGTAGGAAACACATTGATTACAAATTGTGCGCTTACACAACAATGCAGCAACTCGTCAGCAAATATATTTACAAAGATCGATGGAGGAGCTTTTAGTTTAAAATTTATAGCACCCAATGCCCATATCTCGCTGCTGGTTTTACTCACATTACCTCAGTTGTCAGCCTTGCAAATGTTAAAATGTATTATTTTGCGGTTGCCTGATAGCATACGGTGTTCAAACAACACGCTTACGTGTTTCTTGCGTATACTTAGGTAGCAGTACGTTGAAATCGTTGCGTCGAAATACCGCTTGCACCTTGATATATTTTCACATATCCTGACAGCTGCTAATGGACTGGTGTTGCTCGTTAGTCCGCTCCACAGACCAGCACTTTATCAATCCTTGGAAGCCGCACAGAGTTTGTTTATGTAACACAACCACAGAACAAATTTTAGAAACCTCTCTTACAGTGGTTTTCAGCGGTTATGAACGACGTCTTGTTATAACAGTGGTTATTAAACCTGTACGCAACAAGGTTACTGTATTTTTTGCCTGTATATGATGTTAGTAAGCGATATATGTGTTTTCCCTGACCAACTATGAACAACTTAACCAGTACATATAGTCATGTGTGGAGTTTGGTCACGGTATGTTTAAGAAGAATGGATAGATCAGCTAATATTGTAACTAGCCTGCGATTATGTTTTCCGAGGAAATAGTAATGAAAGCAAACTGTCTAAAGTGATGTATTAAAATGTATACATGGAGGAGAATTGATCTAAAGCACATGGAAGTCAATGTTGTTCCACGATGTTTGCAGTAAAGGAGATCGTTCCGCATTTTAAGATAACATATCATTTTATGTCACGTTTGTGTTAAGTGATAGATTATCCTCGCCATCAAGGTCTGCAACAAAAGCTAGGTTCGTTTATTATTTACTGCTGACGTTTGCGCAATCATATTCGTTCCGCATTGGGCTGTGTAGTTTTGTACTGCGTCAATACGCGAACTTTGAGATATTGTTAAGAAACCGTGACAGGAACAAGCAGACTCTTATCACAATTACAATATATAATTGTAAATAAGATTATACAAAAAGTAGAGCATAGCGATCGTATATCTTATATTTAATTTATCAAGTATTCTTTTAGGAAAATCGCTGAAATTATGCATGATTCCTCCCATTGAAATCTAAGAGATAGTATAGCTTCAGTTGGTGAACACACCAAAAATACAAGTATATTTCACGGATTAATCAAATTATACAGAAATATCTACCTCCGGGCAACATGTTTAATTGAAGAACTAAATAAAACGAAACTCCCACATTTTACATTGTAAAAACATTATGATGCATGTGTTCAGATCAGACAATGTATGAGTTTTCCTGGCGAGTAATAATCGAACCACTGATTTCATGAATTGTCTTGAGATGCAGGGCATATATTATTTTACAACAGTATGACTCCAATATGGTTTTCGTAAAGTCTAAAAAATAATAAGATTGATTCACAAACACACCTTACATGAAATTTGATCTAACAGTAAGCGCAACAGTTTCTCCATTACTTTAACAGTAAATCAGAAACACCGGAATCAAAACCGGAAATTTTTTAATATCACTCTCAGTGGTGGGTAATTCTTGCATCGAACTCTTGGTATGTTTGCTATAGTTGTCTGTACATGTTTATGCTTATATGACAAAAATAAAGTTAATATTTATGCTCAATTATCGCCGTATGTTATTTGCGTAAATGACTTTTGTCCGCTTAAGCCCTGTTTTAAGAGCAAGCGGAAAGCATTAGGTGCGTTGTTTGCATTCTATCGATTTGACATGATATATGCACCGCGATGTTGGAGCTGCTGCAGTAGGATATTGAAATGATGCCACTCATTATTATTGGACCATATAGAAAGCAAGAAATAAATAGCATGGCTTGGTATTCTGTCACTATTATGCTGATTACCTGTTAAAGCAATGTAAACGCCCAAGGGCAAATTAATTATTTGGTTGAATCATTCATACATAGTGGTTACGGTTCACAAATTATCGACGAATGATGATAGTAAAATGATACACATAAATATATACATCTATATGCATATATATATACATAAATATATATATGCATATATATATTATATTTATATATTTAAGATATATAATATATACATATATATAAAGATATATATATATATATTTATACATATACATGTTTATAAATATATATATATATACATATATATTCATACATATATGCACATATATATATACGTATATACATATATATATGCATATTTATATATTTATAAATATATGTATATATATAACATATATATATTATATATATATCTATATTCATATATATATATATATTTATATATGTAATATATATACATTAATATACATATATATATTTATATATATTTACGTATAATATATATATATATATATTATATATATATATATATATATATTTATATATATATATATATATATATATATATATATATCTTTATATTTAGATATCTATATACATATCTGCATATATATATATATATATATATATATAATAAAAGATATATATATATATGTATAAATACACATAAATATATACATCTATATATATATGTGTAAGTATATATATATATATATATAGATATTTAGCCTATATTGGATGTCGAGAATGTTTTTTGGGTAACTTTGCGTTTTATTTTCACGTTTCGATGTGCGAAAGATGAACGTTTACAACAACGGCTGTATCTCTCATTACCAGTAACTTTTTTTTAAGCGATTATCAGCAAAGATAATATAGATATCAGTTAAATGCAAGTAAATTAGACGTTTAAGGGTTCCATTGTTTTGTCACAAGAAAAAGGTCGTAATGCTTAGCTTCCAAAACACGAAATGTCTGTCAGCATTTTGTATTGATGTACCCAAGCAGCATGTAAAGATATACATTGCTCCGATTGTAATTTTATCGAGTATTAAGTAACATGACCTCGGGCGGTTATTTCAACAAAACTTTAGATGCTTGTGTTTTCGTCAATTGTAATTGCAGTCCCGATGTTAACTTACAAGGGGGAAATTACCCTTGTAAAAAAATACATTTCCGATATCAGGCTGTACCTCGTTGATGTATTGGCAAAAGGCTGCATCAAAATTGTCGCAAAATACACAAGCATGTCAATGAATTAACGACGATTATAACTTCCCATAGCATTGCAAAACTCGATGTCGTCCTGGCTTACATTGTATTTCCCTTTCCATATCGGAAACTTACGCGTGAACAGTCTCGTTGTCTATATTAACCTGTAAACATCAAACACCGAGTCAATGCGTCGTCACACCGATAATTGTGAGCTAATTGGCCTGATAAATTAAAATCAAAATTTATACGATCCATCAGCCGTCACCAAGTCTATTTTTATCGACAATACCTTTGATACCCAGCTCTCATGGGTAACAGGGAACTCCAATTGGTTCCAAGGTGGTTTATAATCTCAATAAACCTCACTGCGTTCTTATTCAACACACGCATAAATCGTTAAACAAAGTCCCGTTTCTGGCAAACGCCACGAAGATTATTACTCGACGGGACTACCAACTGCCAATATTAATGTCTAAGCATACCAGTATCAGCATTACAGTACAACTCGGAACAAGCCGTTTCTTGCCGATAAAGGTTTCGATTATTGGGTTGTGGAAACTTCAACCGTGTATTACCAGCCCTACGTAGGAGCCTGATGCCTTACGTGCATGTTGATTAGTCTTACAGCAATATCTCTGCGTGAGTTGTCAATACTTTCCGTCAGCGCAATTGAGCATTCGCATTGTGAAATTTTCTACATCTCATGTAAGTGTGAGACCACACACGGTAATGTAAGGTAACGTTATTTTATTGATTCTGGAGAGGAACAACTCTGTGTTACCACTGCGGCACCCGGTAAGCTAATGGTGTATATCGATCCTCTGCTTAGCTGTAAGGGTGCACATACGTCCCTCTGCACCCTCCTGGAGAAATCCTAGGGACGAGCAAGGGAAGGCAGCTTCAATACCAAGTATAATGTAGGGAATGATTTGTATGTTGCTAATTTATTGATCAGTGGCCTTGGCTTAATGCGGCATATATTGAGACGGTGAAAGTGTTGAGCATATTATTCGTGCCGACAGCGACCCAGCCACACGGGTCATGAATCACATTAGCAGCAGTGTGCAATCAGTGTCAACCATTCGCCTGCGTTTACTAATCATTGGCTCTAATCTTATTGCGGGTGCTTCTTCCTTGATGGCATGCACATGTATTCGAACCTTTCCGATTGCTCTGATTCTTTGCTAGCTGCAGAATGACCATGTTAATTTCCCTTATAATGCGCCCTCAGAATCCTCAGACCAATCTCATCTTTGACAAACGACTGGCATTTTTGGCTGCGTTTCATCTACAATGGACGCGAGAAGAGTGTAATCTATTCAGAGGGTGCCTAATGAACAGATAATCGAAGGGGTAGGGCATGTCTGCTCTGTTTGGCTGGCAAACCAACATAATGACCTTTTTCGGTATGGTTCAGTGCGTAGGCTAATCCGGAAAAATAGCAAGTATTGAAATATTTGCGTAAAGAGGGCGATAAATAATCATATTGCGATGCGAGAACTTTTTTTATTGAATACATCTTCTAGACGTAAGGGAGCTCTTTGCGTGAAGTTAAATATATTTCAACTAGCATCAGCAGAAGACGTTTATTGAACTCAACCCTACTTATATAAGACTGCCAACCAATTATTCAACCGACTGGAATGAAAATATCTCACGGCTATTTATACAAACTCTAACTACAATATTATCCTCATTTCTAATAGCAAGGGATGGTTTGCCGAAAGGTTATTACTCTGCCTTACCCTGCTGTATCAGACAAAAATAATTGCTAGAATGTTTTAATGCCTGGTTGCTTCCTCAATAAAGACGAACCAGTAGATGTGAAAAAAGTTGATTATTTGAATATTATAAGCAATGTATGATTTTATGAAAGTGACACGATATTATAGCCAGGCACAAAATTTGAATAGATAAACCTTTTCAAAAGTTAATATACTCTGTCGACGATTATAAATGAAATTTACCTGCGAATCAAGTCAATCGACATCAAATCGGACCAACTGCGTTGTTAACGTGTTTATGTCAATTAAATAACAGGGATTTGCATTTGTCTTGTTTAAATGTGACCAGCACATTCGCTTTATCAACCAGTATATTTCTGAAACTCGTTATAGCGAGAGTAAAATATCGGATGAGAGAATGCTTTTCATACTGATTTCCGATTGGTGCGTAGCCAAGTATGAAGCTCTCGACGTTGCAGAAACATCTCACGATCCGCCTATTTTGAAACTGCCATTATAGAGACCTTTCTTTCGTCATGTTAATAATATGACACTGACTCTTCGATAAGTAAAACACGTAAATTATCAAATGCGGCTTGCCAAAATATTTGCGCTATCATTCGATTTGACATCTTTATCCTTAAAGATAGGCTCACCAATTTTGAATTGGTCACTTTGATCGTGACCGTTTGAAACCCGTACATTTAGAATGCGGTGTGGTTAAGATTGTAACCAAACATAGGATTCAATATAGGATGCATTAATTCAATAAACTTGATAACGGTAATGATAATAAGCATTATAACTATATAAGCAATTCAGAATAATTTTGCAGCTTCTTGAAATTACTAGTTAAAGGCAATTCTCCTTGCGACTTATGCAAACGGTTCTTTGAGAACAGAGAACATGTTTTTCATAGTAACGGCCTCGTATGCGACACATAGCGCAGTCGCTACATTGAAAACTTCAGTAAGGGTATGCCTGAAATGTATAACTCTACGATGCTTCTTACATGTTACAGTACCAAGTGTTAATGTGTTTGGATGCGATCAACAAATAGCCTTGGGTTTAATGGCATAAGTCGGTGGTTCTAAACCTGTAATCGATGATGCTCAAATTTTAAGCATTATACATAGTCGTTACGCACAAATGTCTCATGATAAATGCGAAAGGAACAAATCACGTTTGTAAGATGAGTTATGTGACTAAAAATACATTAGCCTACCGTTTTCTGCAATGGTTACAAATATTTGTTCCTCCTCTTAATCAATAATGTAATTTCATAATGTGATTCTATCTGATTATGCACATGGTGGCTTACTTTGGTGTTACCTTATATTACCGTGGTCTCACACGTAGATGAAGTATGCAAAATGCCAGAATGTGACTTCGTAATTGTATTGATGGAAAGTATATATTACTCATGCAGATATATTCCCGTACGACCAACTTTTTGTAGTAAGACTAATCAACATGCAATTTAGGCACCAGGCTCCTACGTACGATTCGTACTACACAGTTGGACTACCCAACAAACCAAAGAGGGATTGTTTTTTAACGATTTATACGTGCATGGAATAAGAACGTAGGGAGGTTTATTGCGATGATAAAGCACCTCGAGAGATCCCATTGCCGTTCCTGTTACCCATATTAGCAGGGTATATACGACGAACACACATCGGTAACTCATCGGCAATTTATTGTCGATACAGATGAGCTTGGTCACGTCTGATGGGTCGCATAACTTGATTTGAATTTATAAAGCCAGTTCCCCCTCAATTATCGGTATGACAACGCATTGACCCAGTGTTTGATGTTTAACACAGACAACGGCGCCGTACACGCATACATTTCCAATATAGGTCATGAGTTTTACCATGATATTGGATTCAGTTTAAATACTTCTTAATTCATTCGAATACTTATGATTATAGCTACAATTTAGATTCATTATGTTGCCAATAAAACACCGTGGTTCAATTTAATATTGGAACTGCATTTCGTTGATTTGAGCACAAGAAACTTCATTGAAGATATTTGCTGCGTTACTTCGAGGTATTGGTGGTCCCTAAGGGGCCAGAATGATACGTTGTAGACGCTATACTCTTTGGTAGGTTCTCGCATTGTTCAAGCGTTAATGTCCATTTGGCTTTAACGATCAAAGGACAAATGTATATGCCGCTGTTTGTATACCCTTGGTTTTGTCGTCTGTACACGGGGACATATAAACACTTGAGGTTATAAACGATGTTTGTAAATTGTTATTTCTATTTGAAGCCATCGTTGAATCTAGGTCTTATAGTTGCATTTATGTATCTCGACAAGACGAGCAGCTTATGGGGACATTGAGCAGTGTAAACCAGATAATTGTAAACTTGACGCACGTTTTATTTCGAGTCGGTATAATGTTCGTTGCCACAAGGTAACTGATAACTAGTCGTTTGACAACGTTATGATTATGTTAATAACCCACTCTCACTCTCCCCCATAGTTTGTCCTCAGGATGTTCGGCACAGTCGTGTCCCATTTTCTAAATAATTAACTTTACTCAAACATGATCATATAATCCAGCTGATGAAAGTCATTATAATGTGCATGAATGAAATTAACATTTTATAGAAACAGGTGGGCATTCCGTTGTTGAACAGGCATAGCTGATATGATCATTATTCAAAAAGTATGGTTTGCGATTAACACTTTATATGCATCGCCAAATGTGCTAAAATGTATACAAATGAATATAACATTGTCTGTGGTAATTATACGACAACGAGACCGATGAAGATTGCTTCTGACTAGGTCTCTCCTGCTTTCAGTCTGCCTCTTGCTTCCACGCAAGGGAACTGAGATGCTACCACCAAATTGAATCGTAACCAATAAACTTTATGCTGTGCACTGCCTGTTTATCTTGGCCATAAAGTCACTTATAACAATGGGCGGCCCGTCAAATAATTTCCATGTAATTCAATTGTGCATGATGAATCATTCATTTAAGTGCGCGTAGTTGGTGCATTTGCTTAGTCTGCATCACATTAATGGCGCAGTCCATGCGTCCACCCGCGCTCAGACAAAATCAGTATGCCATCTTGCGCAAAATCACTATATGTATATAGAATATATATATATATATATATATATATATATATATATATATATATAGAGATATATATATATATATATATATATATATATATATATATATATATATATAGATATATATATATACATATATATATATATATGTAATATATAATATATATATATGTATATATATATGTATAAATATATAAATATGTATATATATACATATGTATATATATGCATATGAATATATAAATTTTGTATATGCACATATAATCATATATATACATATATACCTATATAGAAGTTTTGTGTCCATTCATGCAGATAATTTAGTTTTCAACTCATTTTCGTTGAGGATATTAAGCAATAGATCGTCGATAGGCTTTCCTCGAAGACTTACTGCAATGCGTGTGAGGGCTCGATTTCTGGAATTATGCAACTTGAAACAGGTACGTCTCAATTGGTGGCGCGCTAATAACTGTTTGGAAATTGCGGGATATTGTCATAGCAGATATTATCCATCCAACCCCGATATATGTTACTCGAAGGGTCGTTCAATTTAAGCTGTAATTTGAATTAGCATGTTTGGATTTTCTGTAACCTAACTCAAGCTTGAGTATGTTTGGTTAGATATGCATATATGTTTTGCATTGTGAGGAACATTACTGTTTTATACAACCTCGAAGCTTTTCTGCTGAAAATATTGTTTCGAAACGATAGTGTCTGAAATTTAAACCAGTATTACTCAATCAATATTTGGCATTTGTGGTGATATAATATAAGCCAGAAGCAAACAAGATTGTTAAATGCATAAGAGGGGTTATCACTGGCCGCATTAACAAGCTCGAATTTATATCCAACAGTTTGATGATTAATGTCAGGCTTATGAGCGGCGGCGACGAACATGTCTGTGCAGGTTTATCTATCATTCACAAATATGTTCAATGAGCGCTGTTAGAATTTTAGCTGGGGTTATAATCCACCCCACGTGCTGACAACCTTTACATTGCGCAAAGACGCGTTAACTTTTACAGTTAATCATTGTCTCAAAATCATTTGCAATTTGTGGTACATTGATACATGAACCGCCTGCAAAGGTGAATCGGACCCAAATTAAAAAATTGATAATTTCTATTGGTGGTGTCGTTTCAGAGTAATGTAATTAAGCTTTTGATCATATCATTCATTCAATTAAATGATTTGGAATATGCCCATGGATGCTCGAAGCATCGTTAACCAAACTATGGCGAGCTAGCTACAGGCAAACCAGGTTCGCCTTTGGCTATGACCTGCGTCAATAAATCCTATGATATTGCCAATAGCTGTCCCAAGAGCCATTTGTCACGTCTTATTATTTCAATATAAGTGACACAAATGAGGAAACTATATATATATATATATATATTGCTATTTAAAAATATATATTTATATTGCTATTTAAAAATATATATATAGAGATATATAGCTAGATATATATATGTACATCTATATATATAGACATATATATATACATATATATGTATACATATATATTTATTTTTATATATGTATATGATAATGTATAGTATATAGAGAGAACGATATATATATGTACTTATATATAGAATATCAGATATATATATATAGATATATATGATATATATAGATATATATATATATATATATATATATTATATATATATATATATATATATATATATATATTTCTATTATATATATATATTATCTCTATGTCTATAATATATCCCTAAGACTCTATCATATATATATATATATATGTATATATATATATGATTCTCTATATATATATATATATATCTATATATATATATATATATAGGACTATATATATATAGATATACTTCTATATATATATATAACAACATACTCTTTGGATTCGACGTTTTATCAAAATCCCGAATGTTCAGAAGAATCGCCACAGATATATATATATAGATAGAGATATATATATATATATATCTATATATAAGATATATCTATATATATATATATATATATATATATATATATAGATATATATATACAGATAGATATATATATATATATATATATATATATATATATATATATATATATATATATATATATATATATATATATATATATATATATATATATATATGTGCTTGTTTTGTTAATCGTAACGTATCCCGGGATAAAGATCGTCCATAATACCCGTTTATAGATATGCATATTTTTTTCTTCTTTTGATTGTACCGAGCTAAACTTAACTCAATTTACTATCTAACTGAATTCATTATATTAGTGTACATCAGACATACACTTCACATTTAGCGAGTACATCACCCCCATACACGCACATCTTTTGTAAATAGGTCAACCTACTAAATATCGTGCAGACCGTACGCCCGCTGGACTGCAACACACAAACAGCTTATCACAATTAACGAAGTGATGCATGAGAAACGATCGACGCCAGTGCAACAAACAATGGCAAGACTAATCGGCTAACGTTTTACATCTGTGGCGATTCTTCTAAACATTCGGGATTTTATTGTAAAACGTCGAATGCAAAGAGTATGTTGTTACTATCGGTTAAGTATTCTACAAGTAGAATAATTCAAATTTGTATACGGCTTGGATGTTATATTATCTAAGTCTTTTCTCATGAAGTTTGTCGACAGTAAATACTAACCTTTCCTAGCAAAGTGCACGAGAACCGCGAGAGTAACAGCATTTAAAAACATGCAATCGGTGTGAAACTGAGGGTTCTATCTGCGCAAAGTTCCCACTCCTCCCAGTGCTCTACAACAGTTGGTGTCGATCATTATTGAATTACACTGTTACGCAGTGAAAAGCTTTATTTAGTCGAACCAGTTAAAAACGGCATTGCATGTGCGGGAGCGTTGGTATTTCCTTACTCGCTCATTCAACGTGAATTGTTTCTTGTTTTCACAATATAACCGCAGCTACAGCGCTGTTTACACATGAAGCGCAAAATATAATACCTGTTACAATCACGCAAATTACTTGTTGATATCAAGAAGTAGTGAGACAGTTACGCATCTGGTTAGATCACACATGTCTCTTCCAATACATCATTTAAATGCGAAAGTTAAAATTATCACCGTACGAGGTAGGATGTTTCGAGAGGGACATATTGGTTCAAATTCATTGCCGATCATCGTTAGGGAATGCTTATATTAACAGTGTTGTCACCATAGTAGTGTTTTTGTCATAAATGCGAAATGCCTAAATGATTAAGGACGAAGAAGGCATATTTTTATGTTTTTGTTTTTAGTGCCTCGAGCGTGCTGTAAACAAAAATCTAGGGAAGACACTGCCAATGTCAAGTATGAAATATGCACTGCAAAATCTGTTATCTTTTACATATTTATTGATCATTTGCCTTGGTTTATAGCGGCATATACTGAGACGTTGTAAGAGTTGAGCATAGTATTCTTGTCGACAGAGACCCTGCCACACGGATCCGGAATCACACCAGCAGCGGAGTGCAGTCAGACCAAATCAGTGTCAACGATTCGCATGCGTTAACTAGTCATTGGTTCTTATCATATTACGGTTACTTCCGACTTGTTGGCATGCACATGTAACTGAACCTTCCCGTAGAATATCCGAAGGATTCTCAGGCATTGAAACATTCGATTAAATAATTTGTAATTCAGAAATGCTCCAGAAAAAGATGAAAATGTTAAGATATGTACTGACAAACTGCTTTACTGAATCAAGAGCAGGCAGAAACTTTACACTCAATTAAGTTACCATAGATATTTGCATTATTTTAGCCTCACTATCTTCGACTCTCCTGCAAGAATCCCTTGGAATCAAGGCCCAATAAGAATGTAGCCAAATTAGTAGGCATTATTTACGCAGTATCCCAAACTATGCTTGATAGCCGCGACAACTCTGACACGAAAACCTTATATATAAGCAATATGAAGATGCATAGAGCGCTCATATTGTAGGCTAGCTTTAAACTGCCAATAGAGGTCATGTCATGTCAATAATATGACACGGACCCGTACAATACGTAAATTGTTAAATGCGGATTGTCTTTTTGCGCGATTGCCATTTCTGTTCAATGTTGTGATCTTCATCGTCCAAGATAGGATTACCAATTTTAGATTAATCACTTAGATCGTGATCGGTTTTTAACCAACACTTTACGAACGCGGTGTGGTAAGTTTGCGATCACAAAAGGAATGCAGTAAACAAAGCATTAATCAAATTTACCTGATAGCGGTTATGATAATGAGAATTATAATGCATTGTGATGAGCTTTAAGTAGCATCAAAGATAAGTTTTGCAATTCTGGATAATATAGTGGCAACGTTGATATTATAACTCCTCGCATGGCTGATGCAAATGGCTCCTCGAGAACGAGGAACATGTTTAGTTACGGCCTCGCATGCTACACATTATAGAGTTGTCGCTGCATTAAAAAAAGGGTATGCCCGACATATATTAATATACGATGCGTCCTACAGCTTATAGTTCCAAGTGTTAAGTTATGCAGATAAGTTTAACGAATCTCCTTGGTGTAATTCGTTTGGGCTAAACATGTAATCGATTTTTCTCAAATAGAAAACGTCATTCATAATCGTTATGCACAAACGGCTCATAAAAAAATCGGAAGGAACAGATCACGTCTGTAGGCACAATTGTGTGACTGATAATGCATTACCTTACAGCATTGGCTACACAGAGTTGTTCCCATCCAGAATCAATAAGGTTATATCCCAATGTGATTGTAGCTGATTATATGGTGGCTTACCTTAGTGTAATCTTATATTACCGTGTGTGGTCTCACACTCAGATGAAGTATCCAAAGTGTCACAATGTGAATGCGCAATTGTGCTGGTTGAAAGTATAGATTACTCATGCAGAGATATTTCGGTGCGATCAACCTTCCATAGTGAGACATATTAACATGCAGTTAAGGCATCAGGAGCCTACATAGGATTTGTATAACAAGGCCGAAGTCTCCAATACCCAATAAGCATAACCTTTATCATCCAAAAATGGCTAATTCCGATTAAACTGTAATACCGGTATGCTTACATATTGCCAGTTGGAGGTCCATTCGAATATTGATCCTCGTGGCGTGTGCCAGAAACGGGATTGCTTTTCAACGATTTATACGTGCTTGGAATACGACAGATGTGAGGTGCATTGAGATTATAAACATCCTCGAGATATCCTATTGCACTATAGAGAAACATCGGCAACGCATGGGCAATTTCTTGTGGATTAAAATGAGCTTGATGTCGGCTAGTATGACTCTCAATAATGAATATATCAGTCTGATATCACTATTATCGGCGTTGCGACGCATTCACCAAGTCTGTGATGTTTAACAGCGCTAATGATTATAAATCCAACGTTGTTCGCATAGCCTTTGTCTTGTCCTCTGTACATGGCGACATACTAAAAGCTTAGTATAATAAACAATATTTGAAATTAGATGGAAATTATTATTTGTTGTAAGCGTGGTAAACCTGATTATGGTTAACTTGACGCAATCTATAACCTGAGGCAGTTTCTATGCTTTAACTGAGTACTGTCAGTACCCTACATTTGCCATATTAGAGCACAAAAGTAGCTCCTCGCCAACAGCCTCGCTCTGTGTAATCTTTGCTTGCCAATGGTCTATTACGCTGCTATCTTGTGGCATAACAACATAGAAAATGTAATTGTATGCCTTTGGTCGCGATGATGTATCTAAGTGGGTAGTATCCAATTAGAGTGTTTCTCAACGAGTTAAAATCCTAACCACTGCCATTGTAGAGTCCCCAACTAGATTATTCCGCTCCCGACACCGTGCCAGACAGACTGATCTTGCTATAGATAACCCAGCATCATCGATCCCTTGCGACGGAATCCACAGCGAGAAGGCTGTTGCTTTCTTAATAATATAGTCGGCTGATCAAATAATATGGAAAAGTCGTCTATAAGGGTTGCTGTTCCCTTATGTCCAATAATAAAATTTCAATGGGACACTGTTGGTAAACTTGCTCGACCAAACGTTCCACTAGTCAAATGTGACCTCCGTTTTAGATGCAAATGGGACTACCATCATAAGTGAAGAAAAAAGAAGCATTTATAAGAATGGATAAATATCCACCCGAGTTGAATGCTCCCGAATGCTTTTAGGATACACATAGATATGATGTGAGATACTGGCAGCACTTAAGGCCGGCATTAGCTGCAGCAGATTTTTCCGTGATAAAACCAAGCAGCCATAGAATGTTTTTTTGGCATGAATTCAACTGGCAACTAGTCAACATTTCGAGTGCTGATCGCCTGAATAAGATTCCTTACAGATATAGGATACTGAAGTTGCCGAAACAATATGACTAGCGAATCAAGTTTCACATCTGTGTGAAATATTAAACGCGTAAATGCAACGATTATAAACGGTAATGCAATCCAGCGCCCCTTGGCGCAGTATAGTATATATATATATATATATATATATATATATATATATATATATAGATAGATAGATATATATATATATATAGATATATATAGAGAGAGAGAGATATAGAGATAGATATAGATAGAGATAGAGATAGATAGATATATATATAGAGATATATATCTATATATATATATATATATATATATATCTCTATATATATATATATATATATATATATATATAAGATATATATCTATCTCTTGATATATATCTATTTCTATATATAGAGTATATGTCTCTCTATGTATATATATATATGTATATTATCTATATATCTCTATATATGTCTCTATACATGTATATATCTCTCCATGTATATATATTTATCACGGTAATGCAATCCAGCGCCCCTTGGCGCAGTATATATATATATATAGATATATCTATATATATATATATATCTATATATATAGATCTATATCTATCTAGAGAGATATCTCTATATATATATATATATATATATATAGAGATCTATATATATCTCTCTCTATATCTCTCTATCTATAGAGATACATATCTATATATCTATAAGAGAGAGACGAAGAAACTCTCTCTATCTAGAGGAGAGATATAGATCTCTCTCTATCTATCTCTTTAGGGATCTCTCTCTTTCTCTCTCTCCCTGTCTCTGTCTCTCTCTGTCTCTCTCTCTATGTCCCTCTTCCTCTATAGAGAGATAGGTCTCATCTGTATATCTCTCTCTCTCCCTGTAGATCTCTTTCTCCTCTGTAGATCTCTCTCTCTCTCTCTCTCTCTGAGAGGTCTCTCTCTCTCTGAGAGAGAGATAGAGAGAGAGAGAGAGAGAGAGGAGAGAGAGAGAGAGAGAGAGAGATCTCTCTATTAGAAGATCTCTCTCTCTCTCTCTGTCTCTCTCCCTCCCTCTCTCTCTCTCTCTCTCTCTCTCTATATCTCTCTAGAGAGAGATCTCTCTCTCTCTCTCTCTCTATCTATCTCTCTCTCTCTCTATCTCTCTCTCTCTCTATCTATATCTCTCTATATATCTCTCTATATATATCTCTCTATATATATATATATATATATCTATATATCTATCTATATATATATATATATATATATATATATATATATATATATATATATATATATATATATATATATATATATAGCCCGAAGAGGTGAATAAAGGTGGGTGGTAGGATATAGGCGCTTAGAGACTTATCCGCTGTTTTACAGCTGCGCTAACGATATGAAACGGATTTTCCATTACAGAAAGTATGTTTACTTTAATTTCTGATGCGTCAGCTTTGGATTACACCATTGTGATAGTTGTGTACTACAATTGTTTTCATCGATCTCCATTTTGTTCTGGTGAAACGTATTCTGCACCAAGTAACATTCCATCTGATACTTTTTGAACAGTAATGCACTTAGGTATCACGACAGCTGACGAGGAAGCCTTAGATAATTTCTGACAGTTTCGATTTGCCATTGAGCTGATACCTTCTCAACAAAACGTTATGACAATCGTAGATCACTGTTGCTGGTCGTCAACATTATTTTCCGTAGTCATATATAACCCGTAGTACAGAAGGCTATGCTCAATTAATGCATTATACCCTTATTTAAAGCAGCATATGCGAGAAGTAGGTTGCCACTATGGATGATGCATTCTAGAAGTAGTTTAATTCAAATGTGTATACGGCTACATCGTTTTACGAAGTAATTGGACGGCCAACATACACCCTTTTGAGCAAAGCACACGGGAACCTCGCCACTGGTCGCCTATAACTATCTGCTCAAAGTTATCACCCTTCGCAATACGCCACAATACAGACCGGTGATCATAAATTAATTACACTGAAGCGTAGCTGGAAAGCTTCCTTTTGTCGAACCAGTTCAGCATGTCATTGCGTAAGTGTAATCCTTTTTTTTCTACTAGAGTGATAATATTGACGTGATATGTGTAACGCCGTGTGCATGCTGATTGTTTGCTACCGTTGAATAATATTTTTCACACAACATTTGTTGCTTACACTGGTTGCAAACGAACCGCCAGGAATGACTGTATCAATGCCATGAATTTCGTTTGGACGGCAAAATGTATTGTTTTTAGCAAATTTATTGATCATTTTCCATTGATCAGTCTTGCGCATAACATAGAATCTCGAATAATCAACTGGTGTAACTTAACAAAAAAATGTCTGAAGTGCCACTACAGAATATAAATATAATTTATAACGTTCTAGAGGTTATATGTGCAGGATGTAGCTTTTATGTTGCACAATAGTGCTTTAAATGATTAGCAAGGAAATATATACTGCGACGTTAAGGGGGTTGACCAAATCATTGTTGCCTATCGACCCTTTCCGACCCTATCCGACGGATCATAACGCGCACTAGCGGCAGTGTGTAGTGATATGAAATAAATGTCAGCCAGTCGCCTGCATTAATTAGCCGCATAGAGTCATTGATTATCATCATGGTAAGGGCGCTTCTGCTTGATGGCTTGCACATGTATTTGGACATTCCCATGTATTGTCCGAATATCCACAAAACATTGAAAGATTCATTATCTGATTATCTGCAAGCTGTCCTATGACCACATATACATCCCCTGTAATGCGCCTTCAGAATCCTCAGAAAAATCTCATCCCAGACAAAAGATGGGCGTTATCGGCAGCGTTTCATCTACCATGGATATTAGCTGTGACACTTTTGATTCATCAATCACATTAATTGGCGATATGCATAACGATACGACGCTAACAAAGTACAATCCATTCAGAGGGTCCAAACGTATGCCTCCGGAGCTAGACATTAATGTGAAACGGATAATGCTTGGGGCAAGACCCGTCCGCTCGAATATGCTTGTAAACTAACAACCTCCTTGTCGCAATAGTTTTATGCATAGGATAATCGGATGAACAAGCACGATATTTGTATGAAGAGGACAATTGAATAACTATATTGCTATTTGCGAACAGTTTTATCAAATACAGCTGGTATATTGAAGAGCGCTTTTGCTTTTCGGTTGGATATTAATCAATTATATATGGTGGATTTTCTTGCATTGTTTGATTCAATAAGTTGTGATACTGAGATGCTTGAGAAATAGATATATGTACAGATACGCTTCTGGAGAACAGCTTTACTGGTTCAGGAGAGTGCAATCACGTTTCATGTTAGATCTTCTTATCTCCTTGAAAGGTCCATAAGTTACCAAGAGCAATACGCTTTTAGACAAATGATTGGCGTTATCTTTGCCGTATAATCTACTATGCCTGACAGCTGCTATAACTCAGAAATGAAGATCGTATTTACTAGCCTCACAAAGGTCGACGCTGCTGCCAGCTCGTTTTGCGTGAAGCCGGCAAGGCGTACAGGGCACATAATGCACTCATTGTAGTCAATATACCAGCTTCAACCTGAGAATATAGAAACCTTTCTGTGGTCGTATCAATCCTGTGACACGGACTCTTGGATAGATACACAATCAATATAATTGCTTGATTGCCGTGCTTATTCAATTGTTTTATCTCTTTTCTTATAGGTAAGATTAGCAATTTGGGATTTGTCACTTTGAAGATGAGGAGAAGGTAACTTTTCAAAATGCCGCAAATCAGACATACTAGTTGCGCACAAATAGCTCATGGTAAATTCGAAGGGAACAGAATACGTTTGTCGGCAATTAGGTGAGTTATGTGACTGATGATCCATTTACCTGTCATGTGCAATAATGACCACACATAACTGTACTAGTTCAGCATCAATGAATGCAATAATTAATCTCCTAGTGTGATTTCGCTGGTTAAACACATGGTGGCTGATCTTGATATAACCTCACATTACCTTGAGTAGTCTTACACGTTGATGACGGAAAATATTGGCCACTGGTGGCAACCTTTCGTAGTAAGGCCAAAGAGTTCATAGCTTCGCTAAGAGAGCTTACTCGAGTCTTCCGCCCGAGGAAATATGTAAAAACGCCACCTGTTAGTCGAAACGTTATTGCCTTGCGTCTTGTCATAGCGTCTCTTAAAACCATTAAATATGGAGCTATAGTCGACTCGAGCAATCCGATGACCCTGTATCCTTAACAGCTGATCAACAGTCCCATGGTTTTTTGTTTATTTCCTGGTATCGTCGCCTGATGTCGGGGGTGTCTTTCGTGTAATTTCATAATCGTCACGCAGCTTAGCATAGCTATAAACTCCTTGCTCGAGACCTTCACATCCCCCTGACTTGCCAAAAATGTTAATGTCGACCCCATGCCAGTTCCCTCGCTTCAGACAGTAATTGACAATCTAAAACTACCATCCACAGTGCGAACATAAACTATCAAGAATCGTAAACTGCGCGGACGCTATTAGAGACGAACTGTTCTCGATAGGCGTACCCCAGACCAGGGATTTATCAAGTTGACATTTACTATATAGTGTCTAAAGCCGACGCAATGTAAAAAAATTGTAATCGGTTCAGACAACTACCAAACACCAAACATAACCAAGTGACGGAGCTTTAGAATGCAATGATGTTCACGGACAATTTCATCCCTTTTAGGCGGGGAATTTCATCCATAGTAATTAGTTATAGTTCGATCAATTTGGAAGAAGTAAATAGTCCGAAACACAGCACCATGTTTGTTTTCAAATTCAAGACCACGTGCATCGCGCATCTTCAGAATGATGTGACCCGTCGACGACTAATGCTAAGGCAATGCGGATGAGGAGGCGGGATATCGCGGGAAATCGCGGGAAATCGCGCGACGCAATATTTTCCAAAATGGTGGTCATCGTATAGCGATTTTTCGGAATTGATATATCGATGGCATTTCTTGAAGAATAGCGTCGAGTGGGGGTAAGTTTTTCGGTGCGTGAGGACTTTTTGTTGTACACTAAGGTAAGGCTAATTATCATGCAGTCAAAGTATCAGGCTCTTACATTGGATTTGTACTACCTTGTTGAAATCACCACTGCCTTATAAACAAAACCTTTAGCAGCCTGAAATGGCTTGTTCCAATTAATGCTGTAATACACGTAACGGTATGATTAAATACTGGTACAGCTAGTTAGTTGGTCTCCTTGAATATTTATCATCATGGGATTCTCGTGGAACAGATTGCGTTTCAATGATTTATAAGTGCTAGGAATAAGAACAAAGTGAGGTTAATAGAGATTGTAAACCATCCCGAGAGACCCATTTGCCGTTCCCTATTACCCATAACAGCTAAGCAACAGAGGTGGAGAAACATCGGCCACACATGTCGATAAAACTAAGATTGGTGTGGGCTTATAGGTCTTATGACTCTCGATTTTGAATATATAAGCTTTGACCTAGTGTTTGATGTTTAATTACTTAATACAGACAACGGCGCTTTTCGCAAGTAATTATCCGATAATAATAAAGGGAAGATAATGTGGGCTATGACCACATCGAGTCTTACAATGATATGGAATGAAGATAAAATACTTGTTAATTTATTCAAATGTTGGATTTGATAGCCATCATGTTTATGCGAACTTTTGTCAATATATCAATTAGGTCCGGCTTAATGTCTTAAATGCATTCCTTTGATTACAGGACCGTGACATGTGCCCAAAGAACATCTTTGAAGATATTTGCCGCATCATTTTGTGGTATTGGTCCCTAATGGGCCAGGTGGATAAGTTATAGAAGCGCTGTTCGTTTGATGGTTCCCGGAGGGTTCAGACATTAATATCCACATTTTTTTAACGATCAAACGACAAACGTTGTTTGTATACCATTCGTATGTGCATGGGGACATATTAGAGGCATAGGATCATAAATAATATTTGTAAATAGCCATTTGCAGTTGAGTCTAGTTTTACTAGTTGCAGCGACATGTTTAAAAAAGAATAGCAGCTTTTGGAGGCAATGCCCAGTACAAAACGAGATCATTGCGCAGTTTCTGCTCTTTAGCAAAGTACTATAAGTACCATATATTTGGCTAATGTTCCCCTATCTTAGATAACATTGGGACTGCCATGACCCGTGAAAGAAACACAAGCATCAAGAGGTTTAGTTAAAACCGGCCGGGGTCAATGTTACCTAGTGCTTGATAGGATAATTATTGGAGTAATGACCTGCGTTGCGTTATTTATGAGTACAAACATAAGTTGCGCTAATGTACATCGTGTGTGCTTTGGCAGCCGTCCAAATACTGCCGGATCTGTATAATAATTGTTATTTTAGAAATAAACATCGCAATGTCAAAACAATCAGTTATCAATGCGATTACCCGTT
>CM067348.1:33109578-33157078 GCA_034190875.2 Urechis unicinctus | reverse complement strand
GAATGGCTACCCATAGCAGCGTGGTTATCCTTAATGAGCAATAAAATATGACTAGTTAAGTAACACTCATTAAATTAAGCCCATCCAAAACACATGATAACCTGCATTTATTAGTAGCGAGCGTCATTCATTAATCTGCACATCATTTTCTCATTGGTTAATATTTTGACTAATATAGTGATGTTTGACCAGTGCTTGTATAATAAAAATGGTAGAAAAAGCAACCACAGACTATTAGTGATATATGATTTTTGTATTCAGGAGGTGATGCTCTACTGCCCTTGGTTTGCTACACAACGCGTTGCCAGCATAGGTTCATTAATGTGTTATAGCTTATCATTCCAATGTAACGCACAGAAATCACTTTGAAATGTTCTAGTATGTGGTCATTACAACTATCCGGCGGCGCCAAATTTGACAAAAATTAACATCATGTTTAGGTTTGCGTAGATCAGGCTATTTATCCACTGCACATATTGGAAAATTGCAAACATATTTCATCCGCTGAAAATCATGTCACGGCGCAATTCAATGACCTGCTTAGAGTTGGCGCCATTTAGAAATACATGAACAAGAGTATGACGACGCGGGCGGCGAAAGCAGCAGTGATGAACATGATTGTGATGATGAAACACGTCATAACAATACCAAGCTTCCAGGCATAGTCTTATTCTCAGACGCGGTCGCCCCCATATATATATATATATATATATATATATATATATATATATTATATATATATATATATATATATCTATATATATATATCTATATCTCTATATATAGATATCTATATATATATATAGATATTTATATATATCTATAAATCTTTGTATCTCTCTATATAAATTTATATATGTCTATATCTCCATATCTATATATATATACCTATATATATATATATGCGTGTGTGGTGTATATATATATGTATATTTATAGATATATAGATATATATATATATATATAAATATATATGCATATATAAATCGATAAATACACGTCCGTATATACGTAGATATATAGATGTATATATATATATATATATATATATATATATATATATATAGATATAAAGATATATATATATATGTGTATATATATATAAAGATTTATAAATATAAACATATTTATAAAATATATATACATATATATGTATTCATGCATATATGCAAATATTCATGTGTCTTACTTTATATATAAATACATATATTCACATATATAAAACATAACTGTGTGCATCTTTAAATATACACAAATATGTGAATATACATTGATGCATTTATACATATATATATATATATATATATATCTGCATGTATATACATATATATTTTTTATATATAAATATATATATAAATAAATATAATATATATATATGTATCTAATATATATATATATTTATATATCTATATATATACAGTCTATATATCTATATATATATATATCTCTCTATATATATATATATATATATATATATATATATATATATATCCGTATACTTGTATATATATTTTCCGTCTTGTTTGTACTTTGCTGTGGTTTGTGAAAATATAGATTCACGAAAAGTTATGTTAACCGATTTAGAACTCGATGACGCGTATTCAGAGTGCAATAAACTACGCGAGTCAGATAAAGTACATTGATGATGAATGATTATGCATGACTTTAAAACCCCCTTTATGATATTTATCTTTACGTCACCTCGCCTATCAAGTTCTTTGTTGAAGCCGCTACGGCCCTTTTAGTGTTTATGATGTCTCTTCCAGGGATGTGTGCTACATCCGTGGAAGTTGTGACAGAGTTATTTTTAAAGGAAAACTTCTAAAATCGTCGGTTGAACATATCATGGTTGTCTCATTTGTATAATCGTTCACTTGAAACTAGATACAAGTCGACTCAATGAATACGACAATAAACAGATAGTGATGGTTGTTTATTAACTTCCATCTAAACAATAGATTGTTATCACGTTGTTTACATCTTGTAGTGTCCATCACATTCAGAAAACTAACCCTGACCAGATATATATTCCTCCCGACACGTCACCTCGCCTATCAAGTTCTTCGTTGAAGCCGATACGGCCCTTTTAGTGTTTATGATGTCTCTTCCAGGGATGTGTGCTACATCCGTGGAAGTTGTGACAGAGTTATTTTTAAAGGAAAACTTCTAAAATCGTCGGTTGAACATATCATGGTTGTCTCATTTGTATAATCGTTCACTTGAAACTAGATACAAGTCGACTCAATGAATACGACAATAAACAGATAGTGATGGTTGTTTATTAACTTCCATCTAAACAATAGATTGTTATCACGTTGTTTACATCTTGTAGTGTCCATCACATTCAGAAAACTAACCCTGACCAGATATATATTCCTCCCGACACGTCACCTCGCCTATCAAGTTCTTCGTTGAAGCCGATACGGCCCTTTTAGTGTTTATGATGTCTCTTCTAGGGATGTGTGCTACATCCGTGGAAGTTGTGACAGAGTTATTTTTAAAGGAAAACTTCTAAAATTGTCGGTTGAACATATCATGGTTGTCTCATTTGTATAATCGTTCACTTGAAACTAGATACAAGTCGACTCAATGAATACGACAATAAACAGATAGTGATGGTTGTTTATTAACTTCCATCTAAACAATAGATTGTTATCACGTTGTTTACATCTTGTAGTGTCCATCACATTCAGAAAACTAACGCTGACCAGATACATATTCCTCCCGACACTCAGTACTCCTTGCATTACTATCTCTGGAGTTTGGCGTTGATTACCACAGTCTTAGCCTCGTCGTGGAGTTACCTGAGAAGGAGGTATAATGAGAGCTTAGATTTGCCAGCCATGGTGTTTTGGCGCGTATGCCAACCCTCCACATCATAGATGGTCCATATTGGCGGTATGGAAATGCTCAAGGTACTTAGCAGATGTACTGGCTCAATGTACTTAGCAGATGTACAGTTGACTCGATCCTTGTTGTTCTGAAGGGAGCTGCTTCACGAGCAAGGTCTTCAAACGCAGTTGTGATGTGTTCACACACAGTAAGAAGGGAAGGGCCCATCGATCTTCTAACGAAGTGGTGGGTGCCGGTAGAGGGCCTGTGTCAGGCGAAATAGCAACCCATGGCCTTAACTTACGGCAGCTTCTCTCGGATGGCCTTCCAGATGTCCACCTCGAAGTCATAAACGACCTCCTCCATTGCAAGCGTGCTCGGGGAGTTTCTTGATGAGAGCTTTAGGTACACGTGTGTGATCCGTATTCCTTTGGGAGGACATCAGAATGAAAGCCTGGCAATTTTAAATCATTATTTGACATCAAATACCAACGACAAAAACGTTTTATATGCGTGCGTTCGTCTTTTTATGTTTCCCAATGAGGCAAATGAACTGATAACAATTATATTAAAATTACGTAAGCTAGTTGTTAATTATCGATGATGTAAATAAGACACAGGCGTGACATAAGAGTAATATATACAATGTTTTATAATCAACCAAGGTACCTATACCAATAAGTATTGCACAAATGCACAAGAGTTTATTGGTGTCCTATCAACGTGGATTCCAATACTATTGCAAAGCAACAAATTCGCAAAAGTGGGCAACATTCATTAGCTGCAACAAGTTCATTGCTTTCCACCGGAAGCAACTCTCACACAATTGGATTATGTACTACCATTACATGTTATGCGTAACTATTTAAACTTGTGAACCGATATACAGCACCATAATTCCCACAGTTGTTGCACAGCAACTTACTGTTCCAATAAACAGAAAAATTAGAAAATGGCAGTAGAACATCGGACGGTTTGTAAGCGATGATTTCCCTCATGATGTTTGCAAGCTGATATCCTACCATTCATTTATCCCCCATAAAACGCTCCTTGGAATACCGCGCACAAACCAGTCCTTTACAAATATTTGACTTTAGCGGCTAGTTTGTCTCGTAAATGATACTGTAGATTCATCGATCATATCAAATGGCAATTTGTTGAAACATAGGGCGCTTGGAAATGACGCAATATTGCTGGGTTAAATCGGATGTCTAATGAACATGACCAGAATGTGGGAAATATACTCATACAAACAAACGATGCCTGATGGAATGCACAACCTTGAATTGGATAACAGTAATATGGATACAAAATGAACGCATAGACAATATACGATAATCTATCAAGTAATTATTGTATGGAATGCAATCTTTCAAATTTTACGTTATTACGTAAGGGGGTTGTTAATAACACATTGACATTTCTTAATCAAAGTGTATGATTTGAATTCATGAAAATTTATATATAGACAATATATATAGTATAGTATATATATATATATATATTATCATATATATATATATATATATATAGTCAGGGTATATATATATATATACCAGATATTCTCGATATATATAAACTTATATATACCTGCCTAAGCATATATATATATATATATATATAATATATATATATATATATATATATATATATATATATATATATATATATATATATATATCTATATATATATATATATATCTATATATATATATATATATATATTCATATATACATGTTAACTTGGATCGGACGCTATCAATGCTGCAACTAGTACAATAATTGTACATCCACATATTTGAGCAGTTTTACTAGCTCTCGTTGATGGCCAGATCTTGTCTTATCCTTACGTATTAATGATTGTCATGGGCCAGCGAAATCCTCCCAGCAGCGCGTAATCGAAGCACAGGGCTGAAGGGCCTAATCTGTCATCGCCAACAACGCTTTCTGACGTCATGGCATGATAATTGAATGAGAGAACTATACAAATGATAACAGTATTGGTGCGATACACAACTCATCAAGGCCGAATCGGACAGGCGATTATCATTATTTTCTTTATATACGGATTTGTATCATTTTTTCCAAACAATGGATCGTGTTGACAAGATGCAAATCAGAGCTGGGACTGAAGGTCACGGTACGAGTATGGTAAGAATTGCATTTGCGAAACGGCCTCGGCCAATGTAACCTCCGATTGGTGATTATGTTCAATTATTGTGTGTTGTCAGAGTGCACTTATCAGGTGATCGGAATATTCTGCAGATAAGAGAATAGATATGGTGATTTTTGCGGTCCTGCCTATTAATAATCTGTTAGCCGACGCGTTGAATTTGTCCGATCTTTATCTAAGATAAGATATGACAATCTAGGTCAAGCAACCAATAGCCTGGCAGCTGGCCCTTCCTACAAATATTGTTTTGTTTGCAAAAGTTCCATTTAATCCTTCAATTTGAATCCATACATTTCATCCGTTTATTGACTGCAACACCACATGAACTTTCTTATATCTTTGCTCAAAATCTTATTCACTGATTTCCCCAGGACCCTAACACTAAAATTGTTAACTGTTTCCAACGAGACTGATCGCTCACTGACATGTGTGATGAGTACGCGCATTATTTTTATTTTTGTTCATTGCTGCCGATGGAAAAAATACGTTTTCATCGCCTTAGCATTTGCGAATGAATGCTAGCCAGGCGATGCTTTTATTTTTTTTCAACAGTTATAGGTCAGGTATAATGTTACAGTGGTAGAAGCTTCATTTTTGATTCTTGAGTTTTGGTTTGTGCAAATGTTGGTTTTGCCAGCAGCAATTGTTATGGCATTATAATACTTTAACATCCATACACAGCGTCCAGCGTGTTGGCGAAAATGCATTTCTTTCATAACGAGACCTTAATACGTGTCCAAAGAGAATCTGTTAGGATTGTGTCTCCGTTCTATAGTCCTTTTTTCAAAAACGGTTTTCTAGGCCTCGTGGTTTCTAAGCATTCAATATTCATGTCAGTCTTTAACGATGAAAAAGATAAGTACTTGCAATGTTGTTGAGGATTATGTTGCAAAATTTAAACTTTTGTAACGAAGAGAAGAGCAGCTTTGTAAGCGTGGCGGCTGACTTTTTATGGAGGCCTAAAAGTATCAACCTACATTATAAACAGAGGAAACATTTATGCTCGTTGGCATATATGTTCGGCTGATAATTTACTAAACAAAAACCGTCTTTAATTTCTTGGGTACTACGATCTTATTATGTTACATAGAATCATGTGGGGATAAAAACGGGGAATAAACTGTGATTTGGTTAAATAACCATCCGAAGTGAATAATCTAGGAATGCTGCTTGTGTATATCAATGAGTTGTGTTGGTATTCAGTACGCAGACAACAAAGCATCGATGAGTTTGGCTAAGCAACTATCCGGAGCTCTGGCGTATATGGCAGTTATCTGTATGATCTTATACACTTCGGCGGCGCATATGGAGTGTTGGTGCTTGAACAACCACAATAGTAGCAATATCATATCATATATTACAAATATATGACACTTTATACTTGCTCTAACAATTCGTGAATAACCATACAGAGCGGAACGTTCGGCTCGCATATCGAATTAGTAAGACTAATAACCATCATATGGTACATAACATGATTGACAGCTTCTACTTATTCACTGAGCTATAACTCGTTACGAGCAGTAGAAGGATGATTGAGTGGACCAAACTCAAAAGAAACTTCTTGCTTAGGCTTTTCAATATATTTCGGTGAACTTTCACGCAGAAAATTAAGTTTGTAACTTATCCTTAACGACTTACTCCAATGGGTGTGTGGCTTCGAGTCATTTTCAATAGAATTATGCAAGCTTAAACAAAAGGATCTCAAAATGTGACGCGCATATAACACTTACAGGTATCGAGTAACTCGGCTATGGCCGGTTTTACACGTCCAATCCCTGTGAATGATTACTCAAACTGTAAATTTGAATATCCGCCATGTAATGCGTCTTTCGCGTAGGAGGTTGTTTGATTGGACGCACATATATGTTTTGCACTGAAATGAAAAATACTGGACGGACTGAACAACATCGAATTTGCAGTGCTGAATATATTACTTCGAAACGATTGCAGCCAAGCTACTATTTGATCAAAATATCAGGACCAATCAGGCGTTTGAAGTCGCATATATAAGCTTGAAGCAAACAAGATTGTTAAATGCGCCAGATTTTGGAGCGACGCATATGCGGGGGCTTTACGGTCTCCTGTGGATTCGTTTTTATTCGCAAATGTTTGATGAACAAAGTCAAGCTTTTTAGTGGCGACGAAAATGTCCCTGCAGGCTAATCTCATATTCATAATTAAGTTTAACAATCGCTGTTATCTTTAAGCTGAGGCTATAATCCACGTGCTGACAAAACGTCTTTTGCACAAAGACTGTTAAAGTAAATTTATACTGGAATCGCCAGCAATAGTGAGGTGGGCCCGCAGAAAAGATGGATAATTGTTACAGTAATGGTGTCATTATTGTGTAATGAAATTAAGGTTTTGGTCAATTTAATGGTTTGAAATGAGCCCATGGATACTTATAGCGAAATATAGCCAAACTAGCAACGGACAAACAAGTTCCACTTGTTTCTATACCTGTGTCAATAAATCAACAGATATTGCCCATAGCTGTCTCCATAGCCATTTTTCATATCTTCCTATTTCAGTATAAGTGACGCAAATGAGGCACATATTCATTGAATATTAAGAACGCAGTGACATACAATGACTTTGACGAATGTGGCATTTCCACTATCACTACCGAATAAAATCACAATTTCGCAGAATGCGCGGCAAAACGTCCTTAAAATTTGATTATGTGTACGTTAACTACCGCATGCCCAAATTGCATGGCCCAATAGGTTACTACTTCATATGGTAGACTAAGTGCATATATTTGTCATTCTGACTATTTTTATTTATCTATGTTCACACCCTTATACGCATTATATTGACCTTTTGACCCCACATTACTATATATTGTGTCACTAAATTCCAGTTTCTATGATTGCCTTATTAAATTACAACTTGCAGTAAAACATGAGATAACGAAAATGATGTCGGTGAGCAAGGAAGTGATATGTTCATTCATTGATATACACACACACATACACACACATATACATATATGTATATAATCTCAATATGTATATATAGTAAATATACATAAATACACACATATATATATATATATATATATATATAAATAGATATATATACTTATATATAAACATATATATATACATATATATATGAAATATAATATATGTATAAATATATACATATATATATCTATATATATATTTATGTGTGTAAATATTTTACATATATAATCTATATATATATATATCTATATATAATCTATTAGCTACATCTGGGTATATCTATAAGTCCATATCTCTATCTATATATAGGTCCTCTCTCTATATATGTATATATACCTATATATTTATCTCTATTTTTGTATATGTATATCTATACATCTATACCCTATAGCTATCTCCCTCTATTCCTGTATCTATATATATCTATCTATGCATATCTATAGAGTCCTACTATCTATATATAAATATCTCTATATCTTTCTCTCTATCGCTCTCTATATGTCTCTCTCTCTACCATCTCTCTCCCCCTCTCTAGATAAATAGCTCTATATCTTCTCTCTCTTCTTCCCTTTCTTGCAAATTATACCCCGTCCGCCCCCCCACATATGTGTATATACATATGTGTATCTATATAATCTCCTGGCATATATATATATATATAATATATTAATACCCTATATATATATATCTATACATATATATACATAAATTATATATCTCAATATAGTCCTAATACTCTTATCCCTCTGCTATATCTCTATTCTATATCATCTATATCTCTATATCTCACTGTATACTCCCTCTAATATTTCTCTCTCTATATCTCTATATATCTCTTAATTTATTATTGCTAATTAAACCCTAGAAGAAACACAAATGTATATATATATATGCATATATATATATGTGTATATATATAATATATAATATATATATTAATACATATGTATATATATAAATATATATACATATATATAAACCTAGATAAAATATATATATTGTCTTAATAAGCTATATGTATATATCTCTCTATAAATTCTATATCGCGTATTTAGATCTCTATGTATCTATCCGTATCTATATATATATATATATATATCTATCTCTATATCTATATATCTAAAGTATTATTGCTAATAAACCGTAGACGAAACACAAAATTCTAACTGTTGGCAATAATCTATGCTCACATGAGCCCGCCTGCATAGCTCTATTTCTCTTGCCTTTATATCTCTCTATATCGACAAGACGTATCTTTAATATCTATCATCTGCACCTCTATCTCTCTCTCTCTCTATCTCTCTACTCTCTATATATATCTATATATCCTCTCTATATTCTCTCTCTCTATCTATCCTCTATCTCCTCTCTATCTCTCTCTCTCTCTGTCTCTCTACTCTCTCTGTCCCATGCTCTCTGTCTCCCCCCTCTCTATATCTATATCCTCTCTCTCCTCCTGTCTATCTCTATCTATCTGTCTCTCTTCCCCACCTCTCTTTATCCTCCCTCTCTGTCTCCCTAGTATATATATCTATCTCTCTCTCTCTCTCTCGCTATATCTCTCTCTTCTATATCTTTATCTCTTCTAGTATCTCTATATAGATAAATAGATGTATGTATCCTATATATCTCTCTCTAATCTATCTATCTGTCTCTCTCTTCTCTCTTCTCTTCTTGCTCTTCTTTCCTCCTTCTATGTCTCTCTCGCCCCCTCTCTCCCTTTTACATCCTCTCTATCCCCTGCTCTATCCCTGTCTCCTTCCTCGTTATCCCTGGTCGCTTTCGGCTCTCTTTGCACCCCTATTTATCCTCTCTCTCTACTCTTCTCTCCTCTCTCCTCTCTCTCTCTCGCTCTCTCCTATATTATTTCTAATTAAACCGTCGAGGAAACACAAAATTCTCACTTTTGCCAATAATCTATGCTCAGCATGAGCCAAATAACTGTATTCTTTTATAGTTGACAAGTGGTCTTTTAGGATATATTTGCACCATATTTATCATATATATATATATATATATATATATATATATATATATATATAGATATATATATATATATATATATATATATATATATATATATAGATTATATATATATATATTTATATATATATGTATATATATATATATATATATATATATATATATATATATATATATATATATATATATATATACATATATATATATATATATATACGTCTATATAGATTTTAATATTTTTTACTTATATCTTCTTAGTGATTAAGTAAAATCACTTCCATTACGTTGCCTATATCAATCATTTAATGCGCATTTACCAAGTAGGACACGCATTCACGCACATGTTCTGTTAATATTTAAACCTCCTGGTTATTTTCATGCAGAGTGTAAGCCGTTTTAGGAATACTCTCAAAGGAGGTCTCTCTAACGTGTGTGCATGCCGTGTGATTTAAACCACGCCAAAAACAAAGGCAAGATCGGTCGCTCTCCCGTTCTGCATCTGTAGCAATATATTTCAAGCTTGCAAATTATTGTTAAGCAGCAAATGCGCAGAGTAGGTTGCCACTATGGGTGAGGTATTCTATAAGTAGATTAATTCAATTTTGTTAACAGCTATACAGTTATTTTATGGAGTCTACAGCCAATGCAAGTCTACAGCTAATGCAAGCTCTTTGGGCAAATGCTATCGAAACTGAAAAGTCTTTGAAACACCCACTTAAGCAATGCAACCGAAATAAACATCAAAACAGACAATCAAACCTGCTATAACATTACAATTACACAAGTAATGTTGTGTTCGTACATTAAGCATATACCTACATTATCGCTGGCATGGGTACAAGTGAGTCAATAACAAGATTGTAATCTGCTTACCATAGAACCTTTAACTTCTACACCGATTAAAGAGCATGTAGTCGATATTCATCGTCAACTCGGTTGCCTTCTCACCAACATTCGAGGGTATGAAATCAATGCCATCATATTTATCTAAATCATATATCAATTTACGTAATTTGACCATGAATTAGTGCGATCAGCGACGTTATCGTGATTTGTCATAAGTACGCAATACCTAAATGTTGTTTATATATGCTTATTTAAGGAATCAGACATTCACGATAAACTCTTGAACGAGTAATAAACTGGTGTTACTTAACAGGCATATGACCGAAGTGTCATTACAGGTTACAAATATAATGTATAACGTTCTAGAGCTTATATTTATTTGTAGGATGAATGTTTTGTATAAATTATGCAGCGCAATAGTGCTTTATATGAAATGTTAGAAAATGCTGTATCAATGCCCTTAAAGGGGGTTAAACGGCAAAATGTTTTGTTTCCAATTTGTTGTTATCAATTTTATATTGATAGTTTGCCTTGGCTTTTGTGGCATATACAGCGACGTTGAGAAGCGTAGACCATATGATTGTTGCCTAGAGAGACCCTATGATGAATCATAACGCGTACTAGCACGATGTGCAGTGATATGAAATCAATGTCAGCCATCGCCTGTGTAAGCTAGGCGCATGGAATAATTGATTATCGTTATCGTAAGGGTGTTCCTGCTTGATGGCTTACACATATGTTCAAACATAACCATGTATTGTCCAATTGACCACAGATTCACTATATGATTATCTGCAAGATGTCCTGTGACCACATCCATATTCCCTATAATGGGCCTCCAAAATCTTCAGAACAATGAGCATTATCGGCTACGTTTCATCACCATAGGATACATCAATCACATCAATTCGCGTTATGTAGAAATATGCGACGCTAACAAGGTACAATCAATTCTGAGGGTCCAAGAGTATGCCTCCGGAGCTAGACATTAATGTGAAACGGATACTGCCAGGGGCAGGACCCGTCTTCTCGAATATGCTAGTAAACCAAGCTTATAACCTTCTTGTCGCAATAGTTTGATGCATAGGACAATCGGATAAACAGGCACGCTTTCACGATATTTGTATGCAGGAGACGATTGAATAATCATATTGCTATGTGCGGATCGTTTTATTAAATACAGCTACCAAATGTAAGAGAGATATTTGCTAAAATAACGAGTCAGCGTTCATGCAGATTTTAATAAACTGTCCCTTTGATGGATTTTCAGGCATTGATATGTTCGATTTAATAAATTGTAATGCAGAGATGCCGGGGAAAAAGATACATATGTTAAGACACGCTGGTGGTGAGCAATTTTGCTGGTTCAGGAGAGTGCAATAAAGTTTTATATTAGATCTTCTCATCTCCTTCAATGATCCATCCGAATCAAAGAGCAATAAGAATTTAGACAAATGATTGGCGCTAAGTTTTCGTATCATCTGTTATGCCTGATTGCCGCTGTAATTCTGACATGAAGATCATATCTATTAATCATGTAAAGAAGTACAGGGCACATAATGTACTCATTATAGTTAATAGGTCAGCTTCTACATGAGAATACAGAAACCTTTGTTTTGTCAGGTCAAAAATAATACCCGGACACTTGGATAGGTAAAGCACGTGATCAATAAATGCGGCTTACCAATATATTTGCCCGATCGCCGTGCTTACTCAATTGTGTGATCATTACCCTCAAAGGCAGAATTAAACATTTTGGATATGTCACTTTAATCGCTGACTTAATAAACCAAAACTTTTCGAATGCGGCGTGAGTAGTTTCGCAATTACTCTAGGGAAGCAATATATGATGCCGAAATCAAGGGATAGCGGTTATTCACTGTTATAACGATAAGTATTTTGAGCGAGGAATTGGTTTTTATAATAATGATCATCGCATGCTACACATTGTAACGCTGTCGCTGTTTTAAAAATACCTGCAATAAGACATGCATTACATATGCATGATATTTATTAATCTACGATGCTCCAACAGGTGACATTACCAAGTCGCAGGGTATTTGAATCAAGTGAACGAATAACATTGGCTTCAATGGCATAAGTCAGTAATCCGTTGGGCTAGTTGTATAGAGTGGATGTGAACTTATGTCATCATGCATACTGTTAACCCCCTTGATAAAAGGGCGGCGGCATGGAATGATCACGTACTCATGGTCATTTGTACCATTCATATGCAATAATAGTATACCGTAATAGCACTGTAATGGGGTACCTTTCTCAACCTCACAACACCCAGCGACAGAACTTCGAGACGAAGCCTCTTTAGTATAACGAAACCAATCGCACTCGAGTATTGAGATATTAATATTAATATTAATATATATATATATATATATATATATATATATATATATATATATATACATATATATATGTATATATATATATATATATACATATATATATATATATAGGGATATATATATATATATATATATATATATATATATATATATATATATATATATATATATTTATACTAGTCCGACCATTTTGGTACAATTCTCCAACTATTTTGGTCCATACTTACATTTTGGTCGACGATCATGGGGCCAAAATAGTCAGCGTCATCTCATAGGCTTACACAACAGCGCTTCCCCACCAAATTATAACTTTGTTTGCTGCTACTCCGCCTAAGGTTGGAATCTTATTATTCGTGGTAACTATCCACTTTTTCTTGGCGTTAAATGCCTTTGCCTGAATTTACATTTTGGCCCTAACGACCAATTTGGCCATGTTGAATAATCGGTCATTATATGGCTTTGTTCGATGTATATTTGCTTCAAACTTAGATTCATGATTTGTGTGACTTTTAACTTCAATGAACAAGTCTTTGTTTTAAATTATCACTTGAAATGAAGAACATACAAATTTTGAATGAATATAAATCAGCTGTTTAACGAATAACGGGCGGCACACACTCAAATATCTTTACGGACGGATATAAAAAAAATGGCGATTTTACTGGGAAATCCGGGGTTGTAAATCTTTGTCAACTCATTTTTGGTGTTTTTTTCTCAATATATACCCGTCTGATAGTGTTTTATTTAGGTAAATAAGAACAAATGTAGCACTTAAGCTGGGATTTCGGGACGCAGATCAGCATTCAAAACGTTAGGAGAATCTCACTCAAATGAGATACCGGTTTTCTCGATCTATGATGTGTAAAGTTTCAAGTATTAAATGAAGACATATCGTATCAACGGACTGTTTTTAACAAGGGAATAATTAGCCAGATTGTTTTGTGTTATCTGTTTACTCATGTCGCAAAAATCCAACTGTCCCTACGAACGCATCCGCGGGCTCAAGCTGAAGGTTAATTTTGGGATTGTAACAATTCCAGCTTGCCATACCGCGTGGAATTTCCGGTACACGAGCGAATATAAACAAAGCCTTTCAATGGCGATCGGTCAGTCATGACCATTTTACACGCTCTGTTTCCATGTGATTCTCGCTCGGTCAGTATGATTCCAACGTTTATAGATTGAATATCATTCATGTGACAATGAACGTTATTATTGCGGGACGACAAATTATGAAATACCCGTAGTTTACAGTGGTTAGCGACCTTCACCGGGCTGTTCCGCACGTGGGCTCTACGGTTCACACTCACACTTACCGATCACTAACACTATTCCAACGGCGAACAATACCCAGATACCACGTTAATGTTACTAGATGCCTGCAGGTTGGTTAGACAGATCTACCGATTACCATTGATTTAAAACAAATGTATTTCCTAACGTTCATTTAACCGTATTGACTATTGCCATTGGCCATTTTAGCGAACGGCTTTTGCGCCATCTGTCAGATGTAAACATTGCCTGATCTTGACAGCGGACATGCGCTCCGGTATCACAATAAGTTGAATAACCCAAACGCTCCAATTCGGTTGTTGAGTTGGGTAGGGGATCCTGATTCCAGGATCATCGATCCCACTCGTCATCAGACTTAAGCCCTGTAACTCACAATGTTGTATGGTGGACTATGACACTAGCCACCACTAGCCACTAGGATGACTAGTGTAATAGTACACTATATAACAACTCTGGTGGTACTGCGTTAGTGGGGGTGGGGTTACTCTTTCAAATGTGATTTTTTTTTTTCAAAGGTTGAAGATTGATATTTTGCTTTCGATATCCTTGAATTATATACTTGCATCAGTAATGTTACCCTTAACCTTCCTTTCAGAGTACTTTTATTGGACATGGAAATATTATGTATCATTGTAATACACTAAAACATGATTTCTTTATTACATTCCTATAAGTTTGATTGTATGTTACATGATAGTTCAGTCATGGACAGTGTCAAATTTCTGCCATCAATTAGTCAGGAAAGTGATCCTTTTGATATCAATAGAAGCTTTCTAAAAAAATGTTCAATGCTTGTAATCCAATTCTTTAATGGAACAATCACCTCATTTGAATCTATCAGATGTAGGCTATTATTGCCATGATCATTGGTAAGTTAGTCTTAAAATCTGTGCATCTGGTCTAGTTTTGATGGTGGTATTAAGCATATTTGAAACCCCAAATCACATGAGGCCTTTTCAGGTCAGTGCAGTTCTCAAGATGTAACAAACTGACTGGTTATGCATGACTTGGATGGTCCCTTTGATTAGTTTCCACCCCCGACATATTTAGGTAATATTTATGGACCATTAGGCAGGAACCATTAATAGTTATGCTCCTCAGGACAGTTTTGCCCTGTCAATCTGTCTGCTTGTATACTTTTGGTATCACATTTTTTTAATAATACAAGCCACTGTTATATTGATTGTCACTTACAAACAAAATATCAGCCCTTTGTGACCTTATTATTGAAAAATAATCTCTTAGCTATGTTAACCAAATAGGGAATACCAGTCTCAAATTAATCATGAACCACTCTTATATTGGCCATTGCTTACAAAGTAAATATCAGCTCTGCATGACCTTTCGTTCCTGACTCATTTACATAATGGGGAATAATTCTTGATGGCACATTTTCTTATAATACAAGCTAGCAACTCCTCATTGATCAAATATTCCTGCATAACCTTTGACCCCTGGATTATTATTGAATAATATCCTGTGCCTATAAACCCAATGGGGTATTAAACGTTTTGATGTCACATTTTGTTATAAATTAAGCTAGTGATCTCAAATCCTACAAAGGGCCTTCTCATGTCCGTATCTCTTTGCTGACTAGAAATCAAATCTGTATGGTCCTTGACCTCAGCCAAAATGTTAGGATTATTATCAATTATACTGGTCAAGTGAAAAATGGGGTTTATCATGTCCTTATATCCTGGCAAGCTTTAACTTATAGCTTTATGGCTTTTGACCTCTGACTTGCTAAATTAAAGCAAATTAAAATTTGTTGTTCCAGGAAAAATGTTATTTATAGCTCATGGGTGTTTGGGTGAATCATTTCTAAAAAACTTAAATTATTTGGCTTAAATGCTAAAACTATTTGCAAAACTACTTGGCGATGGACTATTAATGCCAGACAAGTGGGTTTGGGGGTTATTGTTCAGCCCTGGTGTATCATTGAATACAATGTTATGCTATAAAAGCTATGATTAAATGCTGTCTTCTTTATTCTTATCATTTCATAACATTTGGCTTCACCAATAATGTGGCTTCACCAATACTGTGGCTTCACCAATATTTTGGCTTCACCACTGTTGTGGCTTCATCAATGTTATCGCTTCATCATTTTTTGGGATTCACCAATGTTGTGGCTTCACCAGTGTTTTGGCTTCATCAATATTGTGGCTTCATCAATATTGTGGCTTCACCAATACTGTGGCTTCACCAATATTGTGGCTTCATCAATATTGTGGCTTCACCACTTTTGTAGCTTAACCAATGTTGTGGCCTCACCGGTGTTGTAGCTTCACCTATATGGTGGCTTCACCAATATGGTGGCTTCATCAATATTGTGGCTTCACCAATAACATAGCTTCATCCATACTGTGGCTTCACGGTTCACCAATATTTTGGCTTCACCAATGTTGTGGCTTCACCAGTGTTGTAGCTTTACCAATATTTTGGCTTCACCAATGTTGTGGCTAAACCAATATTGTGGCTTCACCACTACTGTGGCTTTACCAAGACTGCGGCTTCCCCAATGTTGTAGCTTCACCAGTGTTGTGGCTTAACCAACACTGTAGCTTCATCATGATTGTGGCTTCATCAATATTTTGGCTTCACCAATGTTATGGCTTAAACCACACTGTGGCTTCACCAATATTGTGGCCTCACCAATACTGTGGTTTTATCAATATTTTGGCTTAACCAATGTTGGCTTTACCAGTGTTGTGACTTCTGCAATATTGTGGCTTTAGCAGTATTGTGGCTTCACCAATACTGTGGCTTCAGCAATATTGTAGCTTCAGCAATATTGTGGCTTCACCAATATTGTGGCTTAAACAATACTGTGGCTTCACCAATATTGTGGCCTCACCAATACTGTGGTTTTATCAATATTTTGGCTTTACCAATGTTGTGGCTTTACCAGTGTTGTGACTTCACCAATATTGTGGCTTCACCAATATTGTGTCTTCACCAATATTGTGGCTTCACCAATATAGCGGCTTCTACGATACTGTGGCTTCACAAATATTGTGGCTTCACCAATTTTGTGACTTCGTCAATGTTGTGGCTTCATCAATGTTGTGGCTTCATCAATGTTTTGGTTTCTCTTGTTTATCATATTTCGTTGAGATATATCAATCAATGGAGCTTAAAAAGACATGTTATATCTAAATGTAATTTTTGTTAAAACCATCAGAATGACCAAAATGACCGAAACAATGAGTATTATCTGTATTTGTTGTGTGTGAGTATGGCTTCAACAGTCTGTATAAGTAGAAGTTCTTTATCAGAAGTTATGTTTACCCAGTATGACTGTTAAGCTCCACCTGGTCCTGATTGATGGTCTTGCAGTTTTGATGTATGCACCTCTGCATAGTGTCTCATTGTTGTACACTTAATCAGCTCTGTATTTATCTGCAATTCATATCACCTCCTCATCACCAGCCCAGCATGACACAGACCTAGGGTTCTCCTAACATGGCATCTTTTTTGTTTGGAGGGGTAGTATTTCTTGAGGCCCGTTAACATCTTAAATGGCCACCCGTCACCAGGACAGGTCAGGACGGGTGGCCATTTCAGTTAACTTCCAGCCCTGTTACTGATGACTGAACTAAGCTCTCTGGGCTGTAGACTTATTCTGAACATCTGGCTTTGTCACATAATCATCTCCAGATCATCATCAGATATGTATGTCCTCATCTTCACTATATACTGATTTTCAGATGTGCACAATTGTAAATGTGACCTCAGGTTAAGGGTAAAGAGAGCTGGCTTATGTGGATGAGACACCAGTTTATCAGTGGTTAAATGACAGATGGAAGTGCACCATAGCCAACCCAGGGGAGCAGTCAGCATTGGATTCTAGTATATTTATCAATGCTAAGCTCCATAGCAACCTTCCTGGTGGTCAATACCTGTTATCTCGATACCCAGAAAGAGAATGTTAAAGTTGCCATCAGTGGTGTAATGGATGAAGGTCACATTAATTAGTGATATGTGGGCAGTTTGTTATTGGTTATATAATTGCAGTTTAAGTGCATATTGATAAGATCAGGCTTACAATGTGTTTTACCAATATTCTATTAGTTTATATTCAAATGTAGGTTCAGTTTCTGCCACATGAGAGAGATTAGTTTTTACCTCCTTTACTTAATAACAAGAGATTGATTCATGTGACATGTATTGAGGATCAACCTTATAAGGTTGGTAAGAATTAATGTTGTGTAATGTTTTACATTGACTTCCTTTAGTTCTTATGATATAAGACTGATAGGCAGTTTGACAAGTTAACTTTGTGTGTGTAACAGAATGTGCAACTATAGCTGGGGCACAGCAGGAGAATCATCGTTTGCTGAATCATGTGGACAAGCTGTTGTATGGATTCACTAATTGTGTCCTAATGGAAACCAACCAAGACTGGACCTCTTGACAGTTTATTACTGATAGTGCAACATAAGGCGCTGTTGTCGAAGTTCCTGCTGATCATGTTCAAATTTATCTGTAGATATGCTTTGCTTGATAATGATATCCTGATAATTGATTTCCTTATATTGTTAACCCTTATGAGGTCAATACATTCAGTCCATTAAGTCAATTTATTCAGCTAAATTAACTCTGATAGCCTATATTGTGGATACATTTTTTTGTAGAATTTAAGTGATCCTAGATAGGCAAGTGAACAGCAATCAAAGTTTAATAATTAACAAAACAATTTCATCTTCTGCCTAGTCCTGACCTTAACAAATCATTCAGCACATTGCCTGCAGATGCTGCTGTTTTTTTCCCATTTTGTAACTACATGTTATTATGTGGCAAACTGAATAAAGGTGATATAATTAAAACTTAAAGATCGTTTAATCCATGTTTTAATCATGGTGTCTTGAGGGGATTTATATCATTCACACTGAAAGATGGGATTCAGTTTAATTCTCAAAATAAATCTAATGTAATGCAAGAAAATGATGCTCTTTCGTTAACAGATAAAACATGTAATAAAGAATGCACAATTAATCAATTGGAGGTCAGTTTGACACTTGATGAAGCAAATTGTGAATAGATACATGAATATATGCAGTTGGACACATCATTATATGACATGCACATACTTTGATTCGTGCCCTGTTGCCTAAACTTCTCGGTTGGTTTGCATGATTGCAGTTAACATTTTACAATACGAAAATAAATTATTGAACCATATAATATAAGAGCGAGGACTGGGTTCATAACGCTATGTGATGCTGCCTCCACTGCTCCGTGTCATTCTGTATAAAGCTGGCTAGCTGCTCAGAACTTCACAGAAGCCTGTCAACCCGACTGATTTGGGCGACACGCAAATAGCTTCAGTCGAAAGTTATTTGCTCTCAAATTATCATGTCTTATTTGCCTTTCATTTACTATATATAAACACTTCTTTCATTTAATTGGAACTGATTTAAGATTATCACCTTGTTGTTTTTGTTGCACCAAATTTAAGCGGATTTTGCAACTTTGGCCATGTGCGGCAAGACTGTCGCCATGTCGCACGGAGATAAATAGTGACAGCTGTTTGGACTCTCCCGATTCAAGGGACGAGGGATGTTGTCCAACATCGTTAACAGACAGATTACAGTGTTCAGAGTGGTTAAATAACATTAATCCGCCCAAAGCAATCGATATGTATTATAGTTACAGCAATAACTTCAATAATGGCAGTTTAATTATCCATGAATCAGAATATAAATAGGTTAAAATATAAGACCTACGTGCATTTTTTTACTTGGAATCGTCCGTGCTCTAATATTAGAGACGACAATCTTCAGAATGTTGAGTATCACTAATTCTTGTTAAAACTCGCAGTACCTAAGTATAAACTTGTATCCAAATTAATAACGGGTACGTTGAAGAACTCCCTTCCTTAAAATAGGTGACTTTAATGCATATTTACTCCGTTCTCCACCTGCCGCTCGGCAAGGTTCGGAACTTTTCGAAGCAAGACATTGCGTCAGCGTTTCGTGGAATCGCGCCGATATTTTAACTTCACTTTTATCTTCATGGCTCGTTGAATATTGTGAATGTACAGTTCGAATTATGTATAAACAATGAGAAATCGAAAACAGATTCTTACGGTTCCCGAAAGCCCTAAAAACGCGCAATACTTTAATTTAAGTCGTTTATGGTTTCATAGACCTTCTAAGCTTTGCAACCCAAGGTTGTATAAACGATGGTCTGTCAGTAGTAGGTTGGTTGGAATAATAATGGCTGGTAATATCGGAAGGCAAAAAGGGCTGGTCGGCTCATTTGTTTATTTTAATCGCCAATATGGTTGGATATATAAAATGGCCATAATGGTTGGTTATATAAAATGGCCAAAATGGTTGGTTTTATAGAAAAGTTCCAAAATGGTTGGTTTTTTTGCATGACAAAACTATCACGACTATTTTGGTACAACCATTTTGGCCTATAATTTTCATAATCCTCAAAAATAAGTTTTGAATGAAGATATTAACTGAAAGCTGTACAAGGCCGATGTATAATGTTTTGCATCCGCGATATCACATAATTTGAGCTCCAAAACGCGAAATAATCGAATGACCCAAAATGGTCGGTTTTGTCGATATTGGCCAAAATGGTTGCAATTGTAAGTATATAAATATATATAAATATATATATATATATATATCATATATATATATATATATATATATATATATAGAGGAGCATATATATATATATATATATATATATATATATATGGCCACCAATATTTCAATAAAGTAACAATCCCGTATATATATAATTGTAAGTATATAAATATATATATAATATATACATATATATATATATATATATATATATATATATATATATATATATATATATATATATATATATATAGAGGCCACCAATATTTCAATAAAGTAACAATCCAGTATATATATATACAGATATATAAATATATATATATATATATATATTTAATATATATATATATATATATATATATATATATATATATATATATATATATATATATATATATATATATATATATATATATATATATATATATATATATATATATATATATATATATATATACATACACACACACGAATGCGACCATTTTGGACATGTAGCAAAAAACCAACCATTTTGGGATATTGGAGGCGACATAACATATAGTCAATATGATGATCATTTCTTGTTTTCTGTTGGTCTGTCTGTAACGTTTCGGATTCGTAAACTTCTATTGGATTTTTGTTGTGAAAAAATATGACAATATAGCAAAGTCAATCAGTCATACAATACAATGTCTATACAATCATTTTACATCCTGATAGCCATAATATATAATCTTAATTGATAAGAGAACATAAGATAGAATCGTGTTTTCATAATAAGGTTACTCAGTACAAAGAAGACTAATTATGTTCACCAGATTGGAATGATCCACCCCGACCGTAAAATGATGCATTCTTACGAATTCCCGAATGGCAGTAGCTGTGACCATGTCAATGGCATCATTAGCATCTGGAATATTCAGGGACCCATATCCTATTGTATCGCGTGACCATGAAAAGTGGTCAGCAATGTGACTAATTGTATTAGATACCATCCACAGTTTGCAAGGGATGGCCATTAAAAGACCCACTCAGGTCTGGATAGTCGATGACTACGTTGAAGGGGCCAACCTCGCTTATCTTGCCGTTTCCCGAGTAGAGAGTCTGAGCCAACTTGGACTTGTTCGGCTTAAGTAAACCTGTTGCTACAGAATAGAAATAACCAATCCTTTATAATGCTTAGTCTATTCTCAATAACAGATCCATGAATAGTACAGTCAAATATATAAAAAAATTCAAACGTCTCTAACTAACACCTGCACGATGCAGGGGTCAAAACCTTGCAATGGATAAATGTGAATGGAGATAATTAACAAGGAAAAATCAATTTCAAATTAAATAATTTCAGAACCAAGCACTCAAAAAGATCTTGCCAAGATGTGACTGTGTGCCAAAAAAGTCGGTCGATTGTATTAAAAAGGTCGCATTCGTATAAATATATATATATATATATATATATATATATATATATATATATATATATATATATATATATATATATATATATATATATAAATATATATATCAACTGTTGAGTTGTTTTTATGTTATGTTAAGCTTATCGAACTCGTTAGACTTATTTTATACACGTTGCCTAGTTGCAAAACTTAGTTTGTAGAATGATATGACAACCATAGAATGCAGTAAAGTTTGCGGCGACATAATAAGACCTTGATATGTGTCCAAGGAGCATCTGTTAGGATTTTCTCTCTTTTCTATTATACTTTGTCCATAAACTGCTTTCTGGACCTCGAGGTGTCTTGGAATTCAATATTCATATCAGTTGTTAACAATCATAAGATATGTACTTGCAAACTTATTGAGTTTATAAGACTATGCCGCAAACTTAAATTATTTTACAACGAACATTGCAGTTACTTATTATGAAGAGAAGAGTATCTTTGTAAGCGTGGTGGCTAACTTTTTAAGAAGGCCTTAATTATATTCCAAACAGAGGTAACATATTTGATTGTTGGCTCACATGAACGGCTGTTAAATCGCTTAACAAAAATCGTACGATCTTATTATGTTACGTAGAACAATGTGGAGGAAAATATGGGGGTTAAACTGTGAGTTTGGTAAATTAACCATCCGCAATGAATATTCTCTAATGCTGCTTGTGTATTTCAATGTCTTGTGTAGATATACATTAGGCAGTAATTGGGTGCATTGGGGCTCCATTAAAAAGAAAACAAGCCTCTTTGAGTTTGGCTAAGTAAGGAGCTTTGACGCATTAGGCTGTTATCTGTTGGAACCAATACACTTCGGCGGCAGAGATGGAATCACCGTGTTGGTGCTTGGACAACTACAATATTAGCAATATCATTTAACAGAGCAGAAAATTCGGCCTGTACATCAAATTAGTAATGCTACTAACAATCATATGTTACAGAAAAGGATAAATAGCTGACACTTACACCTTTAGCTATAACCCGTAACGTGCAGAAGAAAGATCCTGAGGTCGACTACACCCACAAAAAGTGTTTAAACTTATCTATAGATACATCTCAGTGACCATTTATGCAGATAATTAAGCTTGAAACTAATTTCCGTTGAGCTGATTAGCACCGATAAGTTACCCCTGACGACTTACTACAATACGTGTGTAACGTCCAGTTGTTGTAAATAGGATTATGCAACCTTACACAGTTTATACATAATTTATACAGTTATACATACAATAATATAATATATACATTCCACTAAGTGGTGCGCTTATAACACTTTCAGGAATTGAGGGGCACTGTTACGGCAGGCTTTATCAATCCGATAATTGTGAATGTTTGCTCAAATAGTCGTTCACTTAAAACTTTAATTTGAATATCTGTAACCTAATAAGTATTTCATGTAAGCGGATGTTTGGTTAGATGAGCATATATATTTTGCACTGAGATGATTATTACTGCTCGGACAGAACAACATCGAATTTGCAGTACTGAATATATTACTTCGAAACGATTGCGTCAGAAATTTACACCAGTAGGTTAGAACGTAGGCAACCAAGCTACTATTTAATGTTGATATCATGACCAATCTGGTATTTGCAGTGGCATTATATAAGCAAGAAGTGAACACGATTGCTAAATGCGCCAGATTTCGGAATAACACATCGGTGTGGCCTAAATATCTCTGGTCTCTCTCTCTCTCTCTCTCTCTCTCTCTCTCTCTCTCTCTCTCGGCTCTCTCTCTCTCTCTCTCTCTCTCTCTCTCTCTCTCTCTCTCTCTCTCTCTCTCTCTCTCTCTCTCTCTCTCTCTCTCTCTCTCTATATATATATATATATATATATATATATATATATATATATATATATATATATATATATATATATATATATATATACCCACACATATATATATATATATATATATATATATATATATATATATATATATATATATATATATATATATATATACATGTTTTTATATATATATATATTATTTGCTGCTTGGATACAAAAGTGTTTAATCATTTAATAATGATTAATATGGCTCCTCGCACGGAACATTTTCCTTACAGAAAGTGTAATCAAAGGTTCTATCACATAGAATAGAACCATGAACTGTGTATCTGAATATACGTTACCGAGTTTCTACGTTTTGCAGGAATGAGATTCAGCAAATCCAGATAAGTCACCATATCTAAATTGGATGAAAGTCACACTCTACCATAATGACATCATGAGATGAGAACGTTGTCACCAAACGTTATAATGATAAGAACAACCATGCCCAGTCATGCAACCGCTTCTCTAGTTGCTTGCATAATACATTAGCGCTCAAACCTTGCTAATCACTTAGTACTAGCGAATTTGTTGAATTAACATGCATGCTGTGTGCTTTTTTATCACTCATGCACGTATTTGGTTAAAAGGTTGCAAAGATTAAAAGCCGAGGTAAGTGCTATATACAATACATTCACTTATCTTGCAAATTACGAATGCATTAGGATACAATGCTCATTTTATTGTTGAGCAATTTTGTCGTTTGCACATTCCAGTTCATCGACAAAATCTCTGACTTGAAACATCAGGCGTGTCACCGCTTCTTTGGAGACTTCTCATTTCTTACTTGGTTTTGACAGCGAGCCGATTCCGATTGCAGCCCACCATATTTCGCGTCTATTAAAATAAACTTAATTTCAATGATGTTGGCTGCCATAACATTTCAATTTCTTGTATGGATTGAAATAGATCCAAGAGAGCTATCATCAAGCTTTGGCATGTGTGAATAACACATATGTGAATCATTGCTCTAATGTTGTAGAGACGCCACATTTACCGCAAATTTCCTGGCATGTATATCCGTCACAGGTGTCAGCTGGCAGAGTTATTGTCAATTAAGCCGTAAAAGACACAAATGCCAAGCCGATAAATACTCTGCATAGGCACAAATAACCATGCTTTTTGCGTGGTATTTAACGTTATATATGTATAAAATGTTGTCATCGTACATCTAGTGTGGGTAACCATATTCTTTTTAATATCAACGTGTCGTGTGGTATTTAACCTCATTTACATGTATAAAAAGTTGTTTTGGACATCACATATATATAGAGATATATATATATATATATATATATATATATATATATATATATATATATATATAGATATATATATATATATATATATATATATATAGATATATATATATATATATATATATATATATATATATATATATATATATATATATATATATATATATATATATATATATTCATCGTTACCCCGGTTGTCTTTTCCCCAAGATTCTCGCTAGATATAAAATCACTGCCATCATATTAACCCCAATCACCCATTTAAATATGGAATATAATAATGTGTTTGTGTTATCTGCGACGGCGTTATCGTAATAGTGGTTTTTCATAAGTACGCAACACCTAAATGTTGCTTATGTACGCTTATTTAAGGAATCAGGCATTCAAGATAAAACTCTCTGACGAGTAATTAACATATGTAGTTTAACATGCATATGACTGAAGTGCCACTACGGGTAATAAATATTGTTTATAACGTTCGACGGCTTATATTTGTAGGATTCATTTTTCATGTAAATTACGCTGCGCAATAGTGTTTTAAATGAAGAGGAAAGCAATACTGCATCAATGCCAAGAATAGTGTTTGGACGGCGAAATGTTTTGCGTTTAGCTTATCAGATTCATATTATTAGTTCGCCTTGGCTAATTGTGACATACACTGCGACGTTTAAAGAGTTGAGCATATGATTCTTGCCTACAGCGATCCTATCCGACGGATCATAAATCGCACTAGCGGCAGTGCGTAGTGATATGAAATAAGTTTCAACCATTCGCCTGCGTTAACTAGCCGCAATAAGTCATTGGTTATCATCGTGGTAAGGGCGCTCCTGCTTGAAGGCATGCACATGTATTCAAACATTCTCTTGTACTATCCGATTGCCCACAGAACATTGAAAGATTCTCTATCTGATTATCTGCAAGCTGTCCTGTGACCACATATACATCCTCATAATGCGCCTTCAGAATCCTCAGAACAATCTCATCCTAGACAAACGATGGGCGCTATCGGCTGCGTTTCATCTACAATGGATATTAGCTGTGACACATTTGATCATCAATCACATTAATTGGCGATATGCCGAATAATACGAAGCCAACAAAGTACAATACATTCAGAGGGTCCAAAAGGATGCCTTTGGAGCTAGACATTAATGCGAAACGGATAATGCTGGTGGTTGGACACGTCGGCTCGAATATGCTTGTAAGCCAAACTAATAACCTTCGTGTCACAATAGTTTTATGCATAGGAGAACCAGCAAGCATTCCTGATATTTGCATAAAGACAACGATTTAATAATCATATTTCTATGTGAGAACCGTTTTATTAAATACAGCCGCGAACTTTAAGAGCGCTATTTGCTAAAAGTTCGAGTCACATTCGGGCGGATTTTAATAAACTCTGCCTTTGATGGATTTTCAGGCATAGAAATGTTCGATTTAATAAGTTGTGATGCAGATATGTTTGCGATAAAGATACGTATGTTGAGATACGCAACTGGCGAGCAGCTTTACCAGTTAGGGGGAGTGTATCACGTTTTATATTCGATCTTCCTATCGCCTTCATTGATCCATCCGAATCCATGAGCAATACAATGATTTGCTTTATCTTCGCCGTATCATCTGCTTTGCCTGACACCCGCTATAACTCTGACACCAGGATCATATTTATAAGCGATATGGGCACATAGTGTACTCATTGTAGTTAAAAGGCCAGTTTATACCTGAGAATATAGAAACCTTTCTTTGGTCATGTCACTAATAGGATACGGATACTTGTCAATAAATGCGGCTTGCAAATATATTTGATTGTTTGCCGTGATTACTCAGTCCTGCGATCTCTTCACTCGAAGGCAATATAACCAATTTTGGATCTGTCACTTTGAACATGAACGTAATATACCCATTCTTTAAGAACGCGACGCGGGTGAGTTCGTAAACACGCAGGGACGTAATATATAATGCATTTGGTCAATTAACTTGACAACAATTATAACTATATGCATTATAACGAATTGTGAAAGGATTGAAGGGAGGTCATACTGTTGTTCAGCAATTCAGCGTTATTTAGCATTATCTTGAAATTACGGGATAAAGACTTTTCAATTTGTTGCCGATGTTTATGGTTTCTTAAGAACGGGAAAAGGTTTTGATAGTATTGGCCTTGGCTAACAACACATTGTAACGTTATCACTGCTTTGAAACGCCAGCAATACGGCAAGCATTAGAGTTGCCTGATATTTATTACTCTTCGATGCTTCCACCAGGTTACAGCATTAGGAAACTAGTCGAACTCGGGTGAAGTCAATAAAGTTTTAATCATTCGTTAAAATCATTATACCGAATTGGAAATTTTGCAGTACAAATAAAGTCCACATTTAAGCCGCGATACGAATATAACCACAAGATGGATAATACTGTAGCTCCGCCCAGCTCGTAATCTTCGAAAACATTGAAAAGCCCTCTGCAAGGAAGACGAAGGATTTTTCAAAATGTCGCAAATCATATAAACTCGTTACGCACAAATAGCTCATGATAAATTCGAAAGGAACAGAGCACGTTTGTCTGCAATAAGGTGAATTATGTGACTGATGATATATTTACCTGCCGTGTACACAGAGTTATTCCATTTCAGTATCAATGAATGCAATAATGTAATGTCCTAGCGTGATTTCCCTGATTAAACATATGGTTGCTGAACTTGATATTACCACATTTCACCTTACCAAGTAGATGACGGCAAATATTAACCACTCGTGGCAACCTTTAGTAGCAAAGCAAATTAACGTGCAGTACAAGCATCAGGCTCCTACATAGGATTTGTAATACATTGGTGAAGTCACCAATGTCCAATAAACAAAACCTTTAGCAGCCTGAAATGGCTTGTTCCGATTTATGCTGTAATACACATAATGGTATGCTTAAATACAGGTATAGCTAGTTTGTGGTCTCCTCAAATATTGATGATCATGGCGTTTTCGTGGAACGGATTGCTTTTCAATGATCTATACGTGCTTGGAATAAGAACGAAGTAGGGTTCATGGGGATTGTAAACCATCCCGAGAGACCCAATTGCCGTCCCCTGTTACCCATAATAGCTAGATATAAAAGTTGGAGAAACATCAGCACCATATGAGCACATCTTCTCAATAAAAATGAGATTTGTGTGGGCTGATGGGTCGTGTGACTCTCGATTTTAAATATATCAAGGTAAGAGGGTCACAATTATTGGCTGACCACATATTGATGTAGTGTTTGTTGCTTAATTGCTTAATACAGTCAACGGCGCTATTCACACGTAAGTATCGGATAATGACAAAGGGATAACAACGTTGGCCATGATCACATCGAGTCTTACAATGATATGGAGTTAAGATGAAATACTACACAATTCACTCAAATATTGGATTTGATAGCAATCACTTTTATGCGAACTTTTGCCAACATAACAATTAGGTCCAGTTCTATGTCTTAGATGCATTTCGTTGATGACAGGACCATGACATGTGCCCATAGAACATCTTTGAATATATTTGACGCATCATTTTGTGGTATTAGTCCCTAATGGGCCAGATGGATAAGTTTGATGAAGCCCTGTTCGTTCGATTGTTCCTGGAGTGTCCAGACATTAATATCCACATTACCAATGTTGTTTGTAAACCCTTGGACTCATCGTCTGCGCATGGGGGCATATGAACGGCGTAGTCATTTTACTTGAAGCAAGCGTTGAATCAAGTCACATTGACTTATTTTAAAAAGTAGAGCAGCTTTAGGAGGTATTGCGTAGTAAAGAAAACCCAGATACTTGCGCACGCAGTTTCTACTCTTTATCAAATTAGTATGAGTACGTTATATGTACGAAAATCGAAAGAGATCCTCCCTCTGTGTAAACTTTGCAAATATTCTATTACCCTACTATTTTGTTATATACCAACATAAACAATGTAATTGCATGTCTTTGGTCACGATGATGTATCTTCGTATGAAGAAGATAATTTGAGCGTTGCTCAACGAGTTTAAAGCTTACCCCCTCTGGTATTATAGTCCCATGGTAAACTATGATAACTTGCTGATACCGTTTTTGACACATTTCCCGGCCGACTGACTTGGCTATATATGATCCAGCACCATAATAATAGTGAGAATAAACACAAATACCAACATAGATTTTCAAAGTGCTGTTCAGAATACTACAAACATAACATAATAATAATAATAATAATAATAATGATGAATAATATCGTAACAAGATCAGGCAGCCTAGCATAGTCTGATGGTCATAAAAAGTCGCTTCAAATTGTGGCATATAATACCAATGTGAATTAATTGTGCAAGATAATTGACTCATTTTAAAGCTCGATATAAGTTCATTATATATATATATATATATATATATATATATATTATATATATATATACATATATATATATATATATATATATTTGTGTGTGTGTGTATGTATACATATATATATAAATATATATATATATACATATATATATATATATATATATATATATTATATATATATGTATATATATATATATATATATATACATAAAGGGATATGTATATGTACATTTGTATATATTTATTAAATATATATATGCATAAGTACATACATATATATATATATATATATATATATATATATATATATATATATATATATATATATATATATATATATATATATATATATATATATATATATATATTTATACAAGTGCGACCATTTTGGTACAAATCACCAACCATCTTGGCCCATACTTACATTTTGGACGATGATCATGGGGCCAAAATAGTCAGCGTCATCTCATAGGCTTACACAACTGCGCTTCCCCACCAAATTGTAACTTTGTTTGCTACTACTCCGCCTTAGGTTGGAAACTTATTATTCGGTGTAACTATCCACTTTTTTTGGCTTTAACTGCCTTTCCCTGAATTTACATTTTGGCCTTAACGACCATTTTGGCCATGTTGAGTAATCGGTCATTATTTGGCTTTGTTCGATGTATATTTGCTTCAAACTTAGATTCATGATTTGTGTGACTTTTTACTTCAATGAACAATTCTTTGTTTCAAATTATCGCTTGAAATGAAGAACATACAAATTTTGAATGAATATATAAATCAACAGTTTAACGAAAAACTGGCGGCACACGCTCAAATATCTTTACGGACGGATATAATAAAAATGGCGATTTTACTGGGAAATCCGGGGTTGTAAGTCTTTGTCAACTCATTTTTGGTGTTTTGTTCTCAATATATATTAGTTTGATAGTTTTTATTTAGATAAATAAGAACAAATGAAGCACTTAAGCTGGGAATTCGAGACGCAGATCAGCATCAAAACGTTTGGAGAATCTCGCTGAATCTCACTGGTTTTCTCGATCTATGATGTGCAATGTTTCAAGTAATAAATGAAATCGTATCGTATCAACGTACTGTTTTTGACAAGGGAATGATTAGCCAGATCGTTATATGTTATCAGTTTGCTCATGTCTTAAAATCAAATTGTCCCCACGAACGCATCCGCGGGCTCAAGCTGAAGGTATATTTTGGGATTGTAACAATTCAAGCTTTCCATACCGCATGGAATTTCCGGTACAGGAGCGAGTATAAACAAAGTATATCGGTCAGCCATGACCATTTTACACGCGCTCTTTACATTTGATTCTAATCTGGTCAGTATGATTCCAACGTTTAAATATTGAATATCATTAATGTGACAATGAACGTTATTGCTGCGGAAAGAAATTTCATGTACGACAAATAATGAAATACCCGTAGTTTACAGTGGTTAGCGTGGGCTCTACCGTTCAGACTCGCTCTTACCGATCACTTACACTTTTCCAACAACACCCAGATACCACGTTAATAGGACTAGATGCCTGCAGCTTGGTTGGACAGATCTACCGATTACCATTGATTTGTTTTTAAATATATTTCCTAACGTTCCTTTAACCGTATTGACTATTGGCCATTTTAGCGAACGGCTTTTGCCTCATCTGTCAGATGTAAACATTGCCTGATCGTGACAGCGGACATGCGCTGGTGGCTCTGTGTTAGTGGGGTGGGGTTACTCTTTCAAATGTGATTTATTTTTCAAAGGTTGAAGATTGATATTTTGCTTTCCACATCCTTGAATTATATACTTGCATCAGTAATGTTTCCCTTAACATGGAAATAGCATGATCTGTTAATATGATGTATCATTGTAATACACTTTATTACATTCCTATAAGTTTGATTTTATGTTATATGATAGTTCAGTCATGGACAGAGTCACACGTTTGTTATCAATTAGTCAGCAGAGTGATCCTTAAGATCTCAATAATAGCTATCCAAAACAACTGTGCTGGTATGAGTTTACAGCCAAGTTCCACAGCGGCTAGGGAAATAATCAGACCCTAAGTAGGTTTTTGAAGTCAAGAGCCTCTTTTGTCTGGGTATCTGCCACATCAATATTGGTAATAAAATTGTTGTCAAATGTTCAATGTGTGTAATCCAAACAATTGTTCAATGGTACAATCACATCATTTGAATATATCATGTATAAGCTATAAATGACATGGTCATCTGTCAGTTAATCTTAAGCACTGTGCATCTGGTCTAGTGTTGAAGGATTATTAAGCATATCTGAAGCCCCAACTCAAACATGAGGCCTTTTTAGAACAGTCCAGTTCCCAAGATGTAACAAACTGCCTGGTTAGGCATGGCTTGGGAGGTCACTTTTGTTGTTGCCCATCCTGGACCTGTTGCTTGCCACTTGTAAGGTATAATTTATGGGACCATTAGGCAGTAACCATTAATAGTTATGCTCCTCAGCACATTTTTGCCCTGTCCATCTGTCTGCTTGTAAACTTTTGGTGTAACATTTTTTTGATAATGCAAGGCACTCTTATATTGATTGTCACTTACAAACCAACTATCAGCCCTTTGTGACCTTATTATTGTAAAATAATCTCATTAGCTATGTTAACCAAATAGGGAATACCTGTTTCAAATTAAACAGGAATCACTCTTATATTGATGATCACTTACAAAGTAAATATCAGCACTGCAATACCTGAGTGATTATCTCAATGGGGAATAATTCTTGATGGCACTTTTCTTATAATGCAAGCTAGAAACTTTACATTGACCAAATCTTGCAAACTTTAACTCATAGCTTTATGGCTTTGACCCCTGACTTGCTAGATAAAAGCAAATTAAATTTGCTTGTTCAAGGAAAGTTACTATTAGCTTATGGTTGTTTGGCTGAATCGTTTCTTAAAAACTTAAATTATTAGGCTCAAATGCTTAAACTTTTTGCATAACTACTTGGCGATGGACTGTTGTTGCTTGACAAGTGGGTTTGGGGGATATTGTTCAGCCCTGGTGTGTCATTGAATACAATGTTATACTATAAACGCTATGATTAAATGCTGTCTTAACTTGTAAGTGTCAAAAGCAGCAGAGTTTACTAGCCATCGGCATTCTGTCGTTATTGTTAGGCTGTGAGATTATCTAGGTGTTTGTGATGACATTTTGCTCAGCAGCACTCACGATCTGGTAGTGATTAACTGCTTTACCTCCTGTTCTGGGTTTAATATTATAGACCCAGTATCTCAATTTAATCATATTGGAGATCCTCTGTGTTGGTTAATCTGCCCTATTTAGGAAATTTATTTGTTCAAGATGGGCAACAGTATCAACTGTCCAAACATCACAATTATGCTCATCTATCTCTGCATGATACCTCCTCATATCAAAGGGAGCAGTGTTTTGCTTTAGGACCACTAGGCTCTTACTTAGTGAAAAGACATTTGGTGATTTGAGATAAATGTATAGTTTAACATAAGAATAGTGATGAGGTCATGTGGCTTCATCTACATTACTGACAGCAATGTAGATGAAGCAACATCACCTCCTCACTATTCTACATGATGAGTTACATTTGCAACATTAGGGTCCATGTGCTAAACCACCATAATAATTCTTCTGCATGCATGTTAATAGTAAATTCACAACTTCCTCAATATTGTGGCTTCACCAGTTTTGTGACTCCACCATATTGTGGCTTCACCAATACGAAAATAAATCATTGAAACGTATATTATAAGAGCCAGGACTGGGTTCATAACGCTAACGGCTAAGTGATGCTGCTCAGAACTTCACCGAAGTCAACCCGACCGATTTGGGAGACACCCAAATAGCTTCAGCCTTTCATTTACTATATATAACACTTTTTCTTTCATTTAATTGGAACGAATTTAAGATTATCACCTTGTTGTTTTTGTTGTACCAAATTTAAGCGGATTTTGCAACTTTGGCCATGTGCAGCAAGACTGTCGCCATGTCGCACGGAGATAAATAGTGACAGCTCTTTGGACTCTCCTGATTGAAGGGACGAGGGATGTTGTCCAGCATCGTTGACAGACAGATTACAGTGTTCATAGTGGTTGAATAACATTAAGCTGCCCAAAGCCATCGATATGTATAATAGTTACAGTAATAAAATCAATGATGAAAGTTTAAATATGCATGAGTCGGAATATAAATACGTCAAAATATATGACGCACGTGCATTTTTGACTTGGAATCTTCCGTGCTGCAATATTAGAGACGACAATCTTCAGAATGTTAAGTATCACTAATTCTTGTTAAATCTCGCAGTACCTAAGCATAAAATTGTATCCAAATTAATAACGGGTACGTTGAAGAACTCCCTTTTCTTTAAAATAGGTGACTTTTATGCATATTTTCTCCGTTCCCCGGGTACATCTGCCACTCTGCAAGGTTCGGAACTTTTCGGAGCAAGACATTGCGTCAGCATTTCGTGGAATCGCGCCGAAAATTTAACTTCACTATTTTCTTCATGGGTCGTTGAATATTGTGAATGTACAGTTAAAATTGTATATACACAATGAGAAATCGAAAAAAATTTATTTCGGATCTCGAAAGACCTAAACAACGCGCAATTCAGTTTGTGTAAGCTTGTTTGTAGGAATTTAATTTAAGTCGTTTATGGTTTCATGGACTTTGTAACCCAAGGTTGTATAAACGATGGTCTGTAAGTAGTAGGTTGGTTGGGATAATAATGGTTTGTAATGTCGGAAGGTAAAAAGGGCTGTCGGAAGGTTGGTTTTTTATCCCAAGTAATTGTATAAACCATGAATTTCACAAGACGCAAGGCAGTCGCATCGTGCACATGCAACACCTTTTAGAGAAAAATTTCTCAAGATTTTCGACATGCACATTATTTCTCTCAATTTTCGAAATTCGGCGAAATTTTTTTTTACGCTCGGCATTCGTCATGGGTAGATAGCAGGATGAAGAGTGTCTCTCTGTACTCCTCGTAAATAGCCTGACACACTTCAGGGACAAAGAGTGAGAAAGTGTTGTGTGAGACCCTAAATCCGTACTGTAAGTACATGAAAGTCATTCCGGTTACAAGTTAGCGTAGCGTTATCACAATCTTCTCCCCGGGCTCAATGGAACTACGACCCCTGCAAAACAAAACCATATAAAGAAAATAAAGGTTGCTATAAATCATACATAAACTGCATATATTGTACATTACGTGATCAACAACTGCTCCCCGGACTCAATGAAATCAGGGATCTTGTAAATAAAATCGTGAATTGAAAATTAAAGGTCACTATTAATAAAACAGAAACTACATATATTGTACATTTAAGTTGCATTTAAATGTGAAAATCAAATTTGTACGTGCCTTTTAGATTTTGTGATGCGCGGGGTGACCCGTAGCAGCAGCTCGGCAAACATGTTGCGGCTCATTCTGATGTAATTTATGTAGTCGCCCTAGGACCCTATCTCTAGCTCCTGAAAGAGGGTGTGATATTGTCCAAACAGCCGACGACGCTCAATCCAGGGTTTTACCCACATACGCCTCTCTCGCCTTCTTTGACGAAGTTGCTCACGGATAAGTGGTATCAGAAGTGCTTCATGACGCTCTTCTTGGTCTAGCAGTATTCTTCTCAGTTCGACCACACACAATCTTCGTGGAAGAATATCCATTTCAAAGACGAGATGTGTTTACGACCAACTATGATGAAGGTGTGACGGCTGTTTGCACTCACCCTTGTATTGATACTGTCACATGGGACGAATTTGTACGATGAACGCACAAACATCGTAAGATATTTGTGCGTCACTCTTTGTTATTGCACGATGGGCGCAAGAATCTTTTGCGAATTCTGGCAACAACCCTGCGTCAGTCTTGCAAATGTGTACGGCTGATGCACGGCAATTTTGAGACAGTTGTGCGAAATGTTTCCTACGTTCAAGCTGCGAACATCGTGCGACCCGTCAGACCACCGTGCAAGCATCGTACTGCTGCCTTGCAATTTCAAAAAAAAACTAAGTTCGTTCTTCCGAACAAAATTGTTTGCATATTTGAAACGCTTTCCTTGCTTGCATTTATCATGTATTACATTCAAAATCTTTTCTCTGTTAAAGCTCAAGGAATATGTGAAACCAAATAAAAAACATATCTGTCAAAAGGCAACTAGATTCACAGGGGAATTTTCAACATGTTAGTTATCAATATGAACAATATGTAGTCTACATTCATTAGCCGCCACAAGTTTATTGCAAGAGTCAACTCTGCACCGAGAAAATCACTGCTAAGTTGCACACTACTTGCTTTGTTCTTTGTCACAGCACTTGACTGTTCCAACAAACCGACTAATTATATAATGGCAGCGGAACATTGCAAAGTTTGTACGCGACGATTCTCCCTATTATTTTTTGCAAGCTGCCATGCGACCATTTATTTATCCCCTATAATGCTCCTCAGAAGACACCGCACCATACAGTACTATACGAATGATTGGCAATATCGGTTAGTTTTTATCTGCAATTTACAGTAGCCGGGACACTGAGAATTCATCGATCATATCAAATGACAAATTTTTGTTGGAATACAAGTACCATTGCTGGGTCCTGTCGGATGTCTAATGAACATGACCATAATGTGAAATAATAACTTCGAGGGGCAAGATATGTCTGCTTATATTTGCCTGCAAACCATCGTTATTAGTCTCTTGTCTTAACAGTAGGGGTCGTATGAGTATCGGCAAAGCAACCCGCGTGTGTAGACCTATTTGTAAAAGGAGGGCAAAAAAATAATAATATTGCAAAGTATGAACCCTCTTATTCAATACTGCTGCTAGATTTCAGAACTTGATTCGCTTAAATGCGTTGGCTTCTTGACTAGCAAACGCAGGAAAAATGTATTCAGTGGTTGCATACCTATATAAGTCAACCATACTATTATCGTAAGGCTTGCAAACATTCGAATTTTGTCCAATTACGTAAGCTAGTTGTTTATAATGAACAACACTGATGTTGTTTGCCCTTAATTATATGTTGTCCTAATCAACGTGCTTGACTTCAGTAAACAAAACTATAACTGTACGTTTGTCATGACTTCATTTTCTTAAGTGAAAGCACTTGAAGTGAGTGCTAAGTATCCCCACAATATAAGCCTAATAGATACAATGTTGGTGTCAAGCCGTACAAAAATCAGATTAAATCATTCAATCGGTCTTGAGTCAGTAAAAACATTACTTAATTTATAATTATCTTGATATCGTGCGAAAGATGGTAGTAATATCTTTTTATCGAACAAAAGCTGGCTTACTATATAAAGGGCTATCAGTAGTTAGAAACACTGCACTTGTTTTAAGCATGTATTCTTATTATCTCAAAATATAATCATACGGTGACAATACCCTAGCAGCCACAATATAACTGGCAGCCTGACTTTGCATAATTTCTGCAATTTGAAGTGCGCCAATTTTAATGTCCTCTCTCATAAAGTTGCCTTAGATTTCGCAGCGCAATCGGATTCTAGAGGAACGGTTAGCAGTATCTTCTGATATCCATCTACAACGCACATTAGCTACAACATTTTCGACATATCGATCATATTATTTGGCATTATATTTGGGACGATAGGAAGCAAGGAATAAAACCTCGATTGGGTTGGTGATAAAAACATTTATAGATTTAGTCCTAGTGCGAAGCAAATACTCCGAGGGGAGAAGAACCTCTTATCTCAATACTTATGTGTGTCGTATATATCGGATAAAGCGGTCATCACTTATATCACCAAAGCAATTTAGCAACATGACTGCTAGACACGCAAACATATTCAAATGATTTTTTATTAAAAAACGGAGAGGTGGCGCAGAATGAATAATCGATAATCATAGATGTGAAAACACTAGTGCCTACCACTGCACAACGCGCGCTCGCATTATCAATAACCGTTACGATCATCGCACTATGCCGAATAACGCTAACAATTCCTATTCGATTTAATATCAACAACTCCGTCACCACACTATGCCAACTGTCACTAACACCTCCATCTCGAGCTATATATATATATATATATATATATATATATATATATATATATATATATATATATATATATATATATATATATATATATATATATATATATATATATATATATATATATATATATATATATATATATATATATATATATATATATATATATATATATATATATATCTATATATATATATATATATATATATATATATATATATATATATGTATATATATGTATGTATATATGTATATATATATATGTATATATATATATATGTATGTGTGTGTGTGTGTGTGTGTGTGTGTGTGTGTGTGTGTGTGTGTGTGTGTGTGTGTGTGTGTGTGTGTGTGTGTGTGTGTGTGTGTGTGTGTGTGTGTGTGTGTGTGTGTGTGTTTAACGTAGGCAATGGTTGTCTTCGGCGGACGGTGGTAGACGAAGTCTTTTGTTCGCTTATACGCGGAATGACGCGCGTGTTCACCGCTCGTTCGTTTCGGATTTGGGTGCAAATCTTGAGAAAGGACATGTATATTATGACCTTCATTAACGATTGGTGTTGTGCTCCTGAGAAAACGATCCATATCTATCTTTTGTCAGCTTGCCATGGAATACACATGAGCGTTTTAAACAATTGGTGACAAAATTGAAACTAGTGCATTTTCAGGCAAAGTCTGTATGCTGTCGTCGGGAGCTTTGTGAGGAGAAGTACATCATCATGCATTCAAGATACCTCATCGCTCCCCATCTATTCCCGGAAACGCGATACAGTCTCACTGAAGATGCACTGCCACCTATTTTCCAGACAACCCAATGTCTTCTTGTAAGGTGCGGCATTGACAACAGCATGAACAAATGCAAGCGAACTGAGGAAGGTCAACGACAGTTGCTGATTTCGTTTGGTTTACCAGATACCATGTCGTGGATGCTATATTTTACAATATCTTTTATGAATAATCTCAGGTGAGTTTTGTCCTCCCAAATAGTAGACAAAATCTTATTAGATGAACTGTAGTGCGCTGCCGATTAACCGGGTGCTCTGTTTTCAGATTTAAGTCAACAATATCAACAAATAAATTTGAGCACTGTCATTTGCATGGATATCGTAATGCATCAAAACAGAAATAAATATGTTTGGTCACAATTAACGTGAGAATGAATAAAATTTACTATATAATTTGAAATTCAAATTTATTTTTTGTTTTATCAAAGTCCTTCAAAGCGGCATGAGCCCATCAACATCAGGTGAAAAATGGATAAATTGCCCGACGAGACTGGGGTTGATCATCGCGAAGTCCCTGCTGCATGTATTGTCATTAACATGGTAAGAAAGTTCAGGAACAAACCGAGTGGCTGGTTTCTCGGGGCACTGACGCTCACCTTACATCAACAGTATTAATGCTCTGTGTTTACACACACTACAATGTAAGTGAATATAAGGATTTCGACTTCGCTATTAGATCTGACTCGAGAACCCGAAATTATTTCCTTACATTAAACCGCTTTATGCATTCAATTGAATGGCGGGTTCCACACTAAATCGCTATCAATATCCGCTAAAGATGCAAATATATGAGGCATTTTGCAGTTACAAGGTGCAATTTCAAGCGCATGTAGCTCATAGCTTTCATGGTTTGATACTCGACCGATTTCCCTTTTCTCAAATGCGAATCTAATATTATATGTGCCATGCGGAAGTCACGGGTATTAAAATGAACTCAAGCGTAGTACATGCAATCCGCTCTGATTTGACCTAAACATGGTAACCCAATCATGCACCTTGGTTCCGGTTAAACACTTCTAAACTTTCAATATATGTTTAATACGGTTATATGCACAACAATGCACGAAAAATGTGATGGCTATGTTGCCTGTTTCTGTAACACTAGCGCAGCACATTCTTACGTAACAGAACGCCTGGTGCATACAATCATTGGGGCGTCAGATAACTTTTTCTGTGAAAGCATTGACAACAGCACATGTACAACAGGGGCAATGTAAGAAGAACTACCCTAAACAGCGTTATAATCCTTAACGGTCCCAAGCATTAACGATAAAATATGGCTAGTGTGGCCACACTAATTCGATTAAGCCCATCAATTTATGATCGCCGGCATTTATCACTGAGATGCTTCGTTTTTATCAACCTATGCGTACATTTCTCATTGGTTAATGTTTTTACTAATATAGGGATGTTTGAACTGTGTTAGTATTAAAAGGTATAGAAAAACAATGAAGGCACATGGGGCGATTTATTTCCGACCATAAATATTAACACTTTCCGTATTCTGGAGATTATGTTCAACATCCCCTGGTTTGCTATAAATGCCCTGCCGCCATCATTTAATCTCTGTATTATAGCTTATCATTCCAGTGTTACAAGCTAAAAGTTCTTTGACATGTCTTAGCAGGTTTTGTGATAACAATAATTATCCTGCGGTGTCACATTTGACAATAAATAAAATGATGTATAGGTTTTCGGGTAACGGGCAATTTATCCGCTATACCCGCATGCAAATTAAAAACCTTCCATTCACTTTAGGAGACGTCACGACGCAATGATGTGCGCTGCTAAGAATTGGAGTTAATTGAAAAAAAATGAACGCGAGTATGACGAAGTGGATGGAATTTTGCAACACTGTTCAGATTACTACGACCATAAGATGATAATAACGATGATGAAGTACATCGTAACAAGAGCTAGCAGCATAGCAGCAGTAGCAGCATCATTGTGGCAAATGATACCGATGTACTCAATTGTGCAAGACGAATGAATCATTTTAAAGCGCGTCATAAGTGCATTTGGTTAGTCAATATGTGAGCCTCTGTTCGGGCTCGGACAAATACCAATCAAGCTGGAGCGTTGCAGCAATAAGCAATAATCTATTCATATCTGTGATATAATATATATATATATATATATATATATATATATATATATAATATATATAGAGCGTATATATATATGATAATATTTATATATTTAGTCATATATATATAGATAGATATTCTGTATATCTATATATAATATATATATATATAGATCTATATATATATAGATATATCTATATCTCTAGTCTATAGCTATAGATATATATATATATCTATATATATAGCTTATATATCATATAATCTATATCATATATATATATCTCTCTATATATATATATATATATATATATATATATATATATATATATATATTATAGTTTTCTTGTGGTCAGCAATCCTTTTTGACCCGTTGAGTAAGCGTTAAACGGCGCAATTATTCTCCGTAAATGGTTACTCTGAAATCGCTATAGTTAAAGTGACCCAAGCATGTAAGAGTTAAATATATTTTTCGCCCAAGTTTAATATGTTATGTTTTAAATGGTAAGCGATGCTTTGATATCCTGCGCTTTTTGCTACTCGGGAATGTTTATAAGGTAAGTTTACACAAACCGATGGTTTTATAGGCAATAAGCCATACAGGATTTCAGCACTGATGAACAACACAATTAGTGAACGAATTTTCGAAAAATATATACCGCCATACAATCGCATATTGTACTGCAATTACATGTAAAGTGTAACTATTTAGACGGCACCATCTTTCCCATAGTTGTTTGTCAGCATTTGACTGTTTATAAAATGATTTTATGCGACGATTCTCCCCATGTTTTTTTGCAAGCTCTCATGCGACCATATATTTATCCCATATAATGCTCCTCAGAAGACACTGCACCATTCAGTACTATACGAATGATTGGCTATATCGGTAAGTTTTTATCTACAATTCACAGTAGCTGTGAGACAAAAAATTCGACGATCATATAAAATGGCGAATATTTAAAATACGACGCGTGAAACACAAGCTCTATTGCTGGGTCCTGTCGGATGTCTAATGAACATGACAATGATGTGAAATGATTACTCACTAAGAGGGGGTTATTAGGGTGGGCTTATTCCCATGTCACTGATATGCAACGTATGTTACATAAAGCGATGAAGATACAGGAAGCAGATTGCAAACCTTAAAGGAGGGCTCTGGTCAAAGATTCGCTATGGAAAAGGAGAGAAATAACTTTTTGGAAAAGGTTGTTGATTTTGTAGCCGCTCATTGTTGCTGACTGGAATAGCTGGACACTATTGACCAGAATTATGCACTGATAAAAGCAAGACCGTGTCTTCCGCTCGCTTACCACTTTCCAGACAGCTTGCAGGAGCGACCTGGACCTCACCCTGTGGCGTAGGCAAAGCTTGTCTTTAGCAGGCGGTGGTAGACGCGGTGGTAGACGAATCTCGGTTGAGTTTTTTCCTCTCAATGCGTACACGAAAGCTTATTAGGTAGACTACCTGGCCCTACGATAAACTGTAGTGCGCTGTCGGGTGAAACGGGTGCTCTGATTTCAGCGGTACTTGCTCATCAACATCAGGTGAAACATGGATACATTCCCCGACGAGACTGGGGTTGATCAACAAGAAGTACCTGCTGAATGGAATTGGTAAGAAAGTTCAGGAGTGGCTGTTCTCTCGAGGCACTGACGCTCATTCTACATCATGAGTATTTATCAAAAGTATTATTTTTCTGTGTTTACACATACTACAATTTAAGTAAAAACAAGCCAGTGATGAATATTTGTTGTAAAATATTGTATAAAATCTTATTAATCTCTATCATATAATTTTACTTGTACAAAGCATTGACTGAATTGTTTGTGAAATAGTTTCAACGCACAGTTTAAATCATAACCGACCACATGTTGTTTTGTTTTCAACAAACAGAATGCAAGCTACCTGGACATTGTTTGCCAATGGAGATGCATGTGTAGATGATGTAGATTGCCATTCGCACTAGAGGAACATAGTGTGATGCCCCATCACACAGACAGCAACACCACCTGTTGTTCCGAAAGGTGTCAAAGTGAAGCCCTCTACAGCGACAAAAGGTGTAAGTGCGCTATAGACACATAACACCATAGATGTCGGCATCTATGCGTGTACTGAGACTGTTGACAAGTCAACTGTGATATTTTCTGAACAGCCTTGTCAAACAGCACTTGGTTCGTCCGAAACTGACTAACCGGATAAGTGAAATGGCTAATGATCCTTCCTTTGAGACGATGCACAATGAATGTCATGATATCACCACATAGCTTTTTCACATACTCCTGATTGGGAGCAACAGCAACAGCTGGAGACCTACCAATCTACCGTTGCAAACACCAAATTAATTGCATTTGCTGATTGTATGAAAAATCAATTTATTGCATGTTTTAATGTGTTTGTAAAGGTCTTTGCTCCATGTTTTTTTTGGGGAACAGAAAGGTTCACTTTTTAAAAAGGTTGTATGTGCATGTCCTGTTGCACAGCCATTACTTAGAAGAGTGGCTGCAGGGAACCTGATACCCTCAGGTGCTATTCTTTTCGTTGTCGATTTCTGATCCTTAGAATTCGTCGCTGCTGTCTGTATCAGTTGTAACATCTCTGCTAACATTGTCTGATTCGTCAGGCAAGTATTCAGACTTATAAGAATAACCCTGATCTGTCTGGACGTTCTAATTGTGTGTTGGCAATGATTATACGATCATCATATCTTTTTCAGGTGCCACTTGACCACATTTAGACCGAGCAGAGGCTACGCGGCGTACGGTGATTGGTTGGAGGATATCACGACACAGGACAATCTAATATGGCCGTCGCGATGATCGAGAGGGGAAGTGCTTTATATGTCAGTCTGCTTCATTAAATTGAAATTTAGCCGGAAATGATCGATGTTTTCGTCGATTTTGAGTAAGTTCCCATAATTCAACGAAGTAAAGTTTTGACCAAAGCCCTCCTTTATTAATTATTTTTATATTAGGAAACTTTACATTGAACAGTGCATTAGCGGATAACATATATTGCTGCTCTGCCCAAATCTCATTAGGCACTTTTCCATAGGCTCATTACTTTGCGAATCGCCACCCGTATGCTGTGGTGACAAATATATGCGCAAGCAATCAATGTTGTGAGTTCACGGATGTACTGCTGTCGGTGGTTTGCTACATATTGCCGTGCTACTATTATTGTACTGCCACTAATGTTCCCTAAGCCTTCACTGTACAATCCGGTCCTGTTGCAACAATTGTCATTGATTAAGGGGTTTTTTTTTGTATGTAATAGTTTAGAGGCTAACTCACCGAGGGGCTTAAATAGTGTCACAGAACTGTCAACGAGGAGGCGTAAATCTGTAGAAGGCTAGTTAATCAATGCTATCGCCATGCCATCTTAATATTTCGATATGAAAATACCAAACATGCACATGCTTGTGCCAAATGCATTAAGCTTGATGTATTTCCACTCACCAAAATGACGTTATCGATACGTCTTGCCTAATGTCCTTTTAACCTCAGTTGATATCGCGCCAATATGTTAATCAGTTTGCGCATACGACACATGGTTTTGTCGTTTACACCCTAAACCCTAATGCATACGTCGCATGGGCATCCCATTGGGATTGAACTAAAGAACAATAATTGAGCATCAATTGCACAAGTTGGGGGTATTTATCTGGCACGGATATTTTATTATCTGCGTATCTGTACAAATAAATGTCTTTGCGCAATTCATTGATTAAACAACTGTGAAGGACTATTATATAGAAAAATTCGTCGACAGATACGAAGAACCTACTAAACATTGGCGACATGTCGGCTGTAACCGCATATAGAACATGCACTCCACTAAAGCATTGTCTGACTGAATGAAGCGAATGAGCCTTAAGTACCCTCACACATGAATGCTCTAAAAGGGATCTCCATCTTAGAGAAAGCGGTACTCACTCGCAATCAATCACGAGATTAATATTAACGACTGACACTAATACCGCGTCTGGAAGCCACATGTTACTCGTGTGAGCGACTACGGAGAGCACAAAAACTGGTTATGAAGGCGATCGGTACTTGTGGCAATGAATTGCTCGAGTAATCAGTTCCAAGAACATTTTGTAAGGCACGACACATTAATATCATGCGTGCGCTTGGCTGGATGTTCAATTGATTAGCAATAGTTTAGCCGAATGGACTAGCCAGCGACATTTCAACTGGTGTACTTTTCTGATCGCGCTCTATTGTAGCTCAGTATTAGCTGATGATAAGTGCATCGAATGGATCAGCCATAAATTATCAGGTAAATAATGTCTCATTGCTCATCACCCCAACATCAGTAGCTATAATAACACAAATACGCCTGCTTCAATATTCTCCCGAGAGGCACAATTCAAAAACACATTGCATTGTATAAAATTCCGCTGCTGCCTTGTGATTTCTTTGAATAACCACAACTATGACTGCGCAGCAATAAACAGACATTCAGAAAATATTGAATATTCACCTTCATATGAACTCCTCAATCTAAACATAACGCTGCATTTAACAATGACATTGACGTCGGAAGATTTAAGCAGTGCTTATACGCTAGGCGCTTTACATTATGGTTAACTATAACAACATATTACATTATGTTTCAGTGAATTTTAACTTTCAGTGGCAACAAATGTTATTCGTCCTATACCATATTGTGATTCAATAACAGTGTAACTCATGTTCACCCTACCGTAATAAAGTGCTTTCCAAACAGTTTATTAAAACACATAATGGGATTGAATTATTAGCAAATTTAGAATGTGGCAAATCGCTCGTCTTCAGTAATGGCCTCGAAATATAATTGTATTTTCATAAACAAAATAGAATTTATTTCTATGCCCCAACCATTATCTATCATAATCAATAACTACATAAACATAGCGCAATCCATTTTCCACAAAGCGCAGCGGCAGCACAAATATATCCCCGATCACGCTCTCTCAGATTTCATAGCATTATGCGGCTCTAGACATTACTGGAATTATATCTAGGATTTCATCTACAATGATAGCGGTCAACATGTTGCATAGATCATACTAATTGGCGATATTTGAATAGATAGAGCAGATGCATTACTCCCATGAGAACATTGAATCGTATGTGCTACAGAGATGGGAATGATAAAGCAACGGATGCTCCGATAGGAGCCAGCATTAATTGACATCATGCCAGTAAACCAAAGTAATTTCCTGCTTATATTACTATATTGACATTCATGCCTACATGAAAACCTTTAAGGAATTCACTGGGCAAAGCCAGTTATATTTTTTATGAGTTTTAAATTGATACAATATCTACACATCGAAGCACATTTGCAGCATGGCGTGTATATTGCTTTATTCAGCGATAAAAACGCATAACGAGGCAATAGCAAAGCATTCGCTTATTCATCTCTGGCCACAAATCTCGTTTAGCGGACGGACGTCATACTATCATTGGTTGTATGCGAGATGCCACCACAATCGTTATAGCCCTATGTTCCTCCACCAACAGACTCTGCGTAATCTTGTGGCACACTAATTATAATGCATTATCTGTGAAGTTTCATCTGAAATGAAAAGCATAATAACAAGCGACATAAGGGTGCGAATGACACATACCATGCTTCAGGGCTTTATCAGCCTTGCTGTTAACTAACTAAATCTCCCTAACCTACTGCAATAAGCTATATACCAATATTGGAAATGTACATATACATTGCGGTTGGCATTTCACGATTAAGGTACCAAGACTTGTTAAAATTGAAATAGCATGAACCAAACAATAACAGCGAATAGGTGTTCGATCGCGCATGCGTTTCAATAATTTTACACATTAGTATCCAATTTATGTCAATTACGCGGAATACAACGCTTCTACTTTTACGCCTCTTAGTATTCGTCATGTGCGCATTGCCAAACAAATTGGCGTTATCTGCGAGGAACAGTGTATAACAACATCGCCGCACAAGCTATATCGATAGGTGGTAGTTCCATAGAGAGAATTTGAACGATCCTTATGTAACTCAATTTACGGGGTTCATATTTTGTATTATGCTTATGTGCAAATATACGCAAGGCTAGAGAGACGGGTGAATGTCTTCCAATGTTTACAATATTCAACCAGCGTAATTAATCTCTTATTCAGAAGAGTGTGATTAGCCATCGTGACTGCAAAAAACAGCTTTGATATAAGCAATAGTTTCACATAATCGCATTGTTATATATGGGGTTCTTCAGCAAATTATGCTAGTCCCGTAGTTTTTAGAATTTGCTTTTTTAAAAGGGGTTGTGTTCTTCATTAGCAAATGCGGCCATTGTTCTATTCAATAAGATAACATGTTCGGCAATCGACAAAAAATTATGCCTTCATTGTATTCCGTTCTTGAGATTATATTTTGATTGCATATCTGCTATTTATGCTCACAGCGGCCGACCGATTAAGCAATCAACTGGCTTAATGTGCAGATTACCAGTCAACATCTCGCTCTTAGACTTATGCGACACATGCAGGTCCGCAGGATGACAATGCTTTGATGTTAATGCGTGCGTCAAGCAAGGCACAGCGCGTGTCTGTTTTCCCCATCAACTGGAATTCATATTGGTTATTACGACGGTTTCATTCATCGAAGTACTAGACTTTTGATATTAACGACGTAATTGTTACTTGTGTA
>CM067348.1:33092078-33104578 GCA_034190875.2 Urechis unicinctus | reverse complement strand
AGCAGTTGTTATTCCGTGGCATGAGACATACAGCGAATGCAGGTTAAATTCTTTCGGGAATTATTGCTCTAAATCTACTCGGAATATGCACAACCCTTTTTACCTCAGTAAGAGCTGTTATCACCAACCGTAATGCGGATATCTTAACTCGCTAAATGCTAGCGCCGTCCATTATCCATTAAATATTCCGTCTTTTAAGCTTATAATCATAAATTTGATTGAGTAATCCTTCCTTCTCTCTATGCATATTTATAAGCATATGTTAACCATATATCTTTTGTGAGGAGCATTTGCATTTATTGTTGTATTGCTGAAGTAGTTACGAATCTCTTAACAACGAGCGCTTCACTATCACCTGCAGAGTCAATGTATTTGTTCTTACAAACTATGTTTATAGCAAATAACATTACACTGCTATAACATTATACTTATACCTTTTCTCAGATAAATATATTGAGGCTCTTGAGACATCAAGTAAATTGACTGTGCACAGCGTTCCCGAAAAAAACTATATAATCTGTAATCTATGTAATTACCGGTGTATATCAAGTTAAAATGCAACCGTCATACATTCATGCAACCATCAGACATTATTCCTTGATCGTGGGAAGTGAATTTAGTAATTCAATAAACCATTGTGACTTGCAACAGCTCACATTTCCCGAAACGTGTTTATATTGCATAAAATCTTTAACGAAAAAACTATGTTGTACGCAGGCATTTTAGAACGCAGCCTTTATCTATATCCCTATATGGATAATCCACGTCATTACCGTACCTTAATCTCACTTCATAATGCACGGCACAAAGATACTCAGTGTACTGATTAAGTATTAGTTAGGCACAGCAGTTTGGAGAAAGGTGTGCAATCACTTATCAACATATTTGCTCCAATACCAATTCGACCTCAAATGACCATGTATGTACAGGCTTTGCGTTTTAAGCGTGCAAAACAAAACCGATAATTAGATAAAGATATGTAAACATACCCTAGCAAACGAGAATGGCTTTAAATGACCTTACTTGATGTTGCAAAATCCCACAGGTATATATATAACAAGGCATTACAATGGCATAGCTAATACAATTACACCTTCAATATATACCTACAACGCGGAAAATCGAGCAAACGGGCAATATCACTGCTGTCCAACATACACAAATCAGAAAGGCATCATTGCAATCATCTGATGCAGTTAGTTTGCTTTTACAGACTGTGATAACCGATAATACAATATGCCATATACATGCTTTATATGGTAAGTGTAAATATTATCAAAAAGGAAACGGCTATAAATTTTCCTTTGAAGTGCACACAGAGACAAAATATACGGGGCGGTTACTCATTTGCGAAATAATCAGACTTTTAGCAAATGCAGGTGCTATACGTTTCCGAATGTGAGTTGCAATATATTACTGATAGATTTTGAGCATGGGTAGCGCCAAAATGCATTCCATTGCAATTTAGCGAGGTGCGGTGCCCAATTGCAAATCTCATCGGACATAACTATCTATTTTGCATATCGGAAAATCTGCCTCACATTAATGATTGAAACATACGACTATCGTTAATGACTATCCCGTAAGGGAATGCAGACTCTCTTTGCGACACATAAAGCATTGCTTATCGCTTGCAAGTATGGCAGTGATATAATCTAGACATAGGAAGCATTCTAATTGCCATAGCTTTCCGATTAAAAAACGACTTGTATGCGCGGCATATGGTGCTTTCCATTTTCGCAAAGATAAATCTCTTTACAGCCATCTTGTCTCGGCGTAATTAGCTAGTTGGATTGGTAAGTTAAAGCTAAAAGGCACATTCGACCTGACACTTGAGTGAAATAGATGATAGTCAATATCTTCCCAACCTCTGATCCAATGATCCATAACAGACCGGAACACAACTAATGCATCACTTTGCTATGCAGTTACTATGGCGTGACTCTTAGCCATATATAAGAACTGCCATCTGAACCTAAATGATCCCTGCATTATATTGCTATGCTTCTACGCAGTATTACCATTACAGCAACACGACCCAGATAACACTGGATGGGAGGTTCGTCAGGTACGTACTTTTATACATGGACTCATTGATACATCCTGCAGTCTGCACATGGACAGGCAAAGTATGATCTACATCAACGAGTAGTCATATGTTTCCGTTGATGATATGAGCTCTGGTATACGCGTTTGCAATAAATTGGTCCGCTAACAATAGTTAGACGTGATATTCAATATTAATGAAATGGCAATTCAACGTCAACTGCCAAAGCAACAAATGTGCGCTGACATTTCATTTATCGCACGATTGTGCTGCTACCGCTTTGTAGTACTTGTGTTGGGTGTTAATTGTAAGTTCCGTCAATAACAATGAGTAAATGACCCTCAATGGAATCAGCAATTCGAGCAATCCGATGCGTTTGCAACCTGTATTTGTATATTGAACCGGTTTTTGTCAGTGATGTCCTAGGTGGAATCTACAAATGATATCCATCGAGACAGATAGTGACATTATGGCAATAGATAGGTCCAGTGTAGGCAGTACAATCTCATTTCAATACAATATCACAGGTGACTGCATGTTAAGTCTATCTGAGTCTTCGGCAACACAGCAGCACGTGTTGTTCTTCTCAGGAATAAGTGCCTATGGAATATATACGCAAAGTCACTCGCAATAAAGGTTTGTAATAGGTTGAATAAGGACATGCTTTTGTCAATGGGATAGATTATATCTGCACTTATTACAACAAACCGTGATTTTGGCGTAAATAATTAGAGCGGTAAAACGCCTTACACGAAACGTTCAGCCTGGTACCATGTTATTTGCAGTGGTTAGAATTGACAAAGGTACGCGCTATATCATTTATAACAACGTCACTAGAAAAACGAATAAGAAGTCAGTGACGCAGATATTTGCGAGAACAAGCTGAGATGAAGAACCGGCGATCACAACGCATTTGTATATGCGTCAATTCGTCGGCGAAATCAAATATCAATCTATATCTATTACCTGCTATTCAATATGTTATTCCTATGCAGTAATAGTTAACGCAAACACAACCATTTCTGAGGAGAGGAAGATACACTGAATGCAAAACTTTTCGGGTCAGGTCTCACGATGTACTACAAAAAAGGATTATATTCATGTTCGCATGCAATTTGTAACATGACTGAATTTCCGATCATTACCGTGATAAACATAAAGTATAGATAATACAAGAGTGAGAGTTCACTACGGAGCAACAGTATCGTCTTTCTCATAATAAATCTATGTAAACATCTTACTTTGGATGAGCATCCTTAAGACGCTTATGCTGCAGATAGATATAATAAAGATATGACTCTTGGCAAATAACTGGCTTCATCTGGGCTCAACTTCATCCACTAACCAAAGTAACGAGAACACTTGCGACGCATTCATCATGGTTATTGCGATATTTATTGAAGAGAGACTTCCCGCGGTGTAATCGACCAGGCTCTTGTTACATATGGGGGGAACTATTACAGTAATGCCTGGATATGATAAATCTTCCGCATATTAGCATACTTAAATTGGCAACTATCATCACAGATATTATATTTTATTTTCGTGAATTGTAATTGCATAATTGCATGCATCGGCATCTTGCTTGGATATTAACAGCAGCCGGTCTCGGAGACAGTTGCACTCGAGCGGTAACGATAAAGGTTATGGATTTTGAAAGCCCTGAACCATATCAACCACAGCTTTGGAAGCCGATATCATCCGATTTTACAACTAGTGCATGTATATTTGATGATTGATTACTCAAGTTTGCAGTTTCGCAAAAAGTGGCATACCTTAATGGTGCAATAATTTTTTCCTCGCAACCCTCTTAAATCGGTTGTTCCGGTAAGCTGGGTGTCTAACTATAAAAGAAAACGATGCAGATTAGAACCTAGTTTTTTGCCAATGAACGTGACTCATACCATGTGTAACTCAACTGTTTCAACGCACACATGACCTGACCATGGCATTTGTTCAGCTGGGGGTGACAAACATATTGTAGGAGACCGTTAACCGCATACCTCACAACCCCTTCCTCTGTGTATTTCTTGGGGAAATCGTTCTCCCCTTGCAATTATCTGACGTCGTTAGTCCAAGTAAAATCTGGTGGCTTGGCGATTCTATTGCAACCATCCATAAAAGCTGCTCTACATCGGATAGTGTTCTAGCAGGGAAAGGACATCTTCTTGTACAAAATAATAATGGCTAAGCATATCAATATATTGAACAAAGCGCATTTCATTTAAGCGCAAGCTACGTCAGGACATTATTGCTGAGACAATTTGCCCTGTAGAATCGTTGAAATTGTGACATTGGATGTCAACATGTTACTGATATGGCCACGCTATAAAGCAGGAGCCCATATTCATCGTAATACCACTGCCTCCATTAAACCGGATTGTCCATCCACCCGCTTTGTAAACGTCTTTTTCAGGTGCCACTTGACCACATTTAGACCGAGCAGAGGCTACGCGGCGTACGGTGATTTGTTGGAGGATATCACGACACAGGACAATCTAATATGGCCGTCGCGATGATCGAGAGGGGAAGTGCTTCATATGTAAGTCTGCTTCATTAAATTGAAATTTAGCCGGAAATGATCGATGTTTTCGTCGATTTTGAGTCAGTTCCCATAATTCAACGAAGTAAAGTTTTGACCAAAGCCCTCCTTTATTAATTGTTTTTATATCAGGAAACTTTACATTGAACAGTGCATAAGCGGATAACATATATTGCTGCTCTGTCCAAATCTCATTAGGCACTTTTCCATAGGCTCACTACTTTGCGAATCGCCACCCGTATGCTGTGGTGACAAATATAGGCGCAAGCAATCAATGTTGTGAGTTCACGGATGTACAGCTGTCGGTGGTTTGCTACATATTGCCGTGTTACTATTATTGTACTGCCACTAATGTTCCCTAAGCCTTCACTGTACAATCCGGTCCTGTTGCAACAATTGTCATTGATTAAGGGGTTTTTTTTGTTTGTAATAGTTTAGAGGCTAACTCACCGAGGGGCTTAAATAGTGTCACAGAACTGCCAACGAGGAGGCGTAAATCTGTGGAAGGCTAGTTCATCAATGCTATCGCCATGCCATCTTAATATTTCGATATGAAAATACCAAACATGCACATGCTTGTGCCGAATGCATTACGCTTGATGTATTTCCACTCACCAAAATGACGTTTTCGATACGTCTTGCCTAATGTCCTTCTAACCTCAGTTGATATCGCGCCAATATGTTAATCAGTTTGCGCATACGACACATGGTTTTGTCGTTTACATCCTAAACCTTTATGCATACGTCGCATGGGCATCCCATTGGGATTGAACTAAAGAACAATAATTGAGCATCAATTGCACAAGTTGGGGGTATTTATCTGGCACGGTTATTTTATTATGTGCGTATCTGTACAAACAAATGTCTTTGCGCAATTCATTGATTAAACAACTGTGAAGGACTATTATATAGAAAAATTCGTCGACAGATACAACGAACCTACTAAACATTGGCGACATGTCGGCTGTAACCGCATATAGAACATGCACTCCACTCAAGCATTGTCTGACTGAATGAAGCGAATGAGCCTTAAGTACCCTCACACATGAATGCTCTAAAAGGGATCTCCATCTTAGAGAAAGCGGTACTCACTCGCAATCAATCACGAGATTAACATTAACGACTGACACTAATACCACGTCTGGAAGCCACATGTTACTCGTGTGAGCGACTACGGAGAGCACATAAACTGGCTATGAAGGCGATCGGTACTTGTGGCAATGAATTGCTCGAGTAATCAGTTCCAAGAACATTTTGTAAGGCACGACACATTAATATCATGCGTGCGCTTGGCTGGATGTTCAATTGATTAGCAATAGTTTAGCCGAATGGACTAGCCAGCGACATTTCAACTGGTGTACTTTTCTGATCGCGCTCTATTGTAGCTCAGTATTAGCTTATGATAAGTGCATCGAATGGATCAGCCATAAATTATCAGGTAAATAATGTCTCATTGCTCATCACCCCAACATCAGTAGCTATAATAACACAAATACGCCTGCTTCAATATTCTCTCGAGAGGCACAATTCAACAACACATTGCATTGTATAAAATTCCGCTGCTGCCTTGTGATTACTTTGAATAACCACAGCTATGACTGCGCAACAATAAACAGACATTCAGAAAATATTGAATATTCACCTTCATATGAACTCCTCAATCTAAAAATAACGCTGCATTTAACAATGACATTGACGTCGGAAGATTTAAGCAGTGCTTATACGCTAGGCGCTTTACATTATGGTTAACTATAACAACATATTACATTATGTTTCAGTGAATTTTAACTTTCAGTGGCAACAAATGTTATTCGTCCTATACCATATTGTGATTCAATAACAGTGTAACTCATATTCACCCTACCGTAATAAAGTGCTTTCCAAACAGTTCATTAAAACACATAATGGGATTGAATTATTAGCAAACTTAGAATGTGGCAAATCGCTCGTCTTCAGTAATGGCCTCGAAATATAATTGTACTTTCATAAACAAAATAGAATTTATTTCTATGCCCCAACCATTATCTATTATAATCAATAACTACATAAACATAGCGCAATCCATTTTCCACAAAGCGCAGCGGCAGCACAAATATATCCCCGATCACGCTCTCTCAGATTTCATAGCATTATGCGACTCTAGACATTACTGGAATTATATCTAGGATTTCATCTACAATGATAGCGGTCATCATGTTGCATAGATCATACTAATTGGCGATATTTGAATAGATAGAGCAGATGCATTACTCCCATGCGAACATTGAATCGTATGTGCTACAGAGATGGGAATGATAAAACAACGGATGCTCCGATAGGAGCCAGCATTAATTGACATCATGCCAGTAAACCAAAGTAATTTCCTGCTTATATTACTATATTGACATTCATGCCTACATGAAAACCTTTAAGGAATTCACTGGGCAAAGCCAGTTATATTTTGTTATGAGTTTTAAATTGATACAATATCTACACATTGAAGCACATTTGCAGCATGGCGTGTATATTGCTTTATTCAGCGATAAAAACGCATAACGAGGCAATGGCAAAGCATTCGCTTATTCATCTCTGGCCACAAATCTCGTTTAGCGGACGGACGTCATACTATCATTGGTTGTGTGCGAGATGCCACCACAATCGTTATAGCCCTATGTTCCTCCACCAACAGACTCTGCGTAATCTTGTGGCACACTAATTATAATGCATTATCTGTGAAGTTTCATCTGAAATGAAAAGCATAATAACAAGCGACATAAGGGTGCGAATGACACATACCATGCTTCCGGGCTTTATCAGCCTTGCTGTTAACTAACTAAATCTCCCTAACCTACTGCAATAAGCTATATACCAATATTGGAAATGTACATATACATTGCGGTTGGCATTTCACGATTAAGGTACCACGACTTGTTAAAATTGAAATACCATGAACCAAACAATAACAGCGAATAGGTGTTCGATCGCGCATGCGTTTCAATAATTTTACACATTAGTATCCAATTTATGTCAATTACGCGGAATACAACGCTTCTAATTTTACGCCTCTCAGTATTCGTCATGTGCGCATTGCCAAACCAATTGGCGTTATCTGCGAGGAACAGTGTATAACAACATCGCCGCACAAGCTATATCGATAGGTGGTAGTTCCATAGAGAGAATTTGAACGATCCTTATGTAACTCAATTTACGGGGTTCATATTTTGTATTATGCTTATGTGCAAATATACGCAAGGCACGAGAGACGGGTGAATGTCTTCCAATGTTTACAATATTCAACCAGCGTAATTAATCTCTTATTCAGAAGAGTGTGATTAGCCATCGTGACTGCAAAAAACAGCTTTGATATAAGCAATAGTTTCACATAATCGCATTGTTATATATGGGGTTCTTCAGCAAATTAAGCTAGTCCCTTAGTTTTTAGAATTTGCTTGTTTAAAAGGGGTTGTGTTCTTCATTAGCAAATGCGGCCATTGTTCTATTCAATAAGATAACATGTTCGGCGATCGACGAAAATTTATGCCTTCATTGTATTCCGTTCTTGAGATTATATTTTGATTGTATATCTGCTATTTATGCTCACAGCTGCCGACCGATTAAGCAATCAACTGGCTTAATGTGCAGATAACCGGTCAACATCTCGCTCTTAGACTTATGCAACACATGCAGGTCCGCAGGATGACAATGCTTTGATATTATTGCGTGCGCCAAGCAAGGCACAGCGCCTGTCTGTTTTCCTTATCAGCTGGAATTCATATTGGTTCATTCATCGAAGTACTAGACTTTTGATATTAACGAAGTTATTGTTACTTGTGTACATTTTGACACAACATAGTTACCTCTTTTACTGTAATGCAAACAAAAGCATCCAAGTCACATTATCAATACGCTTCTGTACACAGCAAATTGTGACCGGATATGTCATTCACGATGTGCCATGTTAAACAAGTCACTCCGATCAAGTCACTTGAACTCAAATAGCTTATCATAACACTACAATAACTATCAACCCATTGCGAGAAAATGTCTACTACCGAGCGAATTGCAGTTTATATATATCAATAACCAGCTTACGCATGGATTTTTATCCTTGACCGTATTAGTTAACAGCGCTTATCCTGTCATTTTATTACACCAATGAAATAAAAATAATAATGATAACAAAATTTACAAATGAGTTATTGCTTCCCGTTTTCACCATATCCAATGAACTAGGTACAGCACGATTTTCTTTTCAACAGAACAGGCAGCTCTTTAATAAGTAATAGAAAAGGTCATCGTCAATCATCCGTGTTTAACACAGTGTTTATACAGTAGCAAGGAGTAAAATTCCCTTTTTCCCTAGCTCTTTGTGGCATACGCACATCACTTTTTGTGCGTGCTTCATCTCTTCAAACAAACTGACTGTAACGACTAGCGCATTGGCCTCAGCGCTAATCTATTATCAATAACTGTAATGCGAGTATCCACACTCCGAACTATTGATTGATTCTGACATATATACCAGAGAACCAATAAGTATTTGGCTCACATGGGATAATATGAAAACTCATATGGTCTCTAAATGAGGTCACTTTACGTGATGAATTGCCTGACGTTAATGAGCAAGTCTCGGCTTTCTAGTGGAACGATGCTCTCATTCTGTGCCAAGTAATGTAATACCTGTTTTCTCTCTTAACAATCTCTCATACGCTTATTTGACAGCAGTGCAAATCGCTATTGGTCAGCGCCGCCCGCAATCCGTATTATGATTCATCTTGGACGATAATCATTATAAATCTAATTTATTAATCCGTTGTCATCTCTATGCATGCTATATTGCTTATGTCGAGCAAATTTGTTGTAAGATGTGTCGTAAGTATTGACACTCACAATGGTGTTTTTGTGGCTGAAACGAATTGTTTAGCAAGACGTCGTTATCCCGCCAATGTATTTGTTTTTCCATTGTTGTCCCGGAACATTTTTCAGACGGTCCTGACCAAGACAACTATAAGATGTAGCGTTTTATCAACTTGTGTGCTGTGATATTTCATGTACGTCATAAGTAAGAAGAATATATATTTGGCAAAAGTCCACATATATGTATATATATATATATATAGATATATATATATATATATATATATATATATATATATATATATATATATATATATATATATATATATATATATATATTTATATATATATATATATATTTATATATATTTATGTATAAATATATATATATATAAATATCTGCATATATATAAACACAGAGATATATATATACATAAATATATATATATTTGTATATGTGTATATTTTATATATATATACCTATATATGTATAGGTTTATATACATATATTTATATATATACATAAATATATATATAAAAAATATATATATATAATTAGATATATACATATAAAAAGCTATATATATATAAAAATAAATATATATATATGTATAAATAAATATAAATTTATATATATATACATATATATATATATATCGATATATATACATATATATATATATGTACATATATCTATGTATATATATATATATTTACAAACATATAAATGAATATATATACCCATACGCATATATATATATATACATATATATATATATATATATATATATATATATATATATATATGTTTATATATACAATATATGCATATATATATAAAAATATGTGCATTTATATATATATATATATATATATACATATAAATATCTACACATATATATATATACATAAATATATATATACATAAATATATATATATTTGTATATGTTTATATTTATATCTATATATATACATATATATGTATATATATGTTTACATACATGTATATATACATATACATATATATATATATATTAATACATATATATATATATAATTATTTACGTATATATTTACATATAATATGTATATATAAATAAATATATACATATGTTTAATATATATATATTCATATATATACATCTATATATATCGATATATATATATATATATGTATATATATGTGCACATATATACATGTATATATATATATATATATATATATATATATATATATTTATACGAATGCGACCTTTTTGATACAATCGACCTACTATTTTGGCACACAGTCACATCTTGGCACACGATCTGTGTGCCAAAATAGTCAAGAGCTTTTTGAGTGCTTTGTTCTGCAAATTTTTTATTTTAAATTTGTGTTACCTGGTAAATTATCTCCATTCATATTCATCCATTGCAAGACTTAAACCCCTGCATCGCGCAGGTGGTAGTTTGGGACGTTTGAAAATTTTTATATATTGGACTGACGACCATTTTGGTACTCTGCATTTAACAGCTTGTTTCTCGTTATTATCCGATATATCATTATCCCAACTTCTGATATATTGCTTAGAATAACTTCCTTCACAAATATATTCTACACACGTGACATTCGATAGAGGGAATAAAAAATATATATATTTGGTCTCGACGTTTTCCAATGATATATATTCACCCAGAAAAACCGAAATGCTTCGGCTTGTCGGATAATTCGTAAGGCACCTCGTGCTTTGAGATTAAGTTGCGGGCCGAGAATATCTTACGATTTGGTAAGCAATAATCACAACTCTTGAATATATTATAGCGTTATTTAAGACACTTAGACCCAGGTCAACCAGATGATAGCAAGAAAAAGTATATAATGTTGCTAAAGTGGGTTCTTAGCCTTGGCTTTCTAATATCGTCCACTGTGACATTTTGTGATTGATCTAAATCATGACAACGCTGGTTCGATAGATTGGATATATTGTGTAGTATACTCAATTTGACATATAAATGGAATCTGGTCAATGTTTGAGGTACATTACTTTAGCTAGGTGCAGTCAAGTTATGTTGGTTAGTCGCGTTTGTCATAATGTATGTATGTTTGTAAACAACATTTTGATGCGCGATACAGGTCGCAATCTTTATTTTCAATCGTCATCGTAAAAAAATGCGTTAAACAAAGATGTTCGGAGGGTCGGACTTTTATACAATTTGCATCATTGTGTCGCTCATTCTAATTGCAAACTAGAACGAGTAAATTGTTTAAGCAGATAGAATGGAACATAACAAGTCTATGTAAACTGAGCTATTTAATAACAATTAATATGTTCCATTTTACCTTGATGGCAGTGCTGATATAGATGTATATGGAATTATCACTATATATATTCTTGATCATTTCCTTATCGATGAGTCATGTATGTACCATATATAGTATAAAATGGGTTATGTGTTTATTTGCTGCTAAAAGTGTCATGTTGATTCAAAAGTAACTCTTATCCCCAACCTACCATTACAGTTGGAAGCGTAAGTGATAGTATTATTGATTTCATAGAATCGACGAATGTTTGCACACTTATTCATAACCCCTCTAAATACTAATATTGGGAAACTGCCACTCACTTATAGCCATTGATATCACATAACCACCATCAGCGTTATTATGCTGTTCCCCACTCAAAAGCAGCTCACGCGGTCTGAGAGACACAAGCGCCCATGCGCCCGCCCATCCAGTCCGCTAAGACCTCCGAACTTACATAGTAAGAATAGCTCCTCAAATAACACCCGCTTTGTTGTATTCTGAGTATCATGACAGAGTTCTTCCGTATTTGTTAAAAAATACGGGATGGAGAGAAGAGGTGAGTTTCCTAAACAATGCAGGTAAAATAGTTCATTGGGATGTTCCAAAAAGCAGGGTTGATAGATTCAACGGTATGACATAGATTATTTAAAAAGTAATTTAAGCATGGCAACAGTTTCACTCACACACGCCAAATGGCTGTTAATCGTGCAAATGACTACAACAGTCCAAATGAATTTGTAAATCAGGTTAATTCTATATCGACTTACTTAAAAAAACGCGACCTACTTAG
>CM067348.1:33078557-33091978 GCA_034190875.2 Urechis unicinctus | reverse complement strand
ACGTTGATATTTCAATCAGCTGTATATATAGTTCGCTACACTGACATCATCGTCTGCTTTATGTAGAGTTCACCACACTGACATCATAATGCGCTGTATATAGAGTTCACTGCGCAGCGGACTGACATCATCGTGGGTTGTATATAGAGTTCACTACGCAGACATCTCCGTCAGCTGTATATAGAGTACACTACATTGACATCTCAGTCAGCTGTATATAGAGTTCGCTACCCTGACATCATCGTGCGCTGTATAAAATGTTCACTACACTGACATCATTGTCCGCTGTATATAGAGTTCACTACATTGACATCTCAGTCAGCTGTATGTGGAGTTCGCTACACTGACATCATCGTTCGCAGTATATAGAATGCGCTACACAGACATCATAATCATATGTGTAAAGACTGCTCAACACTGACATAAAAGTCTGCTGTATGAAGAATTAGGTACTATGCCATCATAGTCAACTAGGTAAACCCGCGCTACGCAGATATCATAGTCAGTTGTATGTAGATTTCGCTACACTGACATTATAGTCGTCTATGCAAAAACTACTTTTCACTGACATGCTATTCAGCTGTATATAGAGTTCGCTACACAGACATCATCGTGCGCTGTATTTAGAGTTCACTACATTGACATCATCGTGCGCTGTATATAGAGTTCACTACATTGACATCTCAGTCAGCTGTATATAAAGTTTGCTACTCTAATATCATCGTCCGCTGTACATAGAGTTCGCTACACTGACAACGTCGTGCGCTTTATATAATGTTCACTACACTGACATCATCGTCCGCTGTATATAGAGTTCACTTCATTGACATCTCGGTCAGCTGTATATAAAGTTCCATACACTAACATCAACGTCCGCTGTTTATAGATTTTGCTACACTGACATCATCTTCCGCTGAATATAGAATTCGCTACATTGACATCTCAGTCAGCTGTATATGAAGTTCGCTACGCGACATCATCGTCCCCTGTATATAGAGATCACTATACTGACATCTCAGTCAGCCGTATATGAAGTTCGCTACGCTGACATCATCGTGTGCTGTAGATATAGAGTTCACTTCTCAGACATCTCAGTCAGCTGTATATAGAGTACACCACGTTGACATCATCGTCCGCTGTATATAGAGTTCGCTACACTGACATCATCGTGCGCTGCATAAAATGTTCACTACACTGACATCATCGTCAGCTGTATATAGAGTTCGCTACATTGACATCTCAGTCAGCTGTATAGAGAGTTCGTTAATCTGACATCATCATCGTCCGCTGTATATAGAGTTCACTACATTGACATCTCAGTCAGCTGTATATAGAGTTCGCTACACTGACATCATCGTCCGCAGTATATAGAGTTCACTACATTGACATCTCAGTCAGTTGTATGTAGATTTCGCTACACTGACATTATAGTCGTCTATGCAAAAACTACATTTCACTGACATGCTATTCAGCTGAAAATAGAGTTCGCTACACTGACATCATCGTGCGCTGTATTTAGAGTTCACTACATTGACATCATCGTGCGCTGTATATAGAGTTCACTACATTGACATCACAGTCAGCTGTATATAAAGTTTGCTACTCTAATATCATCATCCGCTGTTGATCGAGTACTCTACACTGACATCATCGTCCGCTGTATATAGAGTACCCTACGTTGATATTTCAATCAGCTGTATATATAGTTCGCTACACTGACATCATCGTCTGCTTTATGTAGAGTTCACCACACTGACATCATAATGCGCTGTATATAGAGTTCACTGCGCAGCGGCGGACTGACATCATCGTGGGTTGTATATAGAGTTCACTACGCAGACATCTCCGTCAGCTGTATATAGAGTACACTACATTGACATCTCAGTCAGCTGTATATAGAGTTCGCTACCCTGACATCATCGTGCGCTGTATAAAATGTTCACTACACTGACATCATTGTCCGCTGTATATAGAGTTCACTACATTGACATCTCAGTCAGCTGTATGTGGAGTTCGCTACACTGACATCATCGTTCGCAGTATATAGAATGCGCTACACAGACATCATAATCATATGTGTAAAGACTGCTCAACACTGACATAAAAGTCTGCTGTATGAAGAATTAGGTACTATGCCATCATAGTCAACTAGGTAAACCCGCGCTACGCAGATATCATAGTCAGTTGTATGTAGATTTCGCTACACTGACATTATAGTCGTCTATGCAAAAACTACTTTTCACTGACATGCTATTCAGCTGTATATAGAGTTCGCTACACAGACATCATCGTGCGCTGTATTTAGAGTTCACTACATTGACATCATCGTGCGCTGTATATAGAGTTCACTACATTGACATCTCAGTCAGCTGTATATAAAGTTTGCTACTCTAATATCATCGTCCGCTGTACATAGAGTTCGCTACACTGACAACGTCGTGCGCTTTATATAATGTTCACTACACTGACATCATCGTCCGCTGTATATAGAGTTCACTTCATTGACATCTCGGTCAGCTGTATATAAAGTTCCATACACTAACATCAACGTCCGCTGTTTATAGATTTTGCTACACTGACATCATCTTCCGCTGAATATAGAATTCGCTACATTGACATCTCAGTCAGCTGTATATGAAGTTCGCTACGCGACATCATCGTCCCCTGTATATAGAGATCACTATACTGACATCTCAGTCAGCCGTATATGAAGTTCGCTACGCTGACATCATCGTGTGCTGTATATAGAGTTCACTTCTCAGACATCTCAGTCAGCTGTATATAGAGTACACCACGTTGACATCATCGTCCGCTGTATATAGAGTTCGCTACACTGACATCATCGTGCGCTGCATAAAATGTTCACTACACTGACATCATCGTCAGCTGTATATAGAGTTCGCTACATTGACATCTCAGTCAGCTGTATAGAGAGTTCGTTAATCTGACATCATCGTCCGCTGTATATAGAGTTCACTACATTGACATCTCAGTCAGCTGTATGTGGAGTTCGCTACACTGACATCATCGTTCGCAGTATATAGAATGCGCTACACAGACATCATAATCATATGTGTAAAGACTGCTCAACACTGACATAAAAGTCTGCTGTATGAAGAATTAGGTACTATGCCATCATAGTCAACTAGGTAAACCCGCGCTACGCAGATATCATAGTCAGTTGTATGTAGATTTCGCTACACTGACATTATAGTCGTCTATGCAAAAACTACTTTTCACTGACATGCTATTCAGCTGTATATAGAGTTCGCTACACAGACATCATCGTGCGCTGTATTTAGAGTTCACTACATTGACATCATCGTGCGCTGTATATAGAGTTCACTACATTGACATCTCAGTCAGCTGTATATAAAGTTTGCTACTCTAATATCATCGTCCGCTGTACATAGAGTTCGCTACACTGACAACGTCGTGCGCTTTATATAATGTTCACTACACTGACATCATCGTCCGCTGTATATAGAGTTCACTTCATTGACATCTCGGTCAGCTGTATATAAAGTTCCATACACTAACATCACGTCCGCTGTTTATAGATTTTGCTACACTGACATCATCTTCCGCTGAATATAGAATTCGCTACATTGACATCTCAGTCAGCTGTATATGAAGTTCGCTACGCGACATCATCGTCCCCTGTATATAGAGATCACTATACTGACATCTCAGTCAGTATATATGAAGTTCGCTACGCTGACATCATCGTGTGTGCTGTATATAGAGTTCACTTCTCAGACATCTCAGTCAGCTGTATATAGAGTACACCACGTTGACATCATCGTCCGCTGTATATAGAGTTCGCTACACTGACATCATCGTGCGCTGTATATAGAGTTCACTACACTGACATCATCGTCCGCTGTATATAGAGTTCGCTACATTGACATCTCAGTCAGCTGTATATAGAGTTCGCTAATCTGACATCATCGTCCCGCTGTATATAGAGTTCACTACATTGACATCTCAGTCAGCTGTATATAGAGTTCGCTACACTGACATCATCGTCCGCAGTATATAGAGTTCACTACATGACATCTCAGTCAGTTGTATATAGATTTCGCTACACTGACATCATATAGTCGTCTATGCAAAAACTACATTTCACTACACTGACAGCTGATCATAGAGTTCGCTGTATATATCAGTTCGCTACAGTTCACTACATGACATCATCGTGCGCTGTATATAGAGTTCGCTACACTGACACATCATCTGCGCTGTACATATATACATCTCATCAGTCATTGACATCATCATCGCTGTATATAGAGTTCGCTACACTGACATCATCAGTCACGCTGTATATATAAAGACATTCGCGTACTGTATATAGAGTCACATTGACATCATCGTCCGCTGTATGATAGAGTACGCTACACTGACATCATCATCGCTGTATATAGTCACTGCTCTACACTGACATATTTCATCGCTGTATATACACTACATGACATCATAGTCGCTGTATATAGAGTTCGCTACACTGACATCATAGTCAGTTATATAGAGTAGACTGACGCTACACTGACATTATATGTATATAGAGTTCACTATGCAGACATCTCGTCAGCTGTATAGAGTCACTACACATCATCAGTCAGCTGTATATAGAGTTCGCTACACACTGACATCATCGTGCGCTGTATTTAGAGTTCACTACACTGACATCATCGTGCGCTGTATATAGAGTTCACTACATTGACATCTCAGTCAGCTGTATATAAAGTTCGCTACACTAACATCATCGTCCGCTGTATATAGAGTTCGCTACACTGACATAATATCGTCGCTGTATATAGATGTTCACTACACTGACATCATCGTCCGCTGTATATAAGTTCACTACATTGACATCATCGTCTGTATATAGAGTTCACTTCATTGACATCTCGGTCAGCTGTATATATAAAGTTCATACACTGACATCAACGTCCGCTGTATATAGATTTCGCTACACTGACATCATCATCCGCTGAATATAGAATTCGCTACATTGACATCTCAGTCAGCTGTATATGAAGTTCGCTACGCGACATCATCGTCCCCTGTATATAGAGATCACTATACTGACATCTCAGTCAGCCGTATATGAAGTTCGCTACGCTGACATCATCGTGTGCTGTATATAGAGTTCACTTCTCAGACATCTCAGTCAGCTGTATATAGAGTACACCACGTTGACATCATCGTCCGCTGTATATAGAGTTCGCTACACTGACATCATCGTGCGCTGCATAAAATGTTCACTACACTGACATCATCGTCAGCTGTATATAGAGTTCGCTACATTGACATCTCAGTCAGCTGTATAGAGAGTTCGTTAATCTGACATCATCGTCCGCTGTATATAGAGTTCACTACATTGACATCTCAGTCAGCTGTATATAGAGTTCGCTACACTGACATCATCGTCCGCAGTATATAGAGTTCACTACATTGACATCTCAGTCAGTTGTATGTAGATTTCGCTACACTGACATTATAGTCGTCTATGCAAAAACTACATTTCACTGACATGCTATTCAGCTGAAAATAGAGTTCGCTACACTGACATCATCGTGCGCTGTATTTAGAGTTCACTACATTGACATCATCGTGCGCTGTATATAGAGTTCACTACATTGACATCACAGTCAGCTGTATATAAAGTTTGCTACTCTAATATCATCATCCGCTGTTGATCGAGTACTCTACACTGACATCATCGTCCGCTGTATATAGAGTACCCTACGTTGATATTTCAATCAGCTGTATATATAGTTCGCTACACTGACATCATCGTCTGCTTTATGTAGAGTTCACCACACTGACATCATAATGCGCTGTATATAGAGTTCACTGCGCAGCGGACTGACATCATCGTGGGTTGTATATAGAGTTCACTACGCAGACATCTCCGTCAGCTGTATATAGAGTACACTACATTGACATCTCAGTCAGCTGTATATATATAGAGTTCGCTACCCTGACATCATCGTGCGCTGTATAAAATGTTCACTACACTGACATCATTGTCCGCTGTATATAGAGTTCACTACATTGACATCTCAGTCAGCTGTATGTGGAGTTCGCTACACTGACATCATCGTTCGCAGTATATAGAATGCGCTACACAGACATCATAATCATATGTGTAAAGACTGCTCAACACTGACATAAAAGTCTGCTGTATGAAGAATTAGGTACTATGCCATCATAGTCAACTAGGTAAAACCCGCGCTACGCAGATATCATAGTCAGTTGTATGTAGATTTCGCTACACTGACATTATAGTCGTCTATGCAAAAACTACTTTTCACTGACATGCTATTCAGCTGTATATAGAGTTCGCTACACAGACATCATCGTGCGCTGTATTTAGAGTTCACTACATTGACATCATCGTGCGCTGTATATAGAGTTCACTACATTGACATCTCAGTCAGCTGTATATAAAGTTGCTGCTACTCTAATATCATCGTCCGCTGTACATAGAGTTCGCTACACTGACAACGTCGTGCGCTTTATATAATGTTCACTACACTGACATCATCGTCCGCTGTATATAGAGTTCACTTCATTGACATCTCGGTCAGCTGTATATAAAGTTCCATACACTAACATCAACGTCCGCTGTTTATAGATTTTGCTACACTGACATCATCTTCCGCTGAATATAGAATTCGCTACATTGACATCTCAGTCAGCTGTATATGAAGTTCGCTACGCGACATCATCGTCCCCTGTATATAGAGATCACTATACTGACATCTCAGTCAGCCGTATATGAAGTTCGCTACGCTGACATCATCGTGTGCTGTATATAGAGTTCACTTCTCAGACATCTCAGTCAGCTGTATATAGAGTACACCACGTTGACATCATCGTCCGCTGTATATAGAGTTCGCTACACTGACATCATCGTGCGCTGCATAAAATGTTCACTACACTGACATCATCGTCAGCTGTATATAGAGTTCGCTACATTGACATCTCAGTCAGCTGTATAGAGAGTTCGTTAATCTGACATCATCGTCCGCTGTATATAGAGTTCACTACATTGACATCTCAGTCAGCTGTATATAGAGTTCGCTACACTGACATCATCGTGTCCAGTATATAGAGTTCACTACATTGACATCTCAGTCAGTTGTATGTAGATTTCGCTACACTGACATTATAGTCGTCTATGCAAAAACTACATTTCACTGACATGCTATTCAGCTGAAAATAGAGTTCGCTACACTGACATCATCGTGCGCTGTATTTAGAGTTCACTACATTGACATCATCGTGCGCTGTATATAGAGTTCACTACATTGACATCACAGTCAGCTGTATATAAAGTTTGCTACTCTAATATCATCATCCGCTGTTGATCGAGTACTCTACACTGACATCATCGTCCGCTGTATATAGAGTACCCTACGTTGATATTTCAATCAGCTGTATATATAGTTCGCTACACTGACATCATCGTCTGCTTTATGTAGAGTTCACCACACTGACATCATAATGCGCTGTATATAGAGTTCACTGCGCAGCGGACTGACATCATCGTGGGTTGTATATAGAGTTCACTACGCAGACATCTCCGTCAGCTGTATATAGAGTACACTACATTGACATCTCAGTCAGCTGTATATAGAGTTCGCTACCCTGACATCATCGTGCGCTGTATAAAATGTTCACTACACTGACATCATTGTCCGCTGTATATAGAGTTCACTACATTGACATCTCAGTCAGCTGTATATGAAGTTCGCTACACTGACATCATCGTTCGCAGTATATAGAATGCGCTACACAGACATCATAATCATATGTGTAAAGACTGCTCAACACTGACATAAAAGTCTGCTGTATGAAGAATTAGGTACTATGCCATCATAGTCAACTAGGTAAACCCGCGCTACGCAGATATCATAGTCAGTTGTATGTAGATTTCGCTACACTGACATTATAGTCGTCTATGCAAAAACTACAATTTCACTGACATGCTATTCAGCTGAAAATAGAGTTCGCTACACTGACATCATCGTGCGCTGTATTTAGAGTTCACTACATTGACATCATCGTGCGCTGTATATAGAGTTCACTACATTGACATCTCAGTCAGCTGTATATAAAGTTTGCTACTCTAATATCATCGTCCGCTGTACATAGAGTTCGCTACACTGACAACGTCGTGCGCTTTATATAATGTTCACTACACTGACATCATCGTCCGCTGTATATAGAGTTCACTACATTGACATCTCAGTCAGCTGTATATAAAGTTCGATACACTGAACATCAACGTCTGACTGTTTATATATTTTGCTACACTGACATCATCATCATCCGCTGAATATATAGAATTCGCTACATTGACATCTCAGTCAGCTGTATATGAAGTTCGCTACGCGACATCATCGTCCGCTGTATATAGAGATCACTATACTGACATCTCAGTCATCCCGTATATATAGAGTTCGCTACACTGACATCATCGTCAGTCGCTGTATATAGAGTTCACTACACTGACATCATCGTCGCTGTATATAGAGTTCTACACCTACATTGACATCATCGTCCGCTGTATATACACTGAGTGCGCTTCGCTACACTGACATCATCGTCAGCTTGTATAGAGTTCGCTACACTGACATCTCAGTCAGCTGTATATAGAGTGCGCTACACTGACATCATCGTCCGCTGTATATAGAGTTCAACACTGACATTGACATCTCAGTCAGCTGTATATAGAGTTCGCTACTATGCCATCACATCATCGTCCGCTGTATATAGAGTTACGCTACATTGACATCTCAGTCAGTTGTATGTAGATTTCGCTACACTGACATTATAGTCGTCTATGCAAAAAAACTACATTTCACTGACATGCTATTCAGCTGAAAATAGAGTTCGCTACACTGACATCATCGTGCGCTGTATTAGAGTTCACTACATTGACATCATCGTGCGCTGTATATAGAGTTCACTACATTGACATCACAGTCAGCTGTATATAAGTTTCGCTACTCTAAACATCATCATCCGCTGTATCGAGTCGTACACTACACTGACATCATCGTCCGCTGTATATAGAGTACCCTACGTTGATATTTCAATCAGCTGTATATATAGTTCGCTACACTGACATCATCGTCTGCTTTATGTAGAGTTCACCACACTGACATCATAATGCGCTGTATATAGAGTTCACTGCGCAGCGGACTGACATCATCGTGGGTTGTATATAGAGTTCACTACGCAGACATCTCCGTCAGCTGTATATAGAGTACACTACATTGACATCTCAGTCAGCTGTATATAGAGTTCGCTACCCTGACATCATCGTGCGCTGTATAAAATGTTCACTACACTGACATCATTGTCCGCTGTATATAGAGTTCACTACATTGACATCTCAGTCAGCTGTATGTGGAGTTCGCTACACTGACATCATCGTTCGCAGTATATAGAATGCGCTACACAGACATCATAATCATATGTGTAAAGACTGCTCAACACTGACATAAAAGTCTGCTGTATGAAGAATTAGGTACTATGCCATCATAGTCAACTAGGTAAACCCGCGCTACGCAGATATCATAGTCAGTTGTATGTAGATTTCGCTACACTGACATTATAGTCGTCTATGCAAAAACTACTTTTCACTGACATGCTATTCAGCTGTATATAGAGTTCGCTACACAGACATCATCGTGCGCTGTATTTAGAGTTCACTACATTGACATCATCGTGCGCTGTATATAGAGTTCACTACATTGACATCTCAGTCAGCTGTATATAAAGTTTGCTACTCTAATATCATCGTCCGCTGTACATAGAGTTCGCTACACTGACAACGTCGTGCGCTTTATATAATGTTCACTACACTGACATCATCGTCCGCTGTATATAGAGTTCACTTCATTGACATCTCGGTCAGCTGTATATAAAGTTCCATACACTAACATCAACGTCCGCTGTTTATAGATTTTGCTACACTGACATCATCTTCCGCTGAATATAGAATTCGCTACATTGACATCTCAGTCAGCTGTATATGAAGTTCGCTACGCGACATCATCGTCCCTGTATATAGAGATCACTATACTGACATCTCAGTCAGCCGTATATGAAGTTCGCTACGCTGACATCATCGTCCGCTGTATATAGAGTTCACTCTCATTGACATCTCAGTCAGCTGTATATAGAGTACACCACACTGACATCATCGTCCGCTGTATATAGAGTTCGCTACACTGACATCATCGTGCGCTGCATATAGAGTTCACTACACTGACATCATCGTCAGCTGTATATAGAGTTCGCTACATTGACATCTCAGTCAGCTGTATAGAGAGTTCGTTAATCTGACATCATCGTCCGCTGTATATAGAGTTCACTACATTGACATCTCAGTCAGCTGTATATAGAGTTCGCTACACTGACATCATCGTCCGCAGTATATAGAGTTCACTACATTGACATCTCAGTCAGTTGTATGTAGATTTCGCTACACTGACATTATAGTCGTCTATGCAAAAACTACATTTCACTGACATGCTATTCAGCTGAAAATAGAGTTCGCTACACTGACATCATCGTGCGCTGTATTTAGAGTTCACTACATTGACATCATCGTGCGCTGTATATAGAGTTCACTACATTGACATCACAGTCAGCTGTATATAAAGTTTGCTACTCTAATATCATCATCCGCTGTTGATAGAGTACTCTACACTGACATCATCGTCCGCTGTATATAGAGTTCCCTACGTTGACATTTCAATCAGCTGTATATAGAGTTCACTACACTGACATCATCGTCTGCTTTATGTAGAGTTCACCACACTGACATCATAATGCGCTGTATATAGAGTTCACTGCGCAGCGGACTGACATCATCGTGGGTTGTATATATAGAGTTCACTACGCAGACATCTCCGTCAGCTGTATATAGAGTTCACTACATTGACATCTCAGTCAGCTGTATATAGAGTTCGCTACCCTGACATCATCGTGCGCTGTATATAAATGTTCACTACACTGACATCATTGTCCGCTGTATATAGAGTTCACTACATTGACATCTCAGTCAGCTGTATATAGAGTTCGCTACACTGACATCATCGTTCGCAGTATATAGAGTGCGCTACACAGACATCATAATCATATGTGTAAAAGACTGCTCAACACTGACATAAAAGTCTGCTGTATGAAGAATTAGGTACTATGCCATCATAGTCAACTAGGTAAACCCGCGCTACGCAGATATCATAGTCAGTTGTATGTAGATTTCGCTACACTGACATTATAGTCGTCTATGCAAAAACTACATTTCACTGACATGCTATTCAGCTGTATATAGAGTTCGCTACACTGACATCATCGTGCGCTGTATTTAGAGTTCACTACATTGACATCATCGTGCGCTGTATATAGAGTTCACTACATTGACATCTCAGTCAGCTGTATATAAAGTTGCTACTCTAATATCATCGTCCGCTGTATATAGAGTTCGCTACACTGACATCATCGTCCGTGTTTCACCACACGCTTGTATATAGAGTTCACTACACTGACATCATCGTCGCTGTATATAGAGTTCACTACATTGACATCGGTCAGTCAGCTGTAGCTAAGTTCGCTACACTGACATCATCGTCGCTGTATATAGATTCACACTACACTGACATCATCGTCCGCTGTATATATATAGAGTACGCTACGTTGATATTTCAGTCAGCTGTATATGAAGTTCGCTACACTGACATCATCGTCCGCTGTATATAGAGTTTCACACTGACATCATAATGCGCTGTATAGAGAGTTCTGCGCAGCGGACTGACATCATCGTGGGTTGTATATAGAGTTCACTACGCAGACATCATCGTCAGCTGTATATAGAGTTCACTACATTGACATCTCAGTCAGCTGTATATAGAGTTCGCTACCCTGACATCATCGTGCGCTGTATAAAATGTTCACTACACTGACATCATTGTCGCGCTGTATATAGAGTTCACTACATTGACATCTCAGTCAGCTGTATGTGGAGTTCGCTACACTGACATCATCGTTCGCAGTATATAGAATGCGCTACACAGACATCATAATCATATGTGTAAAGACTGCTCAACACTGACATAAAAGTCTGCTGTATGAAGAATTAGGTACTATGCCATCATAGTCAACTAGGTAAACCCGCGCTACGCAGACATCATAGTCAGTTGTATGTAGATTTCGCTACACTGACATTATAGTCGTCTATGCAAAAACTACATTTTCACTGACATGCTATTCAGCTGAAATCATAGAGTTCGCTACACTGACATCATCGTCCGCTATATGTATAGAGTTCACTACACTGACATCATCGTGCGCTGTATATAGAGTTCACTACATTGACATCTCAGTCAGCTGTATATAGAGTACACTACATTGACATCATCGTCCGCTGTATATATAGAGTTCGCTACACTGACATCATCGTCAGCTGTATATAGAGTTCGCTTACATTGACATCATCGTCCGCTGTATATAGAGTTCCCTACACTGACATCATCGTCCGCTGTATATAGAGTTCGCTACACTGACATCATCGTCCGCTGTATATGTAGAGTTCACTACATTGACATCTCAGTCAGCTGTATATAGAGTTCGCTACAGCGGACTGACATCATCGTCGCTAGTATATAGAGTTGCGCTACTACACTGACATCATCAGTCAGCTGTATATAGAGTTCACTACACTGACATCATCGTGCGCTGTATATAGAGTTCACTACACTGACATCATCGTCCGCTGTATATAGAGTTCACTACATTGACATCTCAGTCAGTTGTATATAGAAGTTCGCTACACTGACATCATCGTCCGCTGTATATAGAGTTCGCTACACTGACATCATAGTCCGCTGTATAAAGAGTGACTACACACTGACATGTCATAGTCAGCTGTATATAGAGTTCGCTACACTGACATCATCGTCAGCTGTATATTAGAGTTCACTACACTGACATCATCGTCAGCTGTATATAGAGTTCGCTACATTGACATCATCGTCGCTGTATATAGAGTTCACTACATTGACATCATCGTCCGCTGTATATAGAGTTCACGCTATTGACATCTCAGTCAGCTGTATATGGAAGTTCACTCTAATAACATCATCGTCGCTGTATATAGAGTTCGCTACATTGACAATCGTGTCGCTGTATATAGAGTTCGCTACACTGACATCATCGTGTCCGCTGTATATAGAGTTCACTTCATTGACATCTCAGTCAGCTGTATATAAAGTTCGATACACTAACATCATCGTCCGCTGTTTATAGAGTTCGCTACACTGACATCATCGTTCCGCTCTTATATAGAATTCGCTACATTGACATCTCAGTCAGCTGTATAGAAGTTCGCTACG
>CM067348.1:33021329-33078457 GCA_034190875.2 Urechis unicinctus | reverse complement strand
CATGGCATGATTCAATTAAGAAAACATTCTACTTTGCAATAAATCTATCATCCAGCAAAACGCAAGTAAAGTCAAACATGAACATTTTTTGCTGCGCAATTCTACTTTAAGCAAAATTATACGATTAATTATGAGCCAGCATAAAAGAATATTCGACTACTATAGCTACAAATAAACAAATGTCTTTTTCACTACCGAGTAAGATTGGTGACGGATTCTTAAATATTTTCTTACTGTGCCCCTATTCAATGCGTCGTCTTCGTGCAAAACTCAGTTGCACAATTAACGTATTCATATTCATTTGATTGGAACCAATGTATGTAATTTATGAACATAAACTTTAATAACACAAATGCACATTGCCTCGCGCAACTAACAGTGCTCAATGTACCAGGTATTTTCTACCTTAGTGCAATATTTACGTATGTAATATCTAAATGCAGCGAGCTGGATAACAACAAACAAAATACGTCAAAAGATGCAACTCAACTGATTGGTACGCACAATAAACAACGCTATTCTGATTGCAATGCCGATATACAAGAAAAGGATTGACAACATAACTTCAGAGCAAATAAGTGGTAATGTACATAACCATACTATTGTGAATGAATCTCGGTGATGGTTTTTCGCTAAGAGCGCTCACTCAAGCCTACCGTCGGAGGAAACATGTGAAGACGCTACCTGTCAATCTATGCATTTTATTCATAGCGTACTGTCATGGCGTCTCTTAAACATGGAATTCTTTGTCTAAATGGATCCGCGCTCACCTCGACCAATAGGATTACTCTATGACAAACACCGAGACCTGCGACGTTGAATCAACAGTGCAATGTGCTTTTGCTGATTGCATGGTATCGTCGCCTGATGACTGGGTGTATTTGGTGTCATTTTATAATCACCACACAGGTTAGCGTTGTTATTAACTCTTATAACCAAACTTTCGCGTGTCCGAGACAAGCCAACAAATGTCCATGTATATCCCTATACAAGTTCCCTTGCTCAAGGTAATTATTGACGGTCTCAAAACCCAATCTACAGCACGGGCATGAGAGATAGAGACCCATAAACTGCGCGGACGCTGTGGAAGAAGAACTAATTATGATAGGTAAATTTCAGACCGGGCAATGTATCAAGTTGACATTATCCATTATTATGGTTTGGCAGATGAAAGGCTCTGCAAAGCGACATTGTTCACGCTCACATCAATTGCAGTGACGTCACCCAAGTATTCCGATGTGCAGTTGTTTGCGTCGCGGTAGCGCCACCTTACGAATGAAGTGTATTACAATGAGGGACGCGATCACCACAGACCCACTCGAAGTGGGTCCACTAAGCGTAGCTACAGACTAAAGAACGGTATCTTCAGAGTAAATACGCAATGAACTGGAATGAACAGAACGCTCAGTGTTTAGTTTAATACTTCGCTTATTCCAATATTTACAACATTTACTACCCAGTTATATATAGGATAACAGACAATTCTCACAAGTATTTTCGTGTCAATACATATTGATGATTATTAAAAGAAACAAAGCATACCACCTTCTATTGTAGGATCTGTTGTCGATTTTCTGATCCACGTTTCGTGTTATTGTCAAACCGACGTGATCATAATGTCCGCAAAAGTAAGAGCATTACAGACCTTATTCCGACTGAGGCGTAGCTGTTTGCCTATATATCATTTGAATGTGGGCAGTATTTACTTGGATGCCTCTAAAGCTCTGGAAGCATTAAATATACGTCTGGCCAATTTAGTAGGCCTAACCTATGGTTTGTAGACCTTTGCGTATAGATTAGGTGAATATTTTTTGGCCATCACATTTGCACTAGGTACTAGTGTAAACAGGATTTCAGAGAAAAGTAAAGCACTTCAAATATTGAATAGGAATGCGTTTATCGGTTTTTCATCTGAATAACTGTGCCTGGATATATAAAGATATTGCTTCATAAACTGTGTTTTTTAGAATACACCCCAGGCAATTTTGGCGATATTTTTTCCTTCCACAGATTATACCGGACGATGAAAAGGTATCTGTGGTCTAAACGAGATGTATAACAATATTGCTCCTTCCATCATTCTTTCCGGGATATTCCCCGAGCAATTACGGCAATATTGTTTTCCGTCCCAAGAGTAAGTCAATCTCTAAAAGAATAATTTATGGTCAGCACATTGTAGACCCAATTTCCGGTTTGCATGGCTGTTTATGACAAGGTTATTTTAGGTATCCATGCAACTGTTGGGTTTCGTGGTTTTAAGCGAGGACATATTGTTAATGGATCGTGTTTTATGTTAGATATAACCGACTACTTTAAGACGAGAGTAGAAAGTTTCTATATACGTCGTTAGAAGGATACCATTCAGACATCTAAAGCAATAAGAAGCGTGAAGATGGACAGGGACAATATAGCATTGATGTACGGACGCAAGTTATAAAAAGCGTTACATCGATCACTTCGGAAAACTTTCACAAATGTCCAATCTTGTTACTAGGTAAAAAGCAGATCCTAGATTATATCTAGGGTCACTAACATATGGCTAAAGCTTGGTTCAATTCCTATCTCATCCTTACAGATCTATTTGCTGGTGTATTCACTTCGGTGTCCGGCTTATTTACTCATTATTATTATAAATATTATTTTCTATTGAATCATAATAATGGAAATATGTTTGCATTGCGTGGTGCACAAAATTGCATTTCATATGTGACATTAGACTTCAAAGCCCTCAACATCAGCATATTTAATGCATCGAGCTTCACTCAAACTGGATAGTCATTATTTGCTTATAATTCCTTTGAAGGTCAGCCAGATATATGTATATGCCTGTTGTTGAATGTCCAATTTATCAGGCACAATTCGGCCTTTGTTTGATGATTTGCTCACTCATTAGGAAATTTGCTTGGAGGCTATCGCAGTATATTCGTGATATACGTAGCGCAACACTGAGACAAATTATGCTCTGGTGCGTAGTATATCTGACGTTCAGATAGCATCAGGATAATTTCCTACCTTACTACCATGTCGTTAGTTTGTATGCTTTTGTTATCAATGTTTGGATTATTAAACCAAACAAAGCACTTGATGAATAACATGACGAATAATACAGGAAAAATTACATGAATAGAATGAACATGAGTCAATGAAAGGCCCTATTGAAAGCGTTGATATGCGTGATTATTAGTGAAAACCTGTGAAAAACATAATCCATTGTGTCAAATTATTATATCCTAATTGCATGCTTAGGATAATATCGAGATCGCGATCAGCGTGCAGAGTTTTGTATAACCTACTCTGGTCTATATCTAATCATCAATTGTCATTGATGGTAGCTCTTAAATTAGAATTGTTCAAGCGCTTACGTTTCATTGTATTACATGGCGAATGTGAATTAGCAGGGATTTTGGAGATTCTGGCAAGGAAAAATTTTAATCTGTTATTTTCGTTGAAATCAATACGCCGCACGTTTTGTGTAATGGTCGTGTGGTCTAGTTGATTTATTTGATCGGCTTCACATATCAACATGTTGCAAGTCCGATCAAAACACATAGTGTAGAACATGCACATTAATATCAACATCATATCAGTGATAGATCGTGGATGAACTAGGTTTCTGAACTGTATCGAGGCGTAACACTTATCACCAATACAAACAAGGCAGAAAATTGCATTATGATTACTGCATAAAGCATAGCAATGCCAAAAGTACCACATTTGTTGAAAATTAATGTAACATCCGCGTCGGGCTTTCTGTATGGTGCCACGGCCAGATTGTACTGCCTGTAGATCAATGATTTGTGGAAGCAATTATATAAATTACATAAAACGCTTCGGATACTGAGTTATATGCAAAACGACGTTATTGACTCTTTTCTGCGCAGTTTCTCACAACAATGTAATAAACCAACGTCAAAATTAGATTACATCTGTTTTCAGCTGTTATAAACTGGCCTGTTGATAATTCAGTTGAGAATGCGTCCAACTTCTGCAATGACAGCAGGCTATAATATATTGCTGGTAAGTCGAAGCAGTTCGATAAAGCTCATCAAATAATGTCAGTCTCGGGGTAGCATGGACATATTTTCTAAGGTGCTGATATGTGTAAACTAAACAGAGTCAACCTTTGTATGCAAGAAAGAGCTAATTCTACATGACATAAGACGATGTTTGCCGAGAAGTTTCAGAATAGCTTATGGCTTTTATCGCGATTCACAAAAGAAGACATTTATTATATGTATACCGGTTAAGGTTCGGATATACGAGCTTCTGATCCTTATCATACGATAGACATGATCTATGTTTTATTCTCACCGCCCGCGTCAACGTAAGCTGACAGTTCCTGACAGCTATTTCGTGCACTAGCTAGCAAAATGTACAATGGATCGATCAGAAAACTCTCTTTAATGTAAGTTATAAGCCTGTAGTTTAACATTGCTTCGTGGATTATGTGAAAATGCTTAACTACCTAGAACGTATGAGCAGCTCCATGATGTCAGGAACAAGTTTAATTGTGTTTGCATATATTTACTCATCCTGCTTGGTGTAATATACCAGACATGTTCACTCTCAAAATCAGGCTTTTGCTTTTACGTGGTTCTTTCTAAATGTGCCCACATATATCTTTCAAAGCTAATGCGACGCCTGTAACTGCTGCCTTCATCTTTTGACGATAATGATAAACATATCATTTCTTTGCGTTATGCATTGAGCACACGTTGAGTTATTACGGTGTTTAGTTTTTTCAACACGCTTCATGGGACCCAAGTGGCTGTAGAATCTAACCGACCAGGGAGGTGCCACACCGTTGCGAAGACCAAATCACAATATTTATTAATAGTTTTAGCGGATGCAGTGCAGATAAAACTTGCGAATTGTACACAGTGTCATCGTGCTCACTGCAGCAGCTCTTGTTTTACCGATGGCATTTCAATACAATGAATTTGTCTATAGTTCACGTCGAATATTCCAATTTCGAAAAATGTGTAGCTTCATACACGCACCTGTATAAAATCATCGCATATAATATAATTGAATTTCGAATACAATTAGCATGAAAAACATTTATTATACAATTTAGTCTTTAACGATTCTTAATATGTGAAATATTACGCTAAACATCTTTTCGCATATGTCAAGTTAGTAATCTATTTGTTTCTGGTAGGACACAAGCATATTTGCTTAGCGGTGATGTGGTCGACGAGTCCAAATCAAAAGGAACTGGAATGTGATGATACATAAACAACGTTTACTCAAACAGTTTATTTCCAGGTATTTGTATTTATTCATTTTCACCTAAATTGCCCCAAAAAGCATCAAAGCATTTGTATTCAGCTATAAATAGGCTACTTGATTTATCACCATACCAAAGTGCCATTTTGCTTATGAGAGCATTGTTTGATATTATAGAGTGGCACAAAAAAAACATTGGATAAGAATGTAACAAGAATGTGAACAGTGACCTATATACTGTATCAAAGTATTTTAAGTGATAGTTCCTCCCCAACCATGATTTGTAATACATAAGCTATGCATCGAATTTGTAAGAACTGTTCTACTTTTCAGGTATTATTTCTTTTTCGCTTTTGGGAAATTGACCTGCATAAATTCTGCGCATGGTTTATGGTCAAGACGATAAAAATAAGACAATGGATATGCTTGTAACCACAACTTTATGCAATGCGAATGCAAGCAGCCATTCTCATTAACCATAATCTCTAATGCATGCTTGGACTATGCAAAGAGATATGTCTTTTCTGCAACGCGTCATCAGCAGCTTGTTGTTGTAGCTAAATAATGTTAGCTGACTTTAACATGGGCGCGTTACACACTTTCGTCAAGTCATCTTTGCTCGTGACCTCGTTTTCTACAGTTATGTATACTACCGTCATAATATGCGCAAGCAACGGATTAACGATGCAACATTCCTTATACTGATATATAATGCGGGCTGGAATCTTTATGTTCAGTGGGAAACATAGAGTTTAAGAAAAGCTGGACACATAAGTTTTAAATCGCACGTGGGCGCAATCAATGTCGGCCTGGTCGAAGGTCATCTAGCTTGATGGGGGAAAACAAGCCTTTTTACATAGAAAACTGCTCCTTGCTGATCACTAATGCAATATAATAAACTTCTCGGCCCCTTTCCGCTTTTGTTCCACTTAGTGATGGTTGCAAAGTATGCAATTATGATGTAAATGCGCTCGAGGGCAAAAACAAAGATTGTCTGTCAATTATGATAATATAATGAAGTTAATATTTTGCACAGTAATCAAAATGTATAGTGATGGAATGATTTGCTCTAGGCGAATTAACCTGGGAAGAATGTGATTATACACAAGGTGCTACTCTGAGAGTTTGATTATTTATTCGTCATTACCGTGTTACATTGAAATACGCCTCAGGGTCAATCTACAGCATAATGCAAACCAACATATGCAATAACAACCGACAGTAATTCAGAATTCACAATATATGTTGCACTATTTACTCTCGGAAGCAAGATTGTCTTTAAAATAATTACCTTCTTGTCGGGCCATGACCGTGTTCAATCCATCACTATGCAGTGACAAGGTTAGTAAATCTGGCACTGTAGAGGACTCATGTCGTGATGCATCATGCTGCTGGGCTTTCAGCCTCTCTTTATTTCGTCAGATAAACTAATTTAGGTAATAAAACAAACCAGAGTATATAAATGGAACAGGACATCTGTCCGATATTACAATGATATAATTATATGTGTAAAACTATATTACGAATGTGTCGTAGATGCATGGAACTATATGCCAAGGCTCAGCATATTGAAACAGATCCAGTATACCATTACTTACACGTTTTCTTTACAAATAACTATTGCAAAACGCATATATTTTGAATATTACGAGCTGTTTGGTCATATAACCACCACGGTAGGCGCAGATTAGTAAAGAGTACGAGAACATTAGACCTCGATTGCGTTGGGATAAAAACGCAATTTCGCATTGCCGGATGTTTAATCGGTAGACAACAAATATCTACATAATGGAACATGTAAGGTGCTATATACGCCTACGTACAGCAAATCGAGGAGAACAAATCCATACAGCGATTTTATTAGAATAAATGCTAACAGCGATTTGATTAAAACTAATGTTCTGTTATTAATGGACGACGCAGCGATGGGGTTACACAAAATTATTTTCATAGTTTCGCAACCAGTTTGACCATAGTTCATCTCAAACTTAATTTTGATTCCCAATATTCGTACTGACACTGCACATGTTCTCTTCATATATATATGCTGAACACCTCCAACCATAGACATTACAATATCTAGTAATGGATATGTTAATACAAGTATAGTGTTGTTTGCAGTTCGATAAGTTGGGGCTATTATTAATACGCGGCTGCCGAGGTCATACATTTATCAACAACGCCATATGACAAAGTAAGCCACAAGGACTGAATTGGATTCTATATATATATATATATATAGATATATATAGATATATATATATATAGAGATATATATATATATATCTATATATAGATATATAGATAGATAGATATATAGATATATAGAGAGATCTCTATCTATAGAGATATATATATAGATATAGAGAGAGAGATCTATCTCTCTCTCTAGATATCTCTCTCTCTCTCTCTCTCTCTCTCTCTCTCTCTATCTCTCTAGATCTCTATATCTATCTATCTATATATATATATATCTATCTATATCTATCTCTCTATCTCTCTCTCTCTCTCTCTATATATCTATCTATATCTCTATCTCTCTCTATATATATATATATATATAGAATCCCCTTCAGTCCTTGTGGCTTACTTTGTCATATGGCGCATTTACCTTAATTCATCAAATCTTACTTGTCAATAGCAAGATTGCATTAGACGGGTTTTCATTTCATGTACGACACATTCGTTTGTCCGCTGAGGTCTGTATGGAAACATTTTGCTCTGCTAAACCATAAGCAAATCATGCTGCATGGCCAGTACGTAAATTTGTCGCCCGCAGCACGCAAGTCATAAATGGATTAGTAAAATTACCTCAGCAAATGGTACCTACACAACCCTGAATATATAGCCAAGACGATGTTCCTGTTTTATTTTGCTTAAGTATCCAAAAGTGAACTGCAGATTTGTGACAAGCTAGCCTGTTGTTTTGACCAAGTGCATGTGTGCGAATTGATTATTCTTCGGATGCATCCTTCATTCAATATAAACACAATGAGGTGTGCCGCCGACAATTAGACAAAAATGTTCAGCGGAATGTGACGGAAATGTGACAGATGTTTTTGGTATTGATAAGGTAATCTTTGAGCAAAATAAAGCTTTAACATTTCCCATCTCTTCTCCGTATAAAGCTGTTGTTGCTTAAGTTGTTTCTTAGATTTGAGTTTTATATTTCATTCTCGACAGACCGAGTTCTATTTTATTATCTGATTGATGGTTTTAAGGTGAAACAAGCCGTTCTACGTCGAGCGCAATAAACCATGACTCGTGCTGCAAGATGTCGTTTAGCGGATTACATGGACCCGTGCATGATGCTGTAAGAGAGACTCGGCTAACTGAATCACCTAAATGAGAGACCAGCCATTGCACAATAGATTGCCTGAAACATTTGCCGCTCAGTTGATAGCATTATATCATGCACCTAGCAATATCAATTATGTCCACAGGCGACCAGTAACTTAAAGCGGATAGTTTAGCGTTTCTATTGTTCATTACTGGTGAAACAATACATTGGTGATATGTACGCGTTTTCGTGTTATATTACTTCACAGCAGAAACTGATCAATAACAAAAACATGCACCTCAATCCTTGGCCAATTCAGAACTTTGTATGACAGGATATGAATTAATGCTTAATCGCTAGAGCCCACAGCACAACATTTGGTGCATTGTATAAGCTCACACAAAGCGATATAATGAGAACAAATGTTCCCATACTAATTTACGACGCCATATTGCAGAATTACATTTCGACAACGTACTACTTGCTGTCTGCTAATCTAAAGGAGCATTCTGTTACATTGTCTCTTTGTACATACGTGTAAACACTGTCTAACCCATTGTGGAAATACAATACTGCCCACTATTATCCTTGTGTATGTTTACTACGTATAGGCATGCAACAAGCATTGATTATTCCCGACTCAGATATAGTGTCATCGATACATATTGATTAATGGTACATTCGTGCTGCTCGCTACATCGATGAAATTTTTAATAGAGGTTTATAGTTTGTGGCTCCCTAGTTGCGAATGCAAAATGCTCGTGCCGTTTCATTAATCGGCCTTCCTACAGTTCAATTATCTTTCAACTCAACAGTATAAAAATGATCTTTTTCTCAACCGATATAAACATGCCTTGATAGGGTCGACGTAATATAGGATCGACGTAAAGGTGCTGCAGAATATGATATAATGACACATTGTTTAATAAACGAACGAAAACAGACCATGTTAGCGGTAGAATAAATGTAAGGTATTTTAAGACCTTTGGTTCATATGCTTATCTTGTGATGTACGTCGAATTTAACACTTACATTTTCTGTAATAATTACTGTATCACAGACATTTTCTCTTTCACAAGAAAGGCTGACGAAAGGTATGGTACTTACTTGTTAGTGCTGTTGGTGATTTCAACATACCTATGTACTCTAAACATTTAAGGTGTTTCGTATAACAGAGTCAATGATTCAAATGGGTGATCAAACCATAAAAAAGTCATAACCTTCAGCGCAGCAGTTAGGTATAGGACAGTCTTATAAGTCAAATCACATTTGCTGAGCTCAGATTCGTCTAGCAATACTCATTTGCTAAGAAACTATCAATAACAATCGTTCTGTTATTTGCATAGGCTTTTTTGAGCAGGTTCAATGCATATTTATAGAACAATATTTTAATGGGGTGTTATTTGATAATTTCAGGAGTTGATCAGTGGGTTGGATACAACAACCAAAGCGGGCCTCATCAAAAATGAATAACAAGTGCACATAACTGAACTGTACTGTCATTGGTCAGCTCTGTTTCTATTGAGAACTACAGCCCATGGAAAGAGTCACGAAGGTTTTACCCGGCCTTGGTTCTGGCCACCGATCAGCTTTAGATAAGCGTACATTAGAGTCCCTTTGCCTCCAAGCAATTGCAAACCAATTGAATACATCACGCACATGAAGCATTGATAAATTCGCCCAACAGCTTTATTTCGAGGCTTCATAACAAAAATAAGACGCTTGAGTTATGCAAAGCAATCTCATATGTAAGAAAAGTGTACTAAAGCACAAGCTCTTGTATGCTGCGATGGGCAATGATTTAACGACTAGCCTAAGTCGTGCAAACACATAAGGCTACTGCTGCTATATATGTGGTCCATTCGGTAATATACTGGCACAAAATAGATCGGCGAATAAGTACCCGAACTTCAGATACGGAGCTTTGGATGCGATTATCCGATTAGTAATTAACAGTAAAGAGCAGAGTGCTGTGGTAAGGGTAGGAGTGAGCTTTATTGATGGGATCTTCCTTCCCAAGCTCTAACTCAATAAATTACAGTTGCAAGAGGAATTTTATAGTAAATCGTCGTAGTGGGGTATGGTAGAGGGGGGGGGGGTGTTGTTATTGGGGCATATAAATCAGCTATTTATATCATGTAGCCCCAAATTTTATCTTTACTAACTTGAATATTTATTTCGTCCCTTCCCTTTTTTAAATCCAGACAAATCACACTAGTTACATTTAAACATAGGAATTATTCTTATTCAATTGCCAAGATTGTGCGAATATATGTTTGACGTGGGCAGAAATTGTGGCAAATTGCTGTGTCTGGAAATCTTGGTGAATCACAATATTGAAAGCCTAGGCAAAACAATAAACTTCGCTCAAACGCTGCTTGTCACGCTTTTGTATCAATACTAATATGAGATTTGAACAGTAGGCTTACAAGAGTAGGCTTACAAGAAGCTAATGGTTGATCTTGTAATCAGGTTCTTTTTGTGGTAATGGAAATGTGACAATGATTCGTATCATATACAAATCATTTTATTATTGACACATTTCTAATTTTTGCCATTACAACAACTCATGACGGTAGATCCGCTGTCATATTTTGGATGCAGGCTATAACCTATGGTCGAGATAACCATTCAACATTTCTGATTTTCGCGAATATCTGTTACGAAGGCCATGTTTTTCGGATGTAGCCCATTAAATACATGATTCAAAAGGTGAACAAACTGGTGTTATTTTACATGTGGTCATCAGCGCATTGGTGTCAGAACGTTCATCATCTTCCGATCTACGATCTAATACAGTGTGCAAAATGGCACACGTACCCTCGGCACATGCCTACTACCGCATGTGCTTAAGCAGTGAATACTTTTTTAGCACAAACAGGATTATGGAATGAAAATGACAGTCAAAACGGGAATGTATCTTGGTTTTGTTGTTTCTGTGACACAATTCACGATTATTTAAAATGCATATTCCTATACTAAGCACTACAAGATACAGCGTAGAAATGAGCAAATAACATAACATTTGTTCATAATTATGTCAAAATATTCCCATATTTTGATATAATGCAGCATAATTTCATAACAACAGCATCATTATGTTGTTGTATTACATTATTTGGATAATTGTAAAGCCTGCAGGTATACAGGATTTATAGACAGAAATTTTATTGTGATAACAATATGGTCAGAAATCTAACTCCAAGCTGTAGGCAATCAGTTACTGTCAATCAAATGTTGTGACACTTTCAGGTTAGTAAGCATGTTGTTGTGGCACTTTCAGTGTTGTTGCATCACTGTGGTGGCGTTCTTATTTGATATATATTGGACAGTATCGTATGTTTTATATCTGGTTACTTGTAACGGTTAGAGCAGCATTACGCATAAGCGGAAAATCATGTTCCCTTGTCGAAATGGAAGATACATATTACATTGATGGTATTTATTTCTCATATATACAAATTAAGTGACAGAAAATACAATGATATCTTGAATTCCGACAGATATATGCCATTTATCAGATATGAGCCTCAAATACCATAACACAGATGGGCTGCCAACAGAAAAGCAAACGTATCACATCAGGATATACTCACCACTAATGCATGAAATCGAATTACTTGGCACATGTGTCTGGCTAAGCTCTGTCAGTTTTTAATAAACAGTTTCCAGATTATATAGCCCTGAAGAATTGCAAGCACAACAATGAGAAAATGTAATACAAATCACTCTCTTAATCTAATAAAAACTTGTAAAGCGTTGTCGACAGTATCAGTTGATACATAAGACTACTAATGAGGAGATGTATTGTATTTTTGTGTATCCGTCTCTAGCTAGCTGTGATGGTTGTGCGTATTCATACTGCAAAACACCTAGCATATTTTTTTCGGGTTTAGATGCGTCACGAGATATACCATAATGAATGCCAAACAACTAATCGTTGCATTTCACCTGAACGGCTCCGTTTCTAAATGGATAAATTATGCTACTACTGTTGTTAGTAAGGAGAACGCGCCCTCAATCTTGTTTTACTACTCTCCACTTTATGCGTGATGGTTATAATATAGGCCAAGAGAGTGTTGTTGACTTGACTAAATTGCCGGATTCCATAATCGTGTCAGGTAAAGTTATCAAGAGTCTATCAGCAGTAAAAAAAATATATCAACTGATATGTAGTACACTGTGATGGTCTACACTGATGTATTGCAAGCAGATATGCTGAGAGTCATCCCGCCAAACCAAGAAGTAACAGTGCTGGGCTTCTTTGTGGGTTAATATTATGCATCCAGCTGCTCGGCAAATATTTCTTCGCATTTTTCTACTGCCAACACCAAATTCAGCTTACTCACTATTTTAAGGTCCTGCATTAGGTTCTTAATCATTTCTAACATAATACCACGTTTGATTTGCGATTGATATAAATAAAATATAATGAATAACATTAAAATCGTTCACGCCAATCAATCATAGCAAAGGCATTGTTTACCGTTGGAATAATGTATCGATGTGACGCTATATTAGTGGTGAACAAAAAACATTCTTCGACGTGAAAACGAACCCTAGAGTATTAGTGTATGTAATGCTAAATGTTCTCTGAAGACACAACCACAGTTATCATAATATGAAATGACCTGAGTATTCTGAGATATTCCCCTTCGCATATAGCGTCATTCTATCATGAACTGTGCGTATGGCGCAGCGTGGCTGGCAATATCATCAAGCTACTCAAACACACATCAACATTCTATTCGTGGTATTTATCTTTGAATAAGGATTCATGAATTTGGAAATTCCCCAAAAATCGTATCTTCTGTGAATCATCATTTTAAATAGCAGGGATGTTAATTGTGTACAGCTAACCAGTTGTAATTAAATTAAAATGTCAACTTGATATTTCCCACATCTTCTGCATATTAAAGTACATGTGCTTTTAATTCATGGCTGAACCGGCTGCTTTAATGTAACTGTGAAGTAATGGATACTTATAGCCATATTTAATTGACCTAAATAGTTGAAATAATTACAAGGCATGTATGTTCAATATTTATGGTTGCTTCCAATCACCGATTCAGGGAATTTGCAACCCCGAAAAATATATTCGTTTTTCATTGATGGGCAGCATTCAGTAATGTTGCCAAAGGCGTCAAAGGCACTTTTATGATCCGATCTATCCAAGATATTCATAATTTAGTCTAATTCGTTAAAAAAAATATTCTTAAAATTTCTCTGTTGCAAAACTATATGTGGGATAAAAAGCATGAATATTAACACATGCGAAGTGTGTTCTGAACTTTCATAAACAACCTTTAGTGACCCAAAAAATATGAGCAATGAATGATACGAGATAATAATATTTTATTGTGGATAAAGCATGTTAAATTGTAGTCCCAACCTGTAGAATCAACATGCACTGATCATTTAAAGCTTACTTTTAATATGTGTCCAATTAAAGATGCAGTTCGAGATATTAAAATGACAGGCAGATAAAAAAAGTGTATAGTGGTTTTTCTGCTATCGCTTTTTTTACAGATCGTCAAGAGTTCTACTGTTGCAAAATCAAACATTTGGAAGCACAAGGGCTCAAACAGACGTTGATTTATTTTATGATCATTAACAATTTTTATGCAAGTAGAGTGATGTCTGACAACACCCAATAGTTTACGAGTTATAGTCAAGGACAATCCAAATATCCATTCATCGAGGAACAGTACAATATTACGAGAATTGCAATGGCAAATGACAATGTGCACATCAAGAAAAGCTATTTTCAATGTCTGGTAAATTTCGGCAGCAATATATTAGATTACATGTAACACAACCCTGGATGGGTTTTTGCTAGAAAGCAGTGCGTTATGCACTTTATGGCTTTTGATTATGAATTCTTAACTGGTACAAATTTATTGTATATGGAACAAGGGGACCAGTTTTTGTATAAGATATGAAAAGCTTTCGAAATAAAAGAAAAGTTGGTGTTGATACGGTTTGTTAGCCTTAGCACCGCAGTAATGGCGGAAATGGAAAGCATACAAGGCCTTTAAAGAGCCAATGCGATCAATTATTTCCCTTCTGCGCGAGAAACAATGCGAGCGTGATATATGCAGTGTATTATACCGTCTAACCAGTTTAAGGCGCCAAGTGCGCTGTCATGCGATATTACGTTTAAGAATAAATTTCAATAACCTAGAAGACATCAAAGCAAAGGTCATCCTCTGCTGCGGATAATGGATTTTAGTGGCTCGTGTTCCTTTGTATTTAGTGCACCTCGATTCTCAGAATAAGCTTTATTTTGCGTCTTTTTATCGGGGTATAAGCAATAAACATTTGTAAATAAATCCGTACACGTCAAAGAGTGTAAAATATTCAGTCGATATTCTGGTTGGCTTAAAACATGTTTTCTTTATGAAATTACAATGATAAGTCGATGTCATTTCGGAGGAATTGATGCGTCTTTTAAAAGCGTAATTATATTTTCAACCACGCTGCATCGGATAATGGGTTTAAGTGGCTCGTGTGAATTTGCATTTAGTGCACTTATATCAAAGAGGTTATAGCTAAGCTAAGCTGAACGATTACGAAATTACTCGAAAGACACTCCTGACATCAGGCAACAATACCTTGAAATCAACTTAAAACTCATGGGACTGTTGATCCAACGTCTCGGCGGCTGCTAAAGATATGCAGTTATCCATTTGGTAGAGACGACTACAGCTCCAAAGTAAACAGACCATCGCACGTGGTTTTAAGAGACGCTATGACAAGAAGCTATGGCAATAACGCTTCGGCTAACAGGTGGCGCTTTCACATATTTACTCGGGCGGAAGCCTCGAGTGAGCTCTCTTAGCGAAACTATAAACTCGTTGCTGTTAGTATGCGTTGTTTACAAATTTTAAACTATTCACGGCGATTCATGAGTAATAATGCACGTTATGCAATTACAAAAAGTAATTATGATGATCAATATATATGCATATATATATATATATATATATATATATATATATATATATATATACAATACATAATATATATATATACATATATATATACGGCGGCGATTCATGAGTAATAATGCACGTTATGCAATTACAAAGTAATTATGATCAATATATATGCATATATAGAGATATATATATAGATATATATAGAGATATAGATAGATATAGAGAGATATATATATATATACATAAATAGATATATAGACATAGATATAGAGATAGATATATATATATATATATATATATATATGAGAGATCTATATAGAGATATATGTATCTATTTGTAGATATATGAGGATATATCTAGATATATATATATATATTTATATATATATACTATATATATATATATATATATTCATATATATATACATATATATACACGTATGTATAAATATATATAATTGTATACATAAATATATATATATGTATATATATATATATTAATTATATATTCATATATATATGTATATATATAGACATATATATATGTAAGTATATATATATATATATATATATATATATATATATATATATATATATATATATATATATATATATATATATATTTATATATATATATGTATATATATAGTGACGATTTCAAACATTCATAGACCATTTGTTAACAAATTTGCAATGTACATTTGTGCCGTCATTAATTAGTAATTATTTATTCAGCAAATTTTTATTTGAGGTAATGGTAAAGTTTAATACTAACTACCGCATTGTGTAAATCTTTTGTTATTAATATTTACTTAAGGCCCACTAAAGATCGTCTACGAATGGGGCTTTTATTTAAGTTAAAATTCATCCTTTTGTGCATTTATTTATTTGCGCATATTTTCGTTTTCGTTTTGAAATTATTTTCGTTCATCACGGATAAGTATAATATAAATGTGTTCATTATGAACCATTCGTACCGTTCTGCGATGCGATTCAATGATGCCGATCCGTGATTAATGTGTAAACGTAATTTTATTTTACAATCAATCAAATCTTTCAATGCTTCAAATATACATATTCGCCACCTATGTTTAAACATTATTTCGACCATTTGGGTCAAGGTTTGTATGATTGCAGGACAGAAATGGGTGTTTTCCTGTCATGTCAACGAATGATGCGTTGCTAAAATGTGATTTTGCTATGATATTCATAATCTAGTGAAATCATTCGTGATTTATACGTTGCTGAGAATGGACAATGAAATAAAAGTTGTCGCACCAAAATATTTTCAAAACATTTCAAAAACAATGGGCATCTACTTTTTGTTGACATAGCGGTATATAATTTCGTGGACCCAAGTGTCTGCGTAAGTTCAGTGGCTGGTCTACTAAATGACTATATATATATATATATATATATATATATATATATATATATATATATATATATATATATATATATATATATATATATATATATATATATATATATATATATATATATATATATATACGTTGTGTTTAATTTGTCTTCTCAGCTATGCCAATTGTACGTTAAATGAATGAATAAACCTATGACATTATTGCTAGATATATATCGTATGCTTCAAGGCCAATGCTATCCATCCTTTATTCAGACTGTTAGTATTCCAATTAATGCAAGGGAAAATGATTGATTGCGGTCATGCTCACCACAGGTGTAATAAATTCATCCATTTCCTAAGTATATGTGACAGAATCTGATTAGCCGTACAGGGACGTTTATGTATTCGCACCTTGAGCGTTGCCTATGTAATTTATTAACCATCCGTCCTTGCTTTATATCTCATATAAGATGTAACAATTCAGGCTTTGACATGTCTTGGGGATGCCGAGCTTCCGGGTCAGAATGCCGACAGACGCGTGACCAAATAGCCGGCGAGAAAGAGTGCACGTGTTGTCTCTAGTCGCATGATTGTTTGATAGAGCACAGTATTCCCTTGTTGACACGAAACGGAACACTCGTCATATTGATAGCGACGGCTTGTTGGTAATTGCATGCAGCACAATGCACACTTTCTCCGCATTTCTAGTCGCCTCAGGCAATACTGTCATTTCATCATTAATCTCCCGCTAGTATCTGCCTTTATTTTGCTGTCACACAGACCTGAGTAGAATAGTTTAGCTCTAACTCTATTGAGGATATTATGTTTTCAACTCAAATTTATGCTCATACAAACCGATTCAGCCAGATATTTGATCGTTTCAAACAGCCGTATGTGACTAAGAATAGCGCACAATTCGCGCCACAGGTGATTCAAGGATCCGTGATTTTCTTAACATTAGTTGATCCATGAAGTGTTATGGACACAAAACAGTCATTTTTTTCGAAAATGGTGCTTGTGTTACGTCCGACACTTATATTTATGTTGTTTGGTAATGACTTGATAACGCGTAGGTAGCTGATCCCCGATATTATAATTGACGCTCATTATTTTGTAACTTTATAAAAAAGTAGCAATAACGATTTGCAACAATTATAACATTTACGCTCACGAAGCACATGATTGCTGGAGTCAAACAGCTAATGGATAGGGTCGTATACTTATGTCATGGCGTAGATCGACACGATTGAACGAAGATCAATACTTGCCCAATGACAAATAATTATTGACTTACTGAAGAGGAGATCGAATATAAGCATACAAAGCCCAATAAGGCTGTCCAAAAGATAGATTTCAGTGTGTACTTTTCCTGTAGATAGCCTTTGCTTTAAAGGGTTCGCATATGCAAGCTCAATTACACGGACACCTTGGTTTCGCTCAGTTTGCGAATGACACCCTTTGAATCTGTTGACATTGATGCCTAGTAATGTTGAAGCTCTACCGACCCAGATAACACATTAATTTGGATGTGAATGATGAATAACACTTATTAGCCTTCATGCACGGGAATACATTGTCTCGACACGATGTCGCTCACCCGTGCTTCTGTGGTGAACGCACTTAAGAAAACGGTATATTCGATATAAACGTCCTGTAAACATCACAGTACTTTATATATAAGGAATAACAAAGAAGAACAAAAAGAAAAAAAGAATATTATTAGAACCATATATATGCAGCTCATTAGGAAAAGAGGCAATTTAGCCCGATAATGTAATGTGGTCCACTTTGGAGACCGATATGTGTCATTGCTGCACATTTCAATTCTAGAGATACTTTGTTGTTTCTCTGTTCTCAAACCACACTATTTGAATTCGAGATAAGGTCCATGCAGAATAAACATTCGACCATATTATTGGTTATCTACCATCTAGGCAGGCAGTTTCAGCTCAAGTATCAATGTAGCAAACCTGATTATCACCATTCAGGTTATGAAATATTTCAGGTTGAAAGAGGTTTTTTTTGTCTCTTAGCCCCACAAACTTGTCTCGCTTTGGTTGATTCTGTGTTGTAAAAGGTCTGCATATCAATATAATTTGTGACGTTTGCAAAATATAATACCACTGGTTGCTATATGATGGCATATACGCTTGAGTTTATTCATATTAATAAGTTGTCTAGACGAAGGCAGAACTATTGCAAAGCATAATATTGTTAATGAGGGAAAAATCTAATAAGCGATTCTATAGTGCAATAATAATACAAGAACCAAGCGAAATAAATGCACTTAACTTGTAGTCTATCATCATTAGAATAATGTTTACCTGTAGCAGTTGATGTATACTGTTTTTGACGACGCTGTGCAATGTAAAAAGACGTAGACGCAGAACGAAGGGTTAATGCACAGTTTTCTTTGGATAGATGCATCATAAGGTATTTAACGATGGGTGTGTTGTTGAGTAATCCATTGCAACTTGTTTTTTCTTTAAATATAATTAAACCTACACGTGCCGGCTTTCTATATTCCATACGCATGCATTCAAACAGACTTGGGAGACAGATGATGTTTCCCACCTTCGTTATGCGCAAATGGTGTCAGATGTTCAAAAAGCAAGAAAATTGTTCAGCCAGCCCTAGCAAGTTTAGATCACGACTTACAGGATATCATCGTCACAAAATATTTGCCCTTATCAGTCGATTGCTTTAACGTCGTTACATTCGTTGTCACTCGATAAGTGATATTATTCATTTTACCTAAATTAACAGCCACATGCTTGAGTCAATGAAAAAAAGTTCATCTCTAACCTATCACGCCAAAACTGTTTGCCTCAAAACTGTATTAGGAGATCAGCGCTTTTGTGGGTTCTGTTGTTTGCCAATGTGGTCCCTCGGTTATTGCGCAGCAGAAATTGCTCTAATTGGTTAAAGGCAAGTTCATTGTGTATTGCTTACGGTTTCTTTACTTCGGTAATTATCTACTGATTGCGAGAGTTTTAATAGCGTAGGCTGTATGGTCGATGGCTTTCGTTTTGAATGTCGGAAAATTGGATTATGCAAATGAATACAATTACTGAGGAACGCAACTGATTTATAAAGGCACTAAATACGGTTTAGCATCAAATAACGCCACATTTTAAGATGCATCAAAAGCACGAGAGGCAAATCGGTTGATGCACCCTATTTGTAAGATGCGATGTGTTCTATGCTGGTTCGCCTTCAGTTGACAGTCGTATATTAAAATAGTTGTTTACAAAGGTAATTTCTTTCAAAACGCCGAAATGATTAAACAATCGGTATGTGTACGGTATTGATAAGATAAGAAACATGCTGATTCAACTTCACTGACCATTATATATGCCATAAATGGTTAGATGCAATATGTTTTACTCTGGCTCAAAGGGAAAGATGCTATGTATATATCACTGGTTCACCTTCATTGACATTTATTTTTGCCATTATGGTAAGATAAATGTGTTTTATTCTGGTTCTCCTTAATGGACAATTAACCTTGAATATATATAATTGGTTGAACCCTTTTATATTTTTAGTTGGCTAATTTACTTTTAAATGACATGTTTAATCTTTAATAAGCATATTAGCCTTGAATCGGTAATAAATTTGTTTTACCTTCCATCGTATCAAACAATTCATCAAATGAAAAAAAAATTCTGACTACCGCAAGTGCCTAACATGCACAAATGTTTTGCTAGGATGCTTTCTCATCATGTTCATGCAATATCTACCTATGTTGCCGGGTGTTTCTTTATAATGCTAGGCATGGCTTGGCTAGCATTACCAAATTAGTTCTCAACAATTGGAAATACCGGTAAGCTTTGGAGCAGGAGAGTCTCGCCTTACCCATTAAATAACATGCAGCTATGCGTGTAAGTATTTAACAATTTTAACAGCACAATGTTAGGCAACTCGCCCATGCTTTTGGCTTTACTGATCACATTCAAGTTAAAGCAAGATTATATTTTGATAGCATTGAAAGTGCAAAACGCAACTATCAATCTCATTAGCATGCTGACGCAAAATATTAGGTTATCAAGCAAATATTAAAGCGGATAGGTTCATGCGTAGATGGAAACTAGAAATACACTATACACCTGGACTCAAGGCAATTGCTCATTAGTATTAGCTTTTGACAAATGCGATATATCAGAGCATATTCGGTGAGCAATGTTGGTGCACATTCGTGAATATATCCCGAAGACGCACTTGAACCTCACATGAAACATGTCTAGCATGAGTGTGCACGATAAATGTACATATTGCATAATCAAAATAAGATATTGAAAAAAGCTTGTCTGTTTTCTTTGACAAGAGAATACACTAGTGCAACGGACATTATACGCTTTGAAGATCATGCACAGATAGATCCATCATCTATATTCATATTTCAAGCAGGCATTTAAATAAATGGACATTTTGTAGATATTTGTCCTCTACTCTGCTCCTCGCTTCGTATCTTGAGTGACCGTTCCCCTCTTCATAAAGCAAATAGAACGGTGCTATAATAAGAAATAACAATTCTCTCTCTCTCACACACAAGCACACACACATTAACCGAAGCGCACACTCTCTGTATCTCTCTTGCTCTCTCTCTCTCTTTCGTAACATGTACACATGTCAGTCTGAATGTCTATCTCTGTCTCTCTGCCCTTGCCTCTCTTTTATCTCGTGATACATATCGCTCGGTCTCTCTTTTACCACATTGTAAATAAGTCAACTTGCATCCATGCCAGCACTATGCCCCGAGCAATGTGTCTATGGCTCAGTTATTATGCAGAGTGATTAGATTTACACAGTTAAATAGCCATGAGATGCAAAACATCTTGCCATGGCATTGCGAATATCGAACGCAATATTACCGATATACCCTTCTTATAGACAATCTATTCTGCTAAGAGAAACATACATTGAACCAAGAAAATGATGTGTCCACCTTACTTTGATCAATTCTCTCGCTTGGATGTATTTCCGTTGCTAGCCTAGGCTCGTGTTGGATATTTTATCGCGAATATGTGTTGCGGCTAATGCAGTAGGTTTCCCTTTAACTTACTGAATCGACGGAGGTTAACCATTAGCTTCCTAGACCGAGTCTACATAAGCACAACCACATTAGTAAATATTTAAAGTTGATAAACCAGTTTATTCGTACTCGTACGTAACACAGAATTCAGAATAAAATCCATATCAATTGATTGATCTGTGTAGAAAAAACTATAAAACGCCATTTTAAAGACAATACAAAAACGAAACAAATAATTGTATAGAGTTCGAAGCTTAATCTAATTAATATCAATATTCAAAGAATATCATGGGTGCTTCCAATGCAATTAATGCATATAATATATTTCTGACGACCATGCGCGGAGTGACGCATATAAATGACGAAAGAAGGGCTGAAGATTCTGTTCACAATTTCATCACGTGGTGTTTGGCGCTTTATGTGAGCTGATGAATAGTCAAATGCAGAATGTACTTTAGACTCGAAGCACAGGTATTGAGTGGACCGCACGTGCGGTATATTTATGCCCCAGACAGATGTATTAACGCAGATAGACCGATTTCGTTTGCCTCTCATATTATGCGCGAGTGATGCACATGGATTTGACAGAGCGACAGATGTTCAATTCACATCATAGGATCTTAACATATAGCCTTATGTTGTTCACAACCGATGTTTTACACACGTGTTGTGTCCACTTCAAATCTTTTACTTCACGTCAAATTTTAGTCCTCACAGCAACTACCCTGATGTACATGAACGATAATCGCATAAAATTCAAAGAGCCGATGTGTTATATTTGAGACAATTTATATCCGTCAACTTGAAATCAGTGTTATGCTTTTACACGAATGGTTTCGTCTAAACTAGTGCTTCGATTGTCTACTTGGTGACTGGTTTATCAAGTAAGTTTGCGTTTGAATATGTCAGCTTCATGGCCTTTGTATCGGTGCATTGAATGCAATATCTATGCATTGCCGAAATAGTAAATCAAGTATCAATGAACGTGAATTTGTTTGAATGGTCTTAATCAAATAATATTCACTACTTGCATATCCTGTGGCACTGAGGCAGATTTCATCAGTAGTCATGAAGTGCAATTCTAGGATGTTGGCAATATAGGAGGCATGTTATGATTTTGCATATCTACTCTGGGCTTTTCAAGCTTGATTGCATATGAAACATTCTAATATCATTTAGTGACGGTGATCTATTATAACGGCTTAGCGTGAAAGTATATTCGGTCAATTCAGTTATGCTAAGAACATTATATATATTCTCATATCCAACCGAGATAGCTGACTGATTCGTGATTCGCGTCATATGTTAGGTTAATGTGAGTATATGTGCGGTAATGTCTAATATGTTTTGAGAATTGACAGTTCGGCTTGATACGAGACCGTGCCTATATCAGCATGCGCTATGAATCAACGAGAATATCAACAATTATTCAGATCCTAACAACACACGGATATCATGACAACAGTCACATTGATATTCTGACAATATACTGAAATCCTGAAAACACAGCTTCCTAACAACTCCATGGGATCCTCACACTAAATGGAGGTCCTGAAAATTCATTGAGATTCTGCAAGATGTTTGTGCGTCTGACAACACATTGGAATTCCGAAAAGATATTGTGCTCTTGACAACAGATTAAGATTCTGACAACACATGGAGATCCCAACGGCCTGCTTTCTGTCTGCTCTTAGAGTATGTAACGACGCATATTCGCGTCATATAATTTGTCTTTTAATATAGGAATACCAAACGAGGAGCGCCGTGCTGTCGTGTTTGCTTGATACGCGGATAGCGAGATATTATAAAGCTACAGCAATATAATCAGATTTATGCACGACAATCATTTGGTACTTATATTAATGCTAATTTGCTCTCATTCGTCACGTAACCGCTTAGTAACTTGCTATATATGGACAATTTCTCTCTTAGCATGCTGATACTAAGTTGTCGCGTATACATCACCATTTATAGTGCTCTGATTTCGTTTGCCATCTTGCGGTTAAACATAAAACAGCTGAAACATAAGCTAAAAGATAGATAACACACAAGCTACCCCAACGGGATGTACGACACGTCTAGAATTTGCAAATGCTAATTAATGCAGCGCGAACATCATGATTTATGGCTAGTATTACAGCCAAGATTACCATCAGGGACGATGTATCTCAAATGTCTGGTAGCTTGCGCACTAACAACGCCAGGACGTAATACCATGATATTGACTTAACCACTGTAATAACAGGCAACCACTCAACAATACTACTGTTTATGGTAATATGTTGTCAAGCTTGTTCTTGATTTACATTAAGCTCTAGTGGAATAGACTTTACGAAATATATTCTTAGCAATCGACAAAACAAGGTCACAGTCTAAGGAGAAATTTGGCAATACTTGGGCGTAATACACTACATACGGGTCGGAGTGTAAAGTTGGCATTAAAAGATAAAGGGACATGTGCTTTGCTATGCATGCGTACATTGCACTCCATATTTGATGCATTAACCAAACATATCCCATCCTAATATTAATTAAATAGTGCAATTTGTGCGGAATGACTTATTACTTCTGTGAACAGCGTCATATGATCATACCTGAAATCATCCATGGTCATATCGTGCTTTGTATTCGTACGTAGGTACATTATTATACCTTTTTGGTGCCGATACGTTGAATTGAGCGATCCATTTTCTTTTGTTTAAATATAGTGTAATCAGCCCAATGAGCAATTACAAGGTTAACAGTTTTAGTAACAGCAAATCTTCTAAGAAGCAGGTGCCTTCCCCCCATAAAATGAAGAGAGGTACAACCTTCAATAATTAGCATAATAAGTGATGCTTACATGTGTCACTAATAAACCAGTGGCTGCTTAATTAAGGCAACATCTGCCGTTTGTACAAGTTGGAAAACTCAATGGAAAAGGTAACGTTCGATACAGTTTGTTATCCAAAGTTAAGTTAATGAGTATCGATCAATAAGTTGAGTTTTATCTTCGGGAACCATCTTGACAAATCGAACATTATTAAGATAAAGAGCAGTTTGTGCATTTCTGAGGTGTTCCTTTTGTATGTATACAATGTGTGTCTTTTGACGTAAGACCAGGGGTAATAGTTAAGTCTTGTGGCCTTTCAGTTTCTGCGATATGTGTCATTGTTCAAGATAATAAGTGAACTACCAGTCTCACTGTGGACATCAAGTAGAAATAAATCGTGTGTATTCATTCCGGGATATCTTCTGCGACATTCTACCTTGCTTTTCCATTCCTGCAAAACCTGCTTGCTGCAAATATATTGCACTCGGAACAATAAGTACTATGCATATTAAAGCGGAGTAGCTGGTGTAATTTAATAAACATGAAATTGGATATATATATATATATATATATATATATATATATATATATATATATATATATATATATATATATATATATATATATATATATATATATATATATATATATATATATATATATATATATATATATATATATATATATATATATATATATATATATATATATATATATATATATATATATCTCTATATATATATATATATGTATATATATATACATATATTTATACAAGTCCGACCATGTTGGTACAATTCTCCGACTATTTTGGCCCATACTTACATTTTGGTCGACGATCATGGGGCCAAAATAGTCAGCGCTTCCCCACCAAATTGTAACTTTGTTTGCTACTGCTCCGCCTAAGGTTGGAATCATATTATTCGGGGTAACTATCCACTCTTTCTTGGCGTTAAATGCCTTTGCCTGAATTTACATTTTGGCCTCGACGACCATTTTGGCCATGTTGAATAATCGGTCATTATTTGGCTTTGTTCGATGTATATTTGCTTCAAACTTAGATTCATGATTTGTGTGACTTTTAACTTCAATGAACATTTCTTTGTTTTAAATTATCGCTTGAAATGAAGAACATAAAAATTTTGAATGAATATATAAATCAGCAGTTTAACGAATAACGGGCGGCACACACTCAAATATCTTTACGGACGGATATAAAAAAAAATGGCGATTTTACTGGGAAATCCGGGGTTGTAAGTCTTTGTCAACTCATTTTTGGTGTTTTTTTCTCAATATATATCCGTCTGATAGTGTTTAATTTAGGTAAATAAGAACAAATGTAGCACTTAAGCTGGGATTTCGAGACGCAGATCAGCATTCAAAACGTTTGAAGAATCTCACTGAATTGAGATACCGCCGGTTTTCTCGATCTATGATGTGTAAAGTTTCAAGTAATAAATGAAAACATATCATATCAACGGACTGTTTCTAACAAGGGAATAATTAGCCAGATTGTTATGTGTTATCAGTTTGCTCATGTCGTAAAATCTAACTTTCCCCACGAACGCTCTCGCGGGCTCAAGCAGAAGGTTTATTTTGGGATTGTACAATTCTAGCTTGCCATACAGCGTGGAATTTCCGGTACACGAGCGAATATAAACAAAGCCTTTCAAAGGCGATCGGTCAGCCATGACCATTTTACACGCTATATTTCCATGTGATTCCCGCTCGGTCAGTATGATTCCAACGTTTATAGATTGAATATCATTCATGCGACAATGTACGTTATTGTTGCGGGAAGAAATTTCATGTACGACAAATTATGAAATACCCGTAGTTTACAGTGGTTAGCGAGCTTCACCGGGCTGTTCCGCACGTGGGCTCTACGGTTCACACTCACACTTACCGATCACTAACACTAATCCAACGGCGAACAATACCCAGATACCACGTTAATGTTACTAGATGCAGCTTGGTTAGACAGATCTACCGATTACCATTGATTTTTAAAAAAAATGTATTTCCTAACGTTCATTTAACCGTTTTGGCTGTTGCCATTGGCCATTTTAGCGAGCGGCTTTTGTGCCATCTGTCAGATGTAAACATTGCCTGATCATGACAGCGGACATTCGCTCCGGTATGACAATAACCCAAACGCTCCAATTCGGTTGTTGAGTAAGGTAGGGGATCCTGATTCCAGGATCATCGATCCCAATCGTCTTCAGACATTATGCCCTGTAACTAACAATGCTGTATGGTGGACTATGACACTAGCCACCACTAGCCACTAAGATAGCTAGTGTCATAGTACACTATATAACAACTCTGGTGGTACTGCGTTAGTGGGGGTGGGGTTACTCTTTCAAATGTGATTTTTTTTTTCAAAGGTTGAAGATTGATATTTTGCTTTCGACATCATTGAATTATATACTTCCATCGGTAATGTTACCCTTAACCTTCCTTTTAAAGTACTTTTATTGGACATGGAAATATTATGTATCATTGTAATACACTAAAACATGAGTTCTTTATTACATTCCTATAAGTTTGATTATATGTTACATAATAGTTCAGTCGTGTCAAACTTCTGCCATCAATAAGTCAGGAAAGTGATCTTTTGATTTCCATAGAAGCTTTCAAAAAAAAATGTTCAATGCTTGTAATCCAATTCTTTAATATAAATTAATAATAATTTAATATATTCAATCACCTCATTTGAATCTATCAGATGTAGGCTATTAATGCCATGATCATTGGTAAGTTAGTCTTAAAATCTGTGCATCTGGTCTAGTTTTGATGGTGGTATTAAGCATATTTGAAACCCCAAATCACATGTGGCCTTTTCAGGACAGTGCATTTCCCAAGATGTAACAAACTGACTGGTTATGCATGACTTGGATGGTCCCTTTGATTAGTTTCCATCCCGGACATGTTGCATGCCACTTATAAGGTAATATTTATGGACCATTAGGCAGGAACCATTAATAGTTATGCTCCTCAACACAGTTTTGCCCTGTCAATCTGTCTGCTTGTAAACTTTTGGTATCACATTTGTTTTAATAATACAAGCCACTGTTATATTGATGTCACTTACAAACAAAATATCAGCCCTTTGTGACCTTATTATTGAAAAATAATCTCTTAGCTATGTTAACCAAATAGGGAATACCAGTCTTAAATTAATCATGAACCACTCTTATATTGACCATTACTTACAAAGTAGATATCAGCTCTGCATGACCTTTTGTTCCTGAGAGATTTACATAATTGAATAATTCTTGATGGCACATTTTCTTATAATACAAGCTAGCAACTCCTCATTGACCAAATCTTCCTGCATAACCTTTGACCCCTGGATTATTATTGAATAATATCCTGTGCCTATAAACCCAATGGGGTATTAAAAGTTTTGATGTCACAAATTGTTATAAATTAAGCTAGTGATCTCAAATCCTACAAAGGGCCTTCTCACGTCAGTATCTCTTAGCTAATTAGAAATCAGATCTGTATGGTCCTTGACCTCAGCCAAAATGTTAGGATTATTATCAATTATACTGGTCAAGTGAAAAATGGGGTTTATCATGTCCTTATATCCTGGCAAACATTAACTTATAGCTTTATGGCTTTTGACCTCTGACGTGCTAAATTAAAGCAAATTAAAATTTCTTGTTCCAAGAAAAATGTTATTAATAGATCATGGATGTTTGGGTTAATCATTTCTAAAAAACTTAAATTATTTGGCTTAAATGCTAAAACTATTTGCAAAACTACTTGGCGATGGACTATTGATGCCAGACAAGTGGGTTTGGGGGTTATTGTTCAGCCCTGGTGTATCATTGAATACAATGTTATGCTATAAAAGCTATGATTAAATGCTGTCATAACTTGTTAATACAAATCGTGCCAAAAGAAGCAGAGTTCAATAGCCATGGCCTTCTGTCTTTAATGTAAGGCAGTTAGATTGACTAAGTGTTTGCGATGACATTTTGCCTAGCAGCACTCATGATATGGTATAAACTGCTTTACCTACTGTTCTGGGTTTAATATTATGGACCCAGCGTCTCAATTGATCATATTGGAGATTCATATCCGCTGTGGTGGTTTATCAGCCCTATTTTGGAAATTTATTTGTTCAAGATGGGCAACAGTATCAGCTGTCCAAACATCACAATTATGCTCATCTATCTCTGCAAGATACCTCCTCATATCAAAGGGACCAGTGTTTTGCTTTAGGGCCACTAGGCTCTTGCTTAGTGAAAAGAAATATTCTTTAGTCTTATCATTTCATGACATTTGGTGATTTGAGATAAATGTATAGTTAAAGATAAAAATAGTGAGGAGGTCATGTGGCTTCATCTACATTACTGTCAGTAATTTAGATGAAGCCACATGACCTCCTCACTATTCTACATAATGAGTTACATTTGAAATATTAAGGTCCATGTGCTAAACCAACATGAAAATTTATTTTCTTCTGCATGCATGTATATGGTACAACTTCGTCAATATTGTGGCTTCACCAGTTTTAGAGGCTTTACCAATATTGTGGCTTCACCAATACTGTGGCTTCACCAATACTGTGGCTTCACCAATATTGTGGCTTCATCAATATTGTGGCTTCACCAATAACATAGCTTCACCCATACTGTGGCTTCACCAATATTTTGGCTTCACCAATGTTGTGGCTTTATCAATTTTATCCCTTCATCAATATTTTGGCTTCACCAATGTTGTGGCTTCACCAGTGATGTAGCTTTACCAATATTTTGGCTTCACCAATGTTGTGGCTTCATCAATGTTATCCCTTCATCAAAATTTTGGCTTCACCAATGTTGTGGCTTCACCAGTGTTGTGGCTTTACTTATATTGTGGCTTCACCAATGTTGTGGCTTCACCAGTGTTGTGGCTTTACCAATAGTGTGGCTTCACCAATAACGTGGCTTCACCAATACTGTGACTTCATCAATATTTTGGCTTCACCAATAACGTGGCTTCATCAATGTTATCGCTTCATCATTTTTTGGGATTCACCAATGTAGTGGCTTCACCAGTGTTTTTGCTTCATCAGTATTGTGACTTCATCAATATTGTGGCTTCACCAATATTGTGGCTTCATCAATATTGTGGCTTCACAATTTCTGTGGCTTCACTAATGTTGTGGCCTCACCAGTGTTGTGACTTTACCAATACTGTGGCTTTGCCAATATGGTGGCTTTATCAATATTGTGGCTTCACCAGTAACATAGCTTCACCCATACTGTGGCTTCACGGTTCACCAATATTTTGGCTTCACAAATGTTGTGGCTTTATCAATGTTATCCCTTCATCAATATTTTGGCTTCACCAATGTTGTGGCTTCACCAGTGTTGTAGCTTAACCAATATTTTGGCTTCACCAATGTTGTGGCTTCATCAGTGTTGTGGCTTTACCTATATTGTGACCTCACCACTAACGTGGCTTCACCAATACTGTGGCTTCACCAATGTTGTGGCTTCACCAATGTTGTGGCTCAACCAATATTGTGGTTTCACCACTACTGTGGCTTTACCAAGACTGCGGCTTCACCAATGTTGTAGCTTCACCAGTGTTGTAGCTTCAGCAATATTGTGGCTTCAGCAATATTGTGGCTTCACCAATACTGTGGTTTTATCAATATTTTTGCTTCACCAATATTGTGGCTTTACCAGTGTTGTGACTTCAGCAATATTGTGGCTTCAGCAATATTGTGGCTTCACCAATACTGTGGCTTCACCAATATTGTGGCTTCACCAATATTGTGGCTTAGACAATACTGTGGCTTCACCAATATTGTGGCCTCACCAATACTGTGGTTTGATCAATATTTTGGCTTCACCAATGTTGTGGCTTTACCAGTGTTGTGACTTCACCAATATTGTGGCTTCACCAATATTGAAACTTCATCAATATTGTTGCTTCACCAATATTGCAACTTCACCAATATTGCGGCTTCTACAATACTGGCTTCACCAATATTGTGGCTTCACCAATATTGTGGCTTCACCAATTTTGTGACTTCGTCAATGTTGTGGCTTCATCAATGTTTTGGCTTTATCAATGTTTTGGCTTCTCTTGTTTATCATATTTCGTTGAGATATATCAATCACTGGGGCTTGATAATTTTTGTTAAAACCATCAGAATGACCAAATGACCGAAACAATGAGTATTATCTGTATTTGTTGTGTGTGAGTATGGCTTCAACAGTCTGTTTAAGTAGAAGTTTTTTATCAGAAGTTCTGTTTACCCAGTATGACTGTTAGGCTCCACCTGGTCCTGATTGATGGTCTTGCAGTTTTGATGTATGCACTTGTGTATAGTGTCTCATTGTTGTGCACTTAATCTGCTCTGTATTTATCTGCAATTCATATCACCTCCTCATCACCAGCCCAGCATGACACAGACCTGGGGTTCTTTTTATTACCAGCCAGTCGTTACACTGACCTGAGGTTTGTTGTCACCAGCCCAGTATGTCACTGACCTGGGGTTCTCCTAACATGGCATCTTTTTTGTTTGGAGGGGTAGAATTTCTTGAGGCCAGTTAACATCTAAATGGCCACCCGTGGTCAGGATGGGGGTGGCCATTTTAGTTAACTTCCAGCCCTGTTACTGATGACTGAACTAAGCTCCCTGGGCTGTAGACTTATTCTGAACATCTGGCTTTGTCACATAATCATCTCCAGATGAACATCAGATATGTATGTCTTCATCCTCACTATATACTGATTTTCAGATGTGCACAATTGTAAATGATACCTCAGGTTAAGGGTAAAGAAAGCTGGCTTATGTGGATGAGACACCATTTTATCAGTGGTTAAGTGACAGATGGAAGTGCACCATAGCCAACCCAGGGGAGCAGTCAAGCATTGAATTCTGGTATATTTATCAATGCTAAGCTCCATAGCAACCTTCCTGGTGGTCACTAGTCAATGCCTGTTATCTCGATACCCAGAAAGAGAATGTTAAAGATGCCATCAGTGGTCAATGAATGAAGGTAACATTAATTATTGATGGGTGGGCGGTTTGTTATTGGTTATATAATTGCAGTTTAAGTGCATATTGATAAGATCAGGCTTACAATGTGATTTACCAATATTCTATTAGTTTATATTCAAATGTAGATTCAGTTTCTGCCACATGAGAGAGATTAGTTTTTACTTCCTTTACTTAATAACAAGCGATTGATTCATGTGACATGTTGTATTGATGATCAACTTATCAGGTTGGTAAGAATTAATGCTGTGTAATCTTTTACACTGACTTCCTTTAGTTCTTATGATATAAGACTGATAAGGAGTTTGACAAGTTAACTTTGTGTGTGTAACAGAATGTGCAACTATAGCTGGGGCACAGCAGGAGAATCATCTTTTGCTGAATCATGTGGACAAGCTGTTGTATGGATTCACCAATTGTGTCCTAATGGAAACCCACCAAGACTGGACCTCTTGAAAGTTTATTACTGATAGTGCAACATAAGGCGCTGTTGTCGAAGTTCCTGATGATCATGTTCAAATTTATCTGTAGATATGCTTTGCTTGATAATGATATCCTGATAATTGATTTCCATATGTTGTTAACCCTTATGAGGTCAATACATTCAGTCCATTAAGTCAATTTATTCAGCTGAATCAACTCTGAATGCCTATATTGTGGATACATTTTTTAGTAGAATTTAAGTGACCCTAGATAGGCAAGTAAACAGCAATCAAAGTTTAATAATCAACAAAACAAATTCATCTTCTGCCTAGTCCTGACCTTAACAAATCCTTCAGCACATTGCCTGCAGATGCTGCTGGTTTTTTTTTAAATTTTGTAACTACATGTTATTATGTGGCAAACTGAATAAAGGTGATATATTTAAAACTTAAAGATTGTTTAATCCATGTTTTAATCATGATTTCCTGAGGGGATTTATATCATTCACACTGAAATATGGGATTCAGTTTAATTCTCAAAATAAATCTAATGTAAGGCAAGACAATGATGCTCTTTTGTGAACAGATAAAACATGTAATAAAGAATGCACAATTAATCAATTGGAGGTCAGTTTGACATTTGATGAAGCAAATTGTGAATAGATACATGAATTTATGCAGTTGGACACATCATTATATGACATGCACATACTTTGGTTAGTGCCCTGTTGCCTAAACTTCTCGGCTGGTTTGCATGATTGCAGTTAACATTTAACAACACGAAAATAAATTAATGAACCATATAATATAAGAGCGAGGACTGGGTTCATAACGCTATGTGATGCTGCCTCTACTGCTCCGTGTCATTCAGTATATAGCTAGCTAGCTGCTCAAGAACTTCACAGAAGCCTGTCAACCCGACCGATTTGGGCGACACCCAAATAGCTTCAGTCGAAAGTTATTTGCTCTCAAATTACCATATCTTTTGCCTTTCCTTTACTATATATAAACACTTCTTCATTCATTTAATTGGAACGGATTTAAGATTATCACCTTGTTGTTGTTGTTGCACCAAATTTAAGCGGATTTTGCAACTTTGGCCATGTGCGACAAGACTGTCGCAATGTCGAACGGAGATAAATAGTGACAGCTGTTTGGATTCTCCCGATTCAAGGGACGAGAGATGTTGTCCAACATCGTTGACAGACAGATAACATTGTTCAGTGTGGTTAAATAACATTAATCCGCCCAAGGCAATCGATATGTATTATAGTTACAGCAATAACTTCAATGATAGCAGTTTAATTATCCATGAATCAGAATATAAATAGGTTAAAATATATGACCTACTTGCATTTTTGACTTGGAATCGTCCATGCTCCAATATTAGAGACGACAATCTTCAGAATGTTAAGTATCACTAATTCTTGCAAAAACTCGCAGTACCTGAGTATAAACTTGTATCCAAATTAATAACAGATACGTTGAAGAACTCCCTTCCTTAAAATAGGTGACTTTAATGCATATTTACTCCGTTCTCCACCTGCCGCTCGGCAAGGTTCGGAACTTTTCGGAGCAAGACATTGCGTCAGCATTTCGTGTAATCGCGCCGATAATTTAACTTCACTTTTTTCTTCATGTCTCGTTGAATATTGTGAGTGAACAGTTCGAATTTTGTATAAACGATGAGAAATGAAAAAAAGTTTCTTACGGTTCCCGAAAGACCTGAAAACGCGCAATACTTTGTGTAAGCTTGTTTGTAGGAATTTAATTTAAGTCGTTTATGGTTTCATAGACCTTCTAAGCTTTGTAACCCAAGGTTGTATAAACGATGGTCTGTCAGTAGTAGGTTGGTTGGGATAATAATGGTTGGTAATATCGGAAGGCAAAAAGGGCTGGTCGGCTCATTTGTTTATTTTAATCACCAATATGGTTGGATATATAAAATGGCCATAATGGTTGGATATATAAAATAGCCAAAATGGTTGGTTTTATAGAAAAGTTCCAAAATGGTTGGTTTTTTGCATGACAAAACTATCGCGACTATTTTGGTACAACCATTTTGGCCTATAATTTTCATAATCTTCTAAAATAAGTTTTGAATGAAGATATTAACTGAAAGCTGCACAAGGCAGATGTATGATATTTTGCATCCACGATATCACGTAATTTGAGCTCCAAAAAGCGAAATAATCGAATGAACCAAAATGGTCGGTTTTGTCGATATTGTCCAAAATGGTTGCAATTGTAAATATATATATATATATATATATATATATATATATATATATATATATATATATATATATATATATATATATATATATATATATATATATATATAGATATATATATATATATATCTATATATACATATATATATATATATATATATTTATAATACCTATTTATATATATATATATATATATATATATATATATATATATATACATATATTGGCATTTATCTATTTATTTGGCATTTATTTATATGTATATATATATATATATGTGTATACATATATGTATATATATATATTTATATATATATATATATACATATTTATATATATATACATATATTGGCATTTATTTATATATATGTGTGTAAGTGTGTGTGTGCGCGCGCGGGTGAGCGTGTGCGTGTGTGCGTGTGTGCGTGTGTGTATTTAACGTTGATAATGGCTATGTATCTGGAATGTGCGGTCATAGTTCTATTTGCAAGGTGAAATCATTGTGATATACCACGAGATCGTTTATTTAAGATATATGGATTTACCCGAAGTTGCACAAATGTATAATAGTATATTATTGTTGACCTCACATTTATGCTAACAACTTTGTATACATAAAGGACCAGAGATAATGTTACTGATTACTGCAGGATCGGTTCATATAGCATGAATCCATGTGGTTTGCGAGTGTAAATCTTACCAGGGAGCATGACTTACCATACCGTTGACAACGTGGATATAACATGTTCAGTAGTGTATTTTAAATTCTTCATCAGACTCGTATATATGCTACTGCATTATATACAAACAACGAATTCAATGAAACACCCTCGAAAATCAAATCCATCTTCCATAGCGGGAAATTGCAGTTAATTTGCAATGTTGTTAAATGGCGGACATCATCTCCACTTACACTCACCCACGCTTCCGCCAGACAAATATAAACCAGACGGTATTATTCACCAAACACTTTAACCATGAGCTATGACATTTGTTTGTTATATGTCGAAAAAAGTTCGGATTTCAGATCAGCAAGTTAAATTGCATCTGACACTTTATCCTTCGTAATACCGCACATTTAGCAACTGTGCTAATCGTTTGAAATTTTACGAAAAAATCAACCGGGTTCGTTAATGCTTTGTTATCCGAAATCCATTCAGAATTATGGTTTTTGGCTATTAACATGGGTTTTTTTTATTACGTAGCTTACGTTATGGACCTATTGTGTCCTTATTGGTTCTTCATAGAAGACAAATTTATTGCAATTAAGGATGTGCATTATTCCCGGTGTTTTATTAATTGGAGCGACATCTATATTTGCAGAGCCATTTTCTAAACTATTTTTAACGGAAGCCAAAGAGGGGCGTACGCATTAAGTTACTAGGCATTGTGTTAAAAATAATCAGACAGGCACTCTGTCTGATGGTTGCATGACACGTTTTTCTAACTGAAAACAAGTTAAGAAGGTTACTAGGGCATACCTCATTGATGCAGGCAATATTTGGCAAAACGAAGATAATAAGCAGCAGGGATGCTGAGAAGAAATGTTTACTGGTTTAATGTAACATTTATAGCTTCTGTCGTGGCCATCAATAGCTGTTATGGCAACGGATCGACTGACTACGTTTGACTATGTTTACAGAACCAAAAATAAATTACCTCGTAGTTGATGTGTTGAGGGAATCGCTCAAATTACTTGTCATGATTGCAATATATAATCGATTTATCCGGAAGCTGCAACTAATTTTGAGCCGCCCAACATGTTTGCTGCATGCAATACATACTACCTCAGCACATGCAAGGCTTGACATCATTGCGACATCCATTGTTAATTATATTAAGTTTTGTCCGGAAAAAATCTACATTATCAGTTTTGTATCGGCAGGCATTTGTAGCCGACCAGGTTATGTTTTATTGAGACAAACGGCATTCTGGTGTCTCTTATTGCATCATGAATGTTTTGTGTCAAATGTGAACGTTTCATACGCTCTGCACAATTTCAACTAAATACCATTACTGCCTCGTAGACATCTTACGTAAACAATCTCGCTGTCAACCGTGTCAACCATAATTACTAATTGTACTTTCCGCGGAATCTCGCTAACCGCACGATTCACGCCAATCTTGCGAAAGTAACGACAGACATAGACGTGATACATTCTATAGGCGAGCAAAGCAATATATAACAGCGCAATTGGTACCATATAACAGAAAGAGATGGCCTTCAGCTTATGACTTTTGCGCCCCGATCACGCATAAAACGCCATCCGGACACTGTATACTCTCTGCTGCGAGATATTTTCGGGTACAGCCACATGTATGCCAACACAATTTTGGACCCTTAAACTCTCCATTAGAAAACCCCCAGGCTTTTTTCTATATGCGGTATGGAATTGGATAACTATATGCATCGCATTACACAGGCTTTACTACTAGCTACTAATAATAATTTAGACTTAAGGGAGATTAAAGATAAATACAATGATTAATATGCTTCTGTCGAAAGACTAGTGTCGTGTAAGGAATTTAAATGAGTTTTATGTATCGCATATAATTGGAGAAACCAGGTTCTAAGTGTTTTTATATGTTACACGAAGTCAATCTGGCATTGTGAAGACATTTATTACCGGCTACTGTGTCTCAATAATTATGCAAGGAGAAGCGTGAAATGCGAATATGTGGGAGGTTATTATGATAGCAATGACAAGGTAAACACTGACCAGAAGATAACTATGAACACAAACCCGTGTTTAAGCTGTAATATGTCCAATGGGTAAGATTAAATAATTTGTAAAAAAAATCCTTTTATCACGATGCTGAATTGTAATCCAGCGGTTGTACAATTGATAAGATGTTGACTGTTGAACACAAAAAAAGGATTATGAGCCATATAAAACGATGACGTAATGATTGAATGGCTTTTATTACCCCATTGCTACAGAGAGTAAACAATTAGTCCTGCATGTTAGTCAATAAATGTCTTTCATGGCATGTCTATTTTGCCGTGTTGAGCAGCAGTGTTTTTGTGACTACTACACCTTGATATCCTAAAAGAATTGGCAATGACGCTGTGATATCAGGGCTAAATTTATTACAGGTACTTAAGTTCAGATAAATATGTACTATATCAGCAAGGTATGTATTTAAGGCAAATGTACATCATGTTTATACAAGTTTGCATTTGAATTAGCGAGCATATTTGCGACTTAGCAATAGACATGATCAACATGGACATGGCATTTTTTTCTATGACAAAACGTTAATCTAAGACTGTGTCGCGGTATTTAAATGCACTTTACGACCCTAAAAAAGTACACAGTTGATGTGGAGCCTTATTGAGAGGTAGTCATTTATGCACTCATCGTACAAAACACCAATGTTCTAAGTGGACGACAATACTGTTCTCCAGCGATTATGTTACATCTCTATCCACCTACCTAGCATTGCAGGTTTCCGATTGATCGGGTGCAGTTTTCTATCATACTTTTCTCGCCCTACTCGCCCATGACCACTCATTTTATCAGGCGCTAAGTAATGTGCTCACCCAGTTTGATGACTAATTCGCTACAGTTTTCACATGCATTTATCGAGCACTAGTCTAATTCAAAGAAGATTTAAAAGACGACAGTATTACATTATTTCATCCACACCATACATTTCGTTAGAATTCTGCGGTATATTCCAGGTTGTTATCATCTCAGCACATGCAAATATGTAAACGCAAATCAAATGTAACGAGCTTACCTATTTCATATGCGAAGTTGTCACAGACAGATGACATAGCCGAATGTTCGCAATTAATTGAATCGCATATAGGATTGCGATTACGTATCCGACAATTTGTTAGCCATTCAAACAGAGAGTGAGCAACAAACGAAATATAGCATCAGTCGATGTGTTACATTGCTGCATGCTTACGCTCGGTGAGTGTGCAAAGTGCACATAAGTGATAAACATATACGATATATATATATATATATATATATATATATATATATAATATATATATATATATTATATATATATATATATATATATATATATATATATATATATATATATATATATATATATATATATATATATATATATCGCTTGCTAACTGTTAAATCAATACTACATCAACGGCAAACGTTAGCATCGATGACTTAAGCACGTTTCTCCGGCATTAGGTAAATAACTAAACTGTGTCACATGATAAAAAATGGATGTTTAGAACATATATATATATATAATACATATATATCTACATATATATATATATAAATATATATATATTTATACACACATAAATATATATATATATATTTTTATATATATATACATGCATACATATGTATATATATATATGTATATAAATATTTATATATATGTATATATATAGGTATATATATAATGATATATCTAATATATATATATATAAATATATACATATATACATATAAATGCTTATATATATATACTTGTAAAATGCATATATACATATATATGTATCCATATATATAAATATGTTTATATAAATATAAATACATATATATATAGACACACACATATATATATATATATATATATATATATATATATATATATATATATATATATATATATATATATATATATATGTATATATATATATACATATATTTATATATATATATATATATATATATATATATATATATATATATATATATATATATATATATGTATTTATATTATATTTATATATATATATATATATATATATATATATATATATATATATATGAATATATATATATGTATATATACTATATAAATGTATATATATATATATGAATATGTATATATATGTATATATATATGTGTATCTCTCTATATATATTGTATCTATGTTTCTTACATGTATAAGCTTATATATACATAAACACATACATATGCCACATGCTATTATAAGATAGTGTTTTTTTTATCCATCATTTGAAAAAGCTCCTCCCTTATGATTACATCACATTTTTTTACCAGTTACGCAGATATGCAGATGCAAGGGAGAGAGATGAATTGGTCTTCTGACGCTTCCTATATATAGGTTTATAGTCATTTGATATTTTGCAGGGTCCGAGCAAGAGAATATAACAATTGAATAGGGCGTCCGTTTGCGTTACAATATTTTGATTGCGATTACTGCATGACTATATGATGGTCGAGCGTAAAAAACAATGGTTAATGAAGCTTTCCTAGAGAACAAAATTACGAAAAAAAAGCAGCTGACTTAAACAAATAAAATGAAATGCCACCACACAATCGTGTTTGGATATCTTGCTAAAGCCTTTCGACGAACAGCTGAGATATACGGCTAGATAACAGTTGATTCTCTTCTATACATTTCTTTGTTTATACAGAGTACAAATTAAACAAACTGTGGTTTTGTGCAGAAAACTTCAAACAGAATATTTTGGTTTGTTGTGTCTGGAGTTATTTAATTGTTGATATTACACCTTCACAAAAACTAAAAAATAAAATTTTCATGGCAAAAATTAAAAACTAAAATGAGGTTGGCAATTGATTAGAGAAACATGCAGAGTTCGTTAAATGTCAAACAAAGACGCATTCGCAATGCTATTCATAGTCGAGTTGGGATAAAGTGCACATGGCTTACTTGTTGAGTTCAATTAATTAGCTCCCATAACTAGATCTGACACACAGAAGAGAACGGTCGGACAATTACGAGCTCCTGCTATGTAAACGTAAATATAAGTGGGCGCACCTCGATGGTTGCCGCGCCATATATCGACAGCTAAGCACCCGATAAATTTCATGATTAGCCACATTATGTCATCAAGTGTTTTCTTAATATGTAAAGACTTTTTACTTTGTAAAAAGCTGCATGCTTGGATATAAAATGCATGCACACAGAGTGGTCGCATAAATGCACCCGAAGCCTCTTTGTAATAGTTTGTTGAGGTATACTGCTAAATTGGCTTATAAAAGATTGAGTAATCGCTGTTTTTGGAAGCTTGGGTTATTACTGAGGGTTGGTTCACAGCTGGTTGGCACAATCAGACAAGTAGAACGCCGAATACAGGTCCAGGGTAATTTGCGTAATGTAATCACTAATGAATAATATTTCTTACGTGTGGTGGTATGGCTCACGGTTATGAGAGCCGTTGCAACAGCAATGCCCAGTGTTCCCATGCAGATTCAAGATTTTTTTTGCCAATATCCATGACGTCTTAAACGCTTTTGAATATGTGATTTGCTGATGCAATTGATAGTTAAATTCATACTTAATATGCAATTTTTCATTCGTTTGGTTTCATGTTGATAACGACTGATTATTAATTACGTTTCTAGCTCTTTTTGCTTGGGGGTTAGCTGTTGGTCAACATTGCTAACATCATACCTGAATTTGACTATAGTTTCGAATTTAATGTAACCCTCATTAGAGCGCTGTTCAAATGATGCTTTTATTCTAAAAAAACAGGAACCTTTCATATTGAACACAAAGGCAACGTACATTATACGAACTATGCACGCCTTTGATATGTACGTGTTTGTAAAAGAGAGGAAAGGGCGATGGCCTGTCAAATGGAGAATGTCTTTTTGTAGGTCTCTATCGACCGATATGCACGTTGATTTTTGTGTATTTTTTTATATTGAATCCGATCCCATGCTGTCGGATTATAGTAAAATTTAGCGGGCGTCTATGGTCAGCTCAGCAAAAAATTAGCCATACCAGTAATCGCACAATGTCGTCAAGAAGATTTTGAAATGACAGTAAACTGGTGGCTGTAAAAATAGTAATTTCATCGAGTGTAGTCGTGTATTTGGCAAAGCAATATTAGTGCAACAAATGCGACCCCTTCTCCTATCCATGCAAAGGCTTGTAAAGCAGACTGGCAAATGCGCTATGTTGAGGAGGAATAGTGTTTGGGTAATTGGTCAGAGTGGGTTTGCACACTTCTGGAGCTTGCAACTGGCTCGTAAAAAAAAGCAAACTACAGATGTGGAGTACGCCTGTCTAATCGATTTAACTCGATATATTATATTCAGCAAATGGCAACATGACTTATGGTCATTAGATACATGGCAACAAATTGATTACAGTAAATTTATACACTCCGGTTTCTGTTATGCAGTCGGGCAAAATATCTAGCGCCCACCCTCATGCAGATTTTGCTGACCTACATCCGGAAAGTTGAGTCGGTAATTGCGTAAATCTAAATTTGTCTGATAAATATATTTAGCCAACATCAACCCAACTTGCAGGCAATAACAGATAACAAATCACCGTTAGGTCTAAGCCAACAACATCGGTGTGCATTTATCTGGACGATGTTTATAATAATAAGTGAGATTGAAGATATTCATGAAACAGAGGAGACAAGAGTGTGGTTTACATCTATAAAACGGCCGTGAATATTTAGCCATGACCCTTTTTTCCTTACTGTAGCAGTTGACCAATCAAAATGGGAACACAAAAATAGCTAAGAATTTAACGCGATTGTATTTCATACCAGCCGTCTTTAATGCTAAAACTACGTCATTGTGATTCAATAAGTGACAATGCCAATTGAATTACCAACTCTCTATAGGGTTCTATTATTTGATTTGCACTTGACCTTAAATGCTTCTCTAAGAAAATGTACGGCAGCTTTGACAAATGGAAATCAAAGTACACGATCATATGCAAAATGTTTCGCTACGCACTTCACACAAGGGCTATGAGTATAATACGTTTGTATGCGTAGTCCAGTTGGTAAGCTCTCGATGTTGATGGTCACAAGTCCGTTATGTGGCACATGTGAGCATCTGCTATTGTAAATATAGAACATGCTGAATGTCAAAGCAAATCAAAATAGTCACCATACACCACTCTGTGCAGTGCCTTAAAGATGAAAGAAAACTTGCATCTGTGAAAGTACTTGGTACTTCGAAACGGAAATACCTGCGTTACCAAACATTCAGTGAATAAGAGACTTTTTTTACGTCTATGTGGAACAGATACCTAATTGTAACGGCCAGCCAACGTTTGTATTCAGATAAGCCTTGGAGGCACTGCTAGTATTAATACGCTTATTGATGCAGCAAAGATAATTTTGATAGTTAAAACAGCTTTATAAATGATGATCAGTAATTAAATTGATCTGAATACCTTAGTTAATAATCTACGACTCTTTGAATTATTTGGAAGTAACCAGAAGATATAAAATTTATTCGGATAGCATGTCGCGCGGTGCAGATGTAAATAACCTTAGTGACATCGTATACAGTGGAAGAGGAACGTAAACATGACTATGACATGCGCAATAACGAACTATATTAGTAAACAACGTGTTCTTGTTGGTCTGCCAGTAGATATTCTGTAATAAGAGCCCACAAACATCCAAAATGTCTATGTATGCTGTGGTTTCATCATAAGACAGCCGACGGCTGATATATGGTGATATGTTAATTTCGCCTCGCACTGGACAGAGAGGTAGCTGTGTTTGGTGGGGGGGGGGGCTATTATATCCATGAGAACGTTTCCTTAATGATACGAATTTTTATCCAAATTGCAGAGCTTTAGTATGTTTAGTGCTGTACTTAAGTCCATGTCCTGTTGTCTTGTGGTCAGTTTATGATTTGTTCATGATTAACTGAGTTTGAAATTAAAATACCTCAACCTGTGATTTTGTGGAAAAGTGTTTTAATGATATTTAATTAAGTGCGTTAAATCCCTATGTACTTGTCTACAACATGACTATGGATGGTTTATATTGTAATTGTGAGACGTGGTTCTTCTACCTACTCAGCCGCGGGCTGGGGTTAGTGTTTGCATAATTTTGCAAGCCTTTATATTGAGTTCATGAATATATTTACCGAGGCGTGCTAATAAACATCAACTACTGTATAACGCAAGCAAACATACATTTAACTTAAAATATAACGGACATGCATTACATGAGTATGCGAATAAACAGAGATGGACGTCAATGTTATTGCGTCTGCATGCAATGCTGACAGCCTAACTGCTTTTGAGCTGCAGTAAAACATTAGTACTACCACTGGACAAGACGATAGCCATAAATGGAGACGAACCTAACGCTGGGCTTTGCAAATAATCGTGACTGATGAAGCTACTTATCCATAAAAGCAAGTCCAAAGACGTCCCATACGCCATCATCTGGTGGGCTTAAGCCACATTATTTGTGCGACACATGCTGCGTGGTTAATATAGGACTGAACTGTGCAAAATGTCTTACTCAGTGAGACAGGTGTAGTTGACTGATAGGAGGCGTAAGTCCCCATAAATTATGGATTTATAAGCAGTGAGGCGTGTTACGATAGAGCACTGATGTTTTACAGTATGTGTAACTGTTGCTATACGCGGCCGTTTTAGAAAAAGCTGTCATCTGCGAAGGTTTAGAAACACACATGACAGTCAACGCATCCCCATGTCCAGCATCATACCCCTGTTGCTTTCGAATCATTTATCTATAGATTAAATCATATTCCGATATAAATGGCCGAATTCAACAATACATTTGTCGATATCTTCTAACTCAAGCATTCGCTTGCTGGTTAATGTGAGCACACAAATTGAGTTTGCTGTTACATTTGATGCCGTCTGCTGTTTGGCTGGTTGACCATCCATTGATAGAGCTTATTGGGTTTGTCCTATTAAAATCACTAAATAGCAATAATTGTGAATCAGTTTATGTTGCCCACTGTACTCTGCTGACACAAGTTCGCTGAGACAAGCGAACTAATGGACTTTACATTTGATATGCTACTTAAGCACCATACAAAAGAGTATAGCACACATGGACTCATATATGCTTGATGATTATATGTACAGTCAAGCCGCTCTTGTGTTTTCCTGATTTGTGAATATTAAAATTAGACATGCACGATTCACGAGACACAACTGTGGTGAGTTAGCAATTATTTTATTTATTCCGATGCTGTTGCCATGTCCAATACAACAAATAATCTTTTAGGGAAGCCTTGTAGCATTGGATGATAAGAAAGCGTCTTGCAACATAATCTCTAACCTTTGGACTTATCTGCTTATGCAAATAGTGTCACAACAAATTTTAATATAATATTAGCAGAACAATGTCAAATTCCTTTGCCTGAACGATGATAGGTTTGAACACAAGATCGTGAGATCAAATTCCATAAAAGTGTCATCTATTGTGAGTACCGTTTTGGTCCATGTTCGACGGCCACTTACATGTCGAGAACCTTATGCCTCAAAAATGTAACCGCTTTGTTTAGGCACCACTTCTGCACAGATAACTTCCCACGTGCATATAGCATAACAGCTGGACTATCATAAAGAACTATAAAACGGGCACTGACAACTCAGGTAGCAAAACTGAAGGGTCTGGAAATATCGTTCCGTCAGCATAATTGCAAGGGCAACGATGGGCAGCTGCATCGCACATAAGAAGGAACCCGCCTATATTCAGGATGTGCTAATTTCGTATGAGTCAGACTGAGCACTACCTTAAGAAGGAACATGCGTTTCGCGCTTCCGGCTATCTCGGTCGTCAATTATACATCAAATAAAAAGGCATTTAAACAAAACTTATCATGATTGAATTTCCGATTTCCTCTTGAATGATAGTGGTAGTGGTCGTTGTCCGGCAAGAAGAGGAATTATTGAGGCGGGGGGAAGTAGTGTGTTGGAATGGGATACGTACGCCTAAATCAATGTTCCATTCTTGAGTTATTAAAAATATAAAACAATGTAGAGAGCATTCGATTAAAAGGAAAAGATAAATCCGCGTAGTAATTAGTGTTTAGAAAACAGTTTACAAACAATTTAGCAGACATGCCTATAGGATGCTAAAACAGTCTATAACTTAGCGGACTCATATTTGCAGTAATTCATAATCGTTTCAACAGTAAAAGCTTGTTCTTTATGTGCCCTCATGGAAAGGCTCAAGCAGTATGCAACGCAATATACCTAAAAATGTAGCCGTTAAAACATTCGCTTTGGACGTTTTCTTTCTACCATCGAGATAAAAATTAAGGACAATATTAGGATTGCTAGGTCCGCTATTGCGCTTCAGGAGAACATATATCTGACAACATTCAAACATTCTAGATACTTGTAACTCTGTTAGTACAGTGTTTGTTTGAATATATGTTTTTTAACATGAAGAACGTGATTTGATTGGCTGCATAAAATATACCCCCGTGTATATGGGTCAATTGACCAAGGATATGACGATTCACTTTTCACTATTGTTGTATTATGTTATGGATAAAATAACGTAATATGACGCCGAAATTACATACAAGATCACCACTCGCCATTATTCAATGACATATCACGATGGACACGGTGCGATAGTAAAGACATCGATGAAGCATACAAAACCCAGGAGAAAAGATAAAAAAACAATTCAACTATATGAATTACTTATCAAGGCGATCAAGCTTTCTCGTATTTTCGGACTGAAAATTAAATCACTTATCGATAAGTGGAGGAGTTAAATTATATACGGTCATGTTACTTGACGCCTCGATCATGTATCACTGTCGCATTGAAAGCACAATGCAATCAGTGATTGATTGCTATTATGTCACTTCTATGGTTCAACATGGATACCGTTTCTAGTTCTTTGTTACAACAGATAAGGCACATCACAATCAGATTTATTGCTGACAATAGTTCTATTATTGTGGTCGCTTATCATTGTTATGTCACCAGCATAAGTCCTGGGCTTGGAATCCGATATAATATGTCTGACCATATTCTTGAAGTGATAGTGCAAAAAAACATTACATAAAGCAATAAGAGTAATCCGACAAAGATACAGGTAACACTTAATTATTGCGTGTTTAATATATGTCCACCATCTTTGTACAGCCATTAATAACAAAACTATGAAGTTGCCCCATGGTGAATACAATTAAAACGAACCAAGCAAACGACTTGCTAAAATCAATTAATTATATATATATATGTATAAATATATATATATATACATATATATATATATATATAGATATATATATATATATATATTTGCATATTTATATATATATATATTTTTTATTTATATATATACATATATATATGTATATATATATATATATATATTTATATATATATATATATATATATATATATATATATATATATATACTCAAGTAATTATATTGTATTCGTCAGCCAAGTAGATTTGTTATGCACTGCATGATTGATTGCCCCTAATGACCAATATCTCTTTTAGATTCTGTATTAACACTTTGCGCGATTATTTGCTCAATGAAATATAGCCAATCAACGACAGTGATGAATGAGTGCGCATTTATGCATTAATATAGGTGAATCGGATTTTTGTAACCGATATGTTGGAGCCAAATTCCATGAATTTGCCTTAGCAAAGCTATGAATGATCAGCTGCTGTATTGGAGGTTTGTGTTTGATGAATTGTTTGTTTGCAAGTAATGTTTGTTTTATTAACAAATGGTTCTTTTCCAATTCATTTGAAGAATAATACTTATGCTATTTATCATCGTCCATTAATGCTCTCCAAGATCAAATGCAACAGTAAGTCTTTGGCAGCCGTGTTTGCCGATAAGGTTACAAATAATTTAACAAATTCAGACTCAGTCCGAATATAATAAATTATTTTTAGTTTAATTCCGTATTACTTTATCCACCTCGTATGGTTATCTATACACAACTATGGAATTGCCCCTTGGTGAATCGAATTACAACGAACCAAGCAAACGTCTTGCTAAAGTCGGAACATGTGTACAATACGTTGCAATGATCAAAACTGAATTGTGCTTTGTTGATAGCAATGATTTGTCACAATCCAAACACATCAGTGGTAAGCCGGAGACACTTACATAACAAATAGGGCTAGCGGAACATTGTTAAACAGTGAGTATTTGAAAAGAGCTAAAAGCTTGCAATTGTGTTAGTCCCATAGTTTGGCAATGTGGCGGCACCGCAATTTAGTGTGAGCGTAGCATGCAGTGTGACGGCTGCGTATTCATATATGCATGTTGTCTCTCCAGCCTAGATAGATATTCACTTTTATTCCTAACAGGATGTCGGGTGGGTATTCAATGTTATCACAGTGACGACATAATAATCACCTGGGCGGGTAATTGTGCTAGTGGTCATGGAAATATTACTCCCTATTATTGAACTTACAAGACGACATCATTAATAATAGAAAGTAGAAAAACTTAGCTTAGTAAAAAAAGTCGGCGTACTCTCATAATTGTTGGGACAATATATGATTTTTAATATTGCGAAAACTTGTATATATTTATTGTAGACAACACTCAGCGAATACAAATAATACTTTACATTTCCCATTCTCCATCAAACCGTCAAAGCTCACGATGTGAAATGTTTTAGACATATATACGTTACATAATTGACGTTAACACAGGATGGCAACAAGTTTTTCGTGCCTGTTACATACAAAAAATTATGTCCATGTTTTTTTTGGGGGTTAGTCCGTTTATCATCGATTGTAGCAAACCCTACTAAGTGGGTATCATTATGGTTTCGCTAATTAAAAATAAGCTATATCCCAACTGCTGTTCAAAGGGTGAGGTTTGTTTATTCAATAAATCCTTGGGTGCATAATGACTATTGTGTATAAAAAGTCAGAATTTAAATTCAAAATCTACAAATCGCATTACATTCTCAATATCAACCATGGCTGTGAACCGGCGTATAATAAATCGTGTGCTTTAAAGTATCATTAAATAACGCACCGTTGAGATGTATAGACAGACCCTTACAGCATGGCTGCCACTAAGCTGACCAGGGCGGGCTTATTACACATCTACATATACACATGGTCGATGATGAATTGTAAACTACATGTTTGTTTGTAGGTTGTGTTTCATATCACATAACGCTAATTATTTGTTTCGCCGGTTTGCACCGGGAACGGCAATGAAGGCGTTAAACAGCTTACCCGAAAGTAAACCACTTGGTGTTGATGAAAGGAGTTTATGTTCTTTCACACGCGATCATCGGTCATTATTCCTTGGTATATATTTTTATACCGTTCTATAATCTCAGTCGTATATTGTCTTGCATTGGTTAAACCGGCGGTATATCAACTTGTGGAATGGTAACATTAATGATGTCATCAACAGTAAACACACAACAATGGCTGCTGATGAATGAGGGATAGGTTTTCCCCATTGAGGCATAGTTCGCAAAATAATCTGCCAACCGCTAGTGCGTTAAATATGTGACACGGAATGAGGGATGAATTGCTCTGACCATAAAGGAAGAAGCATACATGTTGTATTCAATGAATTGGCACCCCTACGTGTGACCTGAATTGCCAGATTCGTACAAAAAATGACGATATTAAATGATATCGTATGATCATCGTTCCGATATTAAGGCCAAGGTTAACCATATAATAGCTACTGATCAAATATAACAAGGGTGTAGCTACCTTGAAGATACAATGTCATGCTTCTAACATACATTTAAGTCGTTCGTGACTTTGCAACGTCGATATGCAGCTAGAAATATCTAGCCGCTTTAGTATTTTAGTGTCAAAGCTTAGACGGTATTGTTTTAAGCGTAATATGGCAAGAATGGCGAAGTGTCCAAGATATGTTTACAAGCTGTGTCTGCTAACTGTCTGCGATGTCACATAATGTTGTAGCAAGAACTAAAGATAGGCATTTGATCTAATATTTAAGTCTGATTACTATGGTACTCATCCCGATATAACATAAGCTATAAGGCTATGGTGAAGTTTGGTGCCATGCGCACTGTTCGTCTTAAAAGTAAATACTTTCGTTCCGCTTGTTCATAGCTACCATATCATTTTTAAAATTGAATTCAGGCAGACGATTTTCAGCCAAATTACACGTAAAATGTGGCAATATATGAAGTCAGGTAAAATAATTATGGTAGCGACAGGTTATCGTATACGAGGCATGAATATGATAATAACTAAAGACGTATATATCTTCAATTTAATACCAGTTTGATTTTCATATCTGCTACCGTATTACGCTGGTAATATGCTCCCTCTTTGGTATATATAATATTGTAGATTGTTTAGCTGTTATTAATTTAGCCACCTGGTGCTATTCCAATGAACTTCTAAGCTATAATCCAACGTAATAATCATAATCTGTTGTAATCCACATCCGAACGTTGCTCTATAAGAAGCGTATAAGTTCACTCATATTGCCGGATATGTTAATGTTTTATCATTTGATTTGTGGTACAAGTAAATCCTCTCAATCAGGCAAAATGCTTTATTTCAGGAGGAATAGGGTAGTGCTGAATTGGAGCTGTAATGATGAAGGTAGTAGGTTACACGTACTTTCGTTAACGTTGACATGGAACGACTAAATAGCATGAATTCACAAACGGCACTTAACTACCACTAAAGGTCTTTGCAGGATTCACTCTTGGCAGGATACACTCATGAAAACTTCCAACTTACATTCGCTTAACCAGCTGTCTTGCACGAACAGAATCCTAATAAAAAGTTGAGGTTGACGCCACTTAGCTCGAAGTGAGTCACGTTTTATTAAATACCAAGAACATTGATATTGTTACATGCATTGCATAAATGCCACATTGTAATGTAGGCAACTGGTCAAGCGTCACTTAATGTGAATGATGAGTGGGATGATATGAGATGCTTCACCTATGTTAACGGATATGTCCATAAATAATCACTAGAAATGCTGTTGCGGTAATTCATCTCTATCGGCAAAATACTGAATTCGCGGAGTACATGGGTTGCGCAGCTTTAGAAGCATAACAACTACGAGAGCAGGCACGACTATATGTCGACCTAAACATGTTGCGAGGCAGACTAAATAGCATGTTTTCCCAAAAGGCACTCAGGTACCACTCAAGGTATTGATAGAATTTGATGACTTTAAACAAAACATCTAACATACATCTGCAAATCAAACTAATTGAATTTTCGATACGTGGCCCAAAATATTTCATTTGCAGAAAGGCCAATATATTTTATGAACTTTGTGTTTGCATGTTAGTTAACGTCACGAAACGTATTTTATCTTATCTTTAAAAAGGTTACATATTCTTGTAGGTCAACACAACTGCAAACGTTCTACAATTGTGGGTAACGGTAAATAATGAATTGTTATAAAAATCCTTGCAGGTCATATATTTGTGGTAGCCAACAATTGTGATGCGTTGTAGAATTCGTAATGTAGATTTCTAAAAAGTAGAATCAATAGAAAAGTGGCATTTTTTATCAAAATATTCGTCGTTTTGAAAGCGCCTTGAGTTTTTATAGAAATGACTCAGTGACAATCGTAATGTAAGTTTCAATTGCTTATCATATCGAAGTTATCCGTTTAATACTCATATAAATTTGTCTGTTATTGTCATGGCAGCGTCAATCGTATCACAAAGACGTCACTTCTGGTTCGGAAAGCATTGGATGTATAGCAAAGCTAACATCAAAACTTTTCGCTGTCACTAGTGGTCGTATTGTAGTTACATTATTCACTCAGCAACTAATCACCTGGTGTCACGAAAATTGCGTTGGTGTTGTGATTGGACCACCTAAACTCTCGAACTGAATGCGATAATTCCTTGTATGCAATTTATGGCTAACCTTCGTTGACATAATTCCATGTCACAATAATGATAAGGATAATAACAAGGATGATGACGCCTTCTATGGCGATGGTGATTATGATGACAATGGTGAGGATGGAGAAGATGATATTGATCGAGTTTATAGCATAATAGTCTACCAAACTTATAAAAAGAGAGAAAGGGAGGTAAATGATCTCGCCATCGTAGCTGCGCATGTAACAAAAATTGACGGGTACACGGATTAATAAAGTATACCGTCATCTGGCTGAATTTCAACATGGCGATAATCTATTCGATAATAGAAACAGCCGCATTTTTGAACAATCATGTATTCTCGAAACATTATAGCTGAATGCAACTGCAAAAACTGAATAACAAGCAGCTTTGAGACTGACGTAAGGCATAACTGAGTGTCACAAGACCCTGCAAAATGACTAGCTTGACCTTTACAATAGCTGTCCTCCTCAATCGCATAAATTTGCACTTCAGGTGAGAGAAATCCAAGACCTGCAGCAAGTTTATAAATAAAATGACAAACTCATCGAGCAGCACACAAGATTCGATTAGGTGGTCTACCACCGAGTTTTTTCGGAATCAGCCAGACCAAACTTCGTTACTCATTTGTCTTGATGTTAAACTTGATTCAGATTCATTTCCATTTATGATGTATTTAATCTGCAACCCAATGGTTGCGATAATCTTTTGATAATACGATGCAGGTCACAACAAACTTTGGTAATGCAGGTTCATTTCATCTTATTTTGCCAATATGTCTCAAACCATTTAAATATTTGGGAAAATTGCCACGAATCGTTCGTCAGTATTATGATTTGCTCTATTCGTCAGGATTTCTAACAGCGTGTGTAATTTACATTGAATTTGCTGCCACGATGACGCTGACTTCGATTCTTCTTTTGGACTCCAGAGTGCATACAATTGTTTATTACTCACCAACCAGCCGAATGATAGAAAAATTATGCTAAATAATTCCAACCTGTCTCTGCACCAGTTGTGTCTGATAATTAACAGGATAAGAGTCAGGTCCCGTGGCCGATATTCGAGCTCGGTGTTTAAACAAATATTGTTAAGTTAGAGAGGATACAAGTTATGATAGCAATCACTTTAACCTGTGCAGCACACAATCAGCTCGCTAATGTGGCGCATTTGTCTGTTAACAAAGAGACGCAATGGCTTACTACCATGCATTGTCTTAAACAATGTTAACAAGAGCCAACGACAGGGGTCCGATTCAACATATAGTGACAAATATGTTGTCTTACAACGTATATAGTACCTAGTTGAAGGGTATATGTACTTTATGTTAATAATGGCTTACATTAACACTTTGCATGTTGTGCGCAATCCATGTTGTTATTAACAGATTTTGGTGATGCATACCAGGGGGATGAAAATCATATTTATCAGGCAAGTTGAGTTATGCCTGATGATATATGCCAGTACCGCAGGTCATATTAAGGCAGCTGCAATCCTACTTGTAGAGGTTTAACGCTTCCCATGGGCCACAGCAAATGCTATCTAATCAAAGTGAAAGCCATGAAAGGACCTGAGCATGACCACAAATTCCGTACACCACACATAATACAGCATCTGTGGTCACGTTGTCAACTTGACCACAGATGCTGTATTTATCATCGTTGGTTTTTCTAATTGCGGTTTCGTAGGTTCTATTTGTCCAACAAGTCCGTCCTAAATTGCTATATAAATGCATATATAATATTTTTGCACGTGCTTTGGTACATATATAAGTCTATCACCATGCCTTTAAATTGGCGTACGATGTGCACGCCGCGCGTAACACAGAATGCATTATGTCGCCATTGTCTGTTATGGTCGATGTGTGGTCTATCTGCGAATGCTGATGTGATCCACGAATGAAAATGCTTGCTACAGACTGAAAAACAACCCTGTAACTGTGGCAAAAGATTTGCCTGCTTAATCCATTTAGCCTACTAATCTCCTTCCAGACGAAAATAGTACATAAAGCAGGGGGGTTTTCAGCTTGTTTTACATTTGCTTATTGCGAGAAATTTCCGACATTCCATGCACCTCCGACCATAAGTGGACACGATGGTGAGTGTCCAAGGGAGGGTGATACATACAAATCGAGTTTGAACGAGCTTCATCGCAGCTACCTCGGCGCCAGTATAGTGTCATCCCCTCTGAATTCTCGGGGTGCTGGCTGAGAGCCTGTTACCTATGGCATAAGAAGGCTATACGTTTCAATTCGAGAGACACAGCTCTGAATTATACGTGGCTAGTCAGGCAACTGCTTATAGAGATATGTTTGATCCTATTGCAGGTTAATGACATTGAAAGGACATCATTAGAGACCAAAGTGACCGATTACAAATTCCAAAGATTGCTCCAAGAAAATATTCACAATTCGATATGCAATGATGCAAATCACTACCTCTGCATTAGCCATAATTATATTTTTGGCTGCATAATAATTCATCGTAGTGAGTTGTTACACAACTACTAAAATTAGTAAATAAAGTCTTAAAATATGTTTTTGATATTCTGCTTGAATCTGCAGATAATCTATACACTACTACGGAATGGTTTGTCATTAATCATTTTGTTTCTTGGCGCAATGTTTGCGTGGCCGGAAACCCGACCCATTGAGAATGCTATATGAATTGAATTGGGCTATTGAAGAACATTGGACACTTGAACAATAGAAACATTTATCAAGACACACTACATTAGCGTCACAAACGTCGCCCAAGTAGCCAAGCGTGAATTTGTATTCGTTATTATTCAGTTATCTACTTGTATTCATCTCTGGGTCCTTAAGAATAACAAAATCAACGGCTTTCATTTGGCAAAGCACACTGATCAAACCCCACGAATTCGCATTAAACAGATTTGCAAATATGGCGATGCTCCTATTAATCATCCTGTCACCCTAAATGCATATCCGTTGGTGACTGGATTTGGAATGCAAACAATTGCATAAACGCTTATCAAACACACCGCAAAATCCTATTCATTGTTAATATAGATATTGGGTAGCCTCAGAGCCCTATGTGACATAACAAGCTAGATCGACCAGCGCTAGGTTCGTGGTCCTTGGATGACATGTATCAATTAGCAGCTGAATGAAGATGTTGCATAATCTTTGGAATGCGTTGTCTAGGTATCGACAAGGGAGCCATTTCCCGGAATGGCAATCAACAATATAATCAAGAAATCACATAGAGGCGAATTTAGCCCTCTTTCAAAGGACCAAAACTATTGCCTTTTGTTCGACCCTCCATGATGCGCCATGTGTATTTCCATGTTGCAATTGTTCCTCCCCGACCCAAATCATTAGAAATCAAATGTCAGTGTACCATGGGTCATGGTTTGTTGCCTTCGTTGTATATGCAGCGTACTTCTTGCATTGCTTTGATATGTGCTCTATGCAGTTTCGACTCACTGATTGACGCGGCTCTCAGAACAAGATCGATTGCATATTAACTGAATGAAGAGAAGATATCACGCAATCAACAATTATGGAAAAAAATGTACGACGTAACTCATCTACTGCTCAGCGCTAGTTTGACTTATATTCAAAGGAAAGTGCAATTTAGCACGCTCCAATATTTTATTCAAAGACTGTCGTAAAAAAAATTACAAAGGAAGAACTTTACAGCTAATAAGGCAGTCAGCATATCATAGTTGTAAATTGACATATAATGCACGACTGCAATTAGTTCAATGCAGAGCATATGATTGTTTCAGAACACCGCTATGTTCAACGAGTTGTGGAAGCATCCTATAATGAATGTACATCACAGGTTCACAATCTGTTCAGTAGTTGTGACGAATAAAGCCTGCTCAGAATATTTAGGTCTTGTTAGATATGTTTATGACATACGTTCGAATTGAGGAGCAAACATAACACAACACGGGTTATCATTCACGTATCTACTCGCTTTCAGCTACGCATCATTTAATTAATGTGAATTACAGGTTTCAACTGTTTTAATTTGATGTGACGAATGTAGCCCCCTTGCAATATTTCAGAATTTACAACACACGACATGAATAAACGGTTGCAATTTATGACTGCCGTTTCACTGACGTTGGAATGCTTTTAAATACGATGCATCGATAATGCATTTCTTATATATTACAATGATCTATATAATTAGAAATTACGTTCTTTAGACACTGTTAATTTTTGCCAGAGTTATACAATTGTACAATCATACCAATGATGATAGCAATAGAATACCATATCATTTAAGTGGCGAACAGTAGTAAAAAACACTCCATGGAATGACCTCAGTTGATGCTAACTGCGATAGGAAATATTGCATAGCATATATATTCAACATGGTAAGGAATATTTTCGTTTCTGGCATCAATAATTTAGTATCTCTATGTTCATTACCACGCATGCAATGCAATTGCAGTGAACATACGGTGTGGCATCACACGAATTATGGGTCGCCAGCTATATAAATAATTTTCAATGCATTGAGCAAATAGCAATTTTTAATCGGACAGCTTTTCTGTGAAGTATCATTTAGCTAGCACTGTTGACACAAATATTGTGCGTTGAAAGAACTTAAACATATGGACGGTTATCAAATATATTGGAAAACATCTTAATTTTACTGCTTTGGTTACCCATAATTACACTTTAATTCGTCGTCAAACGTTGTGGATTCTAGTTCAAAAAGTTTGTTTCTGCATGTCGTGTACAAAACATCAATAAACGCATTGGATGCAATGATGGACATACGTGGACGATATGTCGATCATATTTTAAATCAAGTTTAGTAGTTCTGATTATGGGGGTTGTGTCTTTTGTTTTGCAATATCACACTGATGCAACAAATTGTGTTCTCTTGTGCATATATAGATGGATTGACGTCAAAAAACTGCTTTTAATTCTCATTTCATGTTGATCTCCCTCAGAGAATACATATATAAACATGGATGGTCAATCACCTACTGCGACGTTTTTACGATTATGTATCGTGGTTTCCTGGACATTGTGACAAACACTTTCTATCCGCCCAATGAGCTATGCAGGCACGTAGGCAAAAAATAGTGTTCTATTGTGCATATAAAGATGGATTGACGTCAGAACACTGCATATATTTTCATGTTGATCTCCCTAGGAGAATACATAAATAAACATAGTCTCTCACCTACTGCGACGTAGTTGCCATTTTGTATCGTGGTTGGACATGTGACAAACGCATTTTATTTGCCCAATGAGCTACGCGGGCATGTTTGCTGGCGCATGATGTCATATATAACAATGCAGAAACCCAAGAGGACGCAGAGTGACGCTCAGTGCCGTATCTTATATCACCCGGGCAACCGCAACGACAAATACGCTCAATAAACATGGTGCTTAGATGCAGTAAAAATACAATACTAACTTGTTGACTAAACATAAGGACGATTAACTAAAGCAAGACATGTTGCAACAGGTCACGATGATACGCTGCAAAGCTGCAGTCGGTAATAATGTATTTTGTTATTACACCCACCCTACGGTATTTCTTTTTTCAGGCTACAAGTTTCCTAACAGAATGTTGTCCTCATGTACATGACTATTTCTGTTGTATTTTCCTAAAAAGCGAATAATACGTATGGTTCATTGAGTCAGAGGATGCTTAATGCATGTAGCTATTTTGGCATATTACTTCATTTGAGAGCGTAATTTCGCATCTTGAGAAGTAAAGCACGCGAGTTAGACTCAACAATCATTAACTGTTCACTTAACATAATGAGAAATATTGCATTATCACTATCATGCAGCATTATTCCACAATACAAACAACATACTAAGATCGCTCTGTATAAATATGTGCCAACCCATGTGATACCACTGATATGCCTGCATACATGTATATAGGCACCGATTTATCATTGACATCATCCCGCAATGTCTAAAGTAGGGCGCAGGCTAGCAAGATTATGGACCTTTATATTAAAGATTTGCATCATCTGGCAATCCATAGTTATCTGTGCCTGAGCAATGAATGCGTCGAGTTGTTTTTGTATGGCCGTAAGAATATTTCATATGTTATTAAAATGGCAATGACAAGTATGTTGCGTATGTTAAAATATATTGTATTGACTTTAATTTAAAGACACACTAACATGCATATGGACGAAAGTAATTTATGAATACACCGTCCAGTACATGAACCATGCTTCGTAACATACATTTGTCGTATTAAGCGTCAAGTGCTCACTTG
>CM067348.1:32996329-33016329 GCA_034190875.2 Urechis unicinctus | reverse complement strand
AGGTTTATTGCGTTGCTACTCCGAGGTAAACAAACTACGTCGTATCAACTCCACCGGTTACCATGCCACGTATTTCGTGTGCCTGCTTACTGTCACAAATCCTACATTCGTTCTATACCGTCACAGAACAAGCATGCACCGACATAGATCCACTGAGCTTATATAGTTTTTCATGGCGCAAATATATGGTTTACACGCTATTCGCCAGATGGTGCCACTTTTTCAAGCCGTCGACACTCGACCGTTCGCAATGGCTGACTTGCTCGAGACATATATATATAGTTTGTGTATCCCACTAGTAAAGGCAGTCATGCTCTGTTTGCTGCCCAACTAGTTATGCAAGGGGGCATGTCAAGACGAGTGTGGAAGCGCGTAGCGGTATGTTAATGAGATGTTATCAGCGCTTTTTTTAATTTATATACAACTTTCTTGCTGTGAATAATCATGCGCTGCTCCGAGAATTGTTGTACACTTGCTTAAGGGGTATTAACGGGCTCTGTTTACAGCGACTCGGTACTTCGTGCTCTCTTCCCTGGAGAGAGGCTGAAGCACTGGTCTCTCGTCGCTGTAAAAACGCACAAGCAAAACGGAACGTTTATGAAGGGTCATTGTGGAAAATATAAACGCACGTCAGTGTGCAATCTGCAGAAGAATGTACTCACAATACGGCACACCAAAGGGGCGACTGTTGCTGAGCTCGAACGTCGGATAGCGTATAGTCAGACGAGCGACAAGGACATGTCTATCCTTTTGCTCATGAAGGGTAAGTTTACAGTACCTATCAAAGGAAATGAGTTGGTTATATTTACTACAACGTAGTTATTCAATAGTGCACGTTCCCATAGCTGTTATTTGAGCTCGAATCTGTGTAATGGGTTCTAAAGTATTCCCATTTGGGGCTCGCAATGCTTGTGATATCTCGGAAGCTGACACATAGTTACAGGAATTCGTGCGTGGCTGTCACGAGTGGCATAAACTCAACATCGTCGGCGTGCGTGTGTGTGTGTGTGTGTGTGTGTGTGTGTGTGTGTGTGTGTGTGTGTGTGTGTGTGTGTGTGTGTGTGTGTGTGTGTGTGTGTGTGTGTGTGTGTGTGTGTGTGCGTGTGTGCGTGCTTGAAACCTGAAATGTTTTCCCAGGAGCACGATGTAGATAAATGGTGGGGATAGTGAGAATGATCGGGGAAAGTCCAGTATATTCTTCAGATTAATTTTGTTTCCAAATATGTATGTCAACGAAACCCCTTGTGATATAAATGAGCAGTTAAGACGATGTCACTCCGTATATGCTTGACGCATCGCAAATTTTTCTTTCAACCAACACCTTCACTCCAACATCCCCCTCCATCACTAAAACATCCCCTAACCATCGCTAATATATCCCCCACCATCACTAATATATCCCCCACCATCACTAATACATCCCCACCATCGCTTATACATTCCCCACCATCACTAATACATCCCCAACTATCACTAATACATCCCCCACCATCACGAATACATCCCCACCATCACTAATACATCCCCATCATCATCACTTATACATCCCCCACCATCACAAATGCATCCCCATCATCACTAATACATCCCCCACCATCACTTATACATTCCCCAACATCACTACTACATCCCCCATCATCACTAATACATCCCCCGCCATCACTCATGAGTCGCACATCATCACTCACACACACCACGCCATCACTCATACATCCAACACCACCAACACGCACCATTTATTGCCATAAGTCCTGCATGCTTCCGGTCATAGATTTGGTTAATAACCTATTCTGTCACAGATCAACCTTCGGCCCTGTACTGTTGCATATCCACCTTATACCGTACTCTGTCACATATCTACCTTATGAACTGTCATGTATCAATCGCCTTCACTTAACTGACCCTAAACCACCTTCTGTCCTAAGCTGTCACAGATCCAACTCATTTCATATACGGTCACAAGTCTACCTGATATTCTTACTATCGCAGATTTCTGTTTAATATTTACTGTCACATATGTACATTCTGCCTGTTGTAGTCTTAAAAACTGCATGTTTTATCCTGTGACTGTCACATATCTGCTGTATGCGCACTACCATCACAGTTTAACCTTTTCATCGAACAAGCATGGTCAGGAAGAGCAAAAATGTGATTCTAGCGAGGCTGACTTGTGCGATATTCTGTCACACAAAAGCATATTCTCTTCTTCTGACACAGATATATTATTGCCGCAAAGATCCACTACGTTTCGCGAAGAATAACATATTTCTATAAGTAACTCCTATTCAACTTTTGCAGTCTACTGGGTAGATGATGCTGCTGTGTCAGGGCGGGCACCGTTTTTGTTCAAAGTGATATCGCCCTCAGGTCCCGTCCTGACTCAGCATCAGGCCGGACTACCAGTGACTTTTCGTTGAGCACTGCGCCAAAGCAGAAGTTCCACCTCACTAACTTCAACAGTTTACAATTACGCCCTTAGTTTGACCTTGACTGGCTCACTGGTACATGTATATCGTCGTTATGTTGAATTATGAGTTACTCTCCTAGCTTTATCGGCACTACTCCTACACTTTCGTCATTTTAATTAGAGACCATACAATAACTGATATAATATAAGCACTTTCAAGTAATTTTGATGAAAAGGGTACCCAACTAGTTGCTTAGTATCAAGGGTTATCACCTCAATAGAACAAACAACCCAATAACGAAAAATATGTAGCAGATCCATCATTTTACGTATTGGGCTCAGCATAGTGTCCGCCGCTGGACTGATTCATAGTTGTCAATGGTAGGTCTAACTCGGTCAAGGATGTGATGCATCAACTCGCAAGAGAGGGAATGTAGCTGGAAACTGCAAGATTAATGATGGGGTGACAGCGATAATAAAGGATTCTCATTGTCCTTTAACTATCGCAACCCGAACATTCAAGATGTCCAAATTTATTACGTAATGACCCGCTCGAGTGATAGCGTGTCAGCATTACCTTGGTTTGGTATGTAACTATATATTTATCTTATATATATATATATAAATATATATATATATATATATATATATATATATATAGATATATAGAGAGATATATAGATATATATATATAGATATATTCTATATATATATATATATATATATATATATATATATATATATAAGATATATATATATATATATATATATATATATATATCTCTCTATATATATATATATATCTATCTCTATATATCTCTCTATATATCTCTCTATATCTATATATATATATATATATATATATATATAGATATATATATATATATATATATATATATATATAGTTGTTACAAACCCAGTTTAAAACTATCTCTTATGGCAGGGTCCTGCACACTCACAGCATTGCAATATGACCTAAACCAACCAGAACATCATTCATTGTGTAAGTCGTAAATATTAGTTGCCTTCTATTCAAGAAGATCCAATGTTGAACTCCCATTTCTCACGGTCTCTGATCACTAGTTTTACGAATACTCAGATCCGCATCCTTAGGTGATTGACTAACGCTCTTGTCCACGTCGGTTTGAGACAAGCACGACAATGGAAAGGACAGCCTGTTTTAGATAGTTATGTGGACGATATTTTGATGGTAAAGGCTTTAAACAGTATAGCTATTGCTGTCGACAATATTGAAAGGTAATTGTTAGCGCAGGTGTTTTTACCCGTTAGAAGCCGAGTAGTGTAATTCAACACCCGGAATTAATTTGCTTGGCTTACGGGCAGACCCGAGGGGCCCCTGGTAAATTCAAGCGCAAATTTAGAAAAAACAACATTTTGGTATGTGTGTTGTAGTGCTTAATGGTAGTAAATTTTCCTTTAAGATTTCCTTGCAAAGGTAGCATCAATCTACCCTCAAAAGTCCATAATCAAATAATAGAGAGAGACAGAGAGAGACAGGGAGAGACAAGGAGAGACAGAGAGAGCGAGAGAGAGAGAGATCATTCGACTTTCGCAGAGATCGGTTTTGATTGATTATTTTCGAACAAACGGATTTTTTTTTGATGGAGTTTGCCAATAATCTTCCAAAGATATCTATTCAATAGATTAGACAGCAAGATGTCTGCGGCAACTTAGTGACCTACCTCGCTAAAATGTGATTTCATTTGTGACGCTATCTGGTGATGTTATCATATGCAGCAGCAGCAGCAAACGATGACATCTGCATGTATGCTTTAATATCGAGAGCGAATGTTACAAAATACCTTAAAGCATCCATGTACACTTATCTCTCAGTGGAATATTGCAAAGTATCTGTTGCCGATGATTGTGGATGGCATATTGCTTTCGAAATAGATCGCTGACAAACGTCAAATGTGATACGGAAAAAACCCGAACTGAGGACATGATTAACCATGGCACCTAATTCATGAGTCTGTCAATCTACAAATGTCAGCGATCGGCACAGCTTTCAATTTTAGGAAGACAAAACACAAAGGAATGTCTGCCTGCTCCAGATAAGCTTTATCTATCCGTCTCGATTGTTAAACAGCCCCTGTGCATATTTTATACTCGATCTTTATAGAAGGTAATGCAAACTATTGATGCATTTGCACTCGATGGTAATTATGGAGGCGATGCCAATCTATCGTTTTGCTCATTAAACAAAAGCTCGGTAAAGTTGTAATTGATTTCAGGGAAGCAGGAATTGTACGCAAGATAAACTTGATAAGAATATTGCATCTTATTAAAAGGTAGTATTATTCGCTGAGTCACAAAGCACATCCTTATCCCCTCTATGTCAAACAAACCTAATTAGCGACCCAACATACACTATTGAGTCATTGAGCAATTATTTGACACACAACACTACTTAATGAAGTATTTGATATGGCGTCGAGGAGCTGTTTCGTGCAACTATGTTTTCACTAAAATATTAAAAAGCCATTAATATTAAATGCTGCAGTTCGACAATGCGAACGCGCATCATGTCCGAGGCCAAATAACATATTAAAGAGCAACACCGCAAAACAATACCTGATATATTTGTTACTCTAAGCATTTTATTCAATTTTGAATCAACACTGCATCTGTTCCATCACAAACAGGATCTGAAGTCTCATGTTGTAAGCTGATTGTTGGTTGGGTCGTGACATTTAATCATTTCGGAATCAACATCAATTATATTGATTGATCTTCTGTCAGTGTATAAGTAATTGGATGAATGTCAGGGTACAAATTCATTTTTTAAGTATTAGGCGATAGCTAAAGCGGTTAATTCATCATATTATGGTGTTTATTGCTGCCTAACATAGAAAATAAACCGCATTTGGCAATGACACCATAATGTGTGCATCCGTACTGGAATACAGTTGGCGTTGTAATGATTTGTGGATAAAGCGGACGACCGACTGACCGTATATAAAGCAGACAAATCCATCATTCATGCAATAATGCCTTATCCATTGTACATAGATATACAACATTTGATATGTACCATAAATAAATAGCTTGCTATCAATTATGCTCGATTATTCACCTAACAATCGAAAACAAAGCTACTGCTAGAAATATTCTCCAAATCCAAAATTACATTCACAAGCCTTTTACAAAGATCATAGCCGTTTATAATGGCTATTTTTCGCCAGTATTTGTTATGTTTCATTCAATGAGCATGCTTATAGAGAGCTTATAGAAAGGTGGCATTGACATAGAAAAGACCTGTTTTATTAAGTGGTTAATATTATCGATAGGAGTTAATATTTACTGAATGTTTGCAACAAACAGGTTAAATTCTTAATAAGCTTTTGCAGGCGTAATGACATTTGTCGACGCCCCGCATTTTATGATTGTATACATAGACAGATAAAACTTATACGGATTGTGGTTATTCAGGTGTAGCTCTGAATGAATTTCATATTTGGGGGCATCCTAATCTCTGACTTGACGTCGTTTTCTTTAAAATTAAAGAATCATATTTTTGCCTAGTCATTCTCATCATACGTTGGCAGTTAATTTTTTAATGATATCAATTTTAAGTTAAGTTTGAGTTACCTTCCTAACTACAGGTACGGTTTGGTGAGACCTCAGCATTGAACCAACATTTATTAATATACTAAGACGACCTGCTGAATCATTAGCGGCGTGAGCAGCACTAAAGGGATCACAGTGTTATCGTGTTTATAGAGACGGTATGTGTGCTCATTTGCCATTCACCCGCATCATTATTCCATCTGGACAAGCTCTTTAATAATGGAAAGAGGCCTAACCTTAATCAATCACAATGACCCTTTCGATGCGCAATAATAATTTTGCAAGTGAAACCTCAGAGATTCAGTGAGCCCGTGGGCTGCGTCCGATATTTTCAGCTTTTAAGTGATTAACCTGCACGAAAAATATCATCAAACTTCCATTAAATCGGTGCGATTGCGTGCAGGACCTATTCAACTGCACATACAAAACATGACCTGTTGCGCCTACGAATATCAACGATCAGATTCGTGCTGTCACAAAATAGTCAAGCTGGCACTACATATTCAACACACGTGCCAAGCATCTTATTTCCCATTATGCACTCTGGGTTTTGCTTCAAAGGCCATTTGCTTGGCGATGCTTTTATCATACATAACGCATCCAAAAACAAATTTTGCGTAAAAATACTGTCTTGCGTTTAAGCGACGCAGCATAGTGATGTGGGTGTGCCCTATTGTTTGATGCCTCTCTCCATTAGCCAAAAGGGTAATTATTTCAGTTCAACTGGAAGTATACTATCGGATTGTATTGAAGTATATTAAGAAGTAAGCATAAGCGCATGCGTTGGAATGGGAAATGAGTCTTGGTGGGTTTTCTGACAATAAAAATGGCAATGTGCTATAACCGTATTAGATTTCTATTATCTGTATGTTGTTGTTTCATGAAAACTTACTATGAAGAGAAAATATTGCTCATGAAGCTGTGCTTCTTTGACAATGTTTTTTACCACTTGCTAACCAGTGTATATTAGTCCCATTTTCAGGTCCTAATTCAACGACAATTGGAGTACAAAAAACAGGATAAATGAGAATTTCCCCAATGTATCATACCTTATCTTTCTGTTTCTATTGATTCTTGGTCCGCGTCTAATAATTCGATTCCAATAATAATTCTGCAGAATCTTACTTACTTAAATGGCCAACATATTGATCTATTTTAATAAAATGCTATGTTGAAAATTTGTTATAGGTATAACTTTTGGATATAATGAAACAGGGCCGTGTTTTACGTTCACATTATTGCTAAGCAAATGTGGGTACTGTAGTACGAGCTAATATAAAACAAAACTTTGATAGATGCTTGCTTATTATCGATGAACTAGTGATGTATGTGTTGTGCCCCTTGTCTGACAATGTCGCAAACAGAGGATCGTGAGATAGCAAACGTTATTTCGCATATCGCATATAAGCGCAGCATATTTTTAGGTGGGGTCAGAAATTCAAAAATTTTTGACGTTTGATGTAGCCGCACAGCCACCGCTGATTACTGACGTTCATTAATCTTGATTAATTATGTTATGCACTGTGACTGGCCAGTGTGATACCATGTTCTGTTACTCTACACGTATGCCGTATTCTTTCGTTGGCTAAGGAGAGTAGATGAGAGCTTGTTGACATTGTGAAAGGTTGAAATTATGAAAATAGTTAGAAAAAAACAGTTGCGCAGCCCAGCCAGATATCGCTAATGGCAAAATATATAGAAACTACAAGAATTTGCCGGTGTATCGGAATGACACCCTTGCCAATTAGACAAACGGATATGATTAGTCCAAACATAAGCATAGGACATGTGCTTTTGTCAGCATACATACGCTGCTGAGCCTTTAAAACGGTTTTTGCTGCAAACGCATATATATATTTAAATTATATATTTATATTATATATATATATATGTATATAGATATATAATATATATATATATATATATATGTAGAGATATATATATACATATATATTTATTTATATATATGAATATATATATATATATACATAAAAATATATATATATATATATATTTCTTTGTGATTACAATACGATACTTCTAATTAAAACAAACACACACACACACACACACACACACACACACACACACACATATATATATATATATATATATATATATATATATATATATATATATATATATATATATATATATATATATATATATATATATATATATATACTTGCTTAGCAGATAACAGCTCAAGAACTCTTTAAATGGGTCAACAAGGGTAGTGCGATACAATACGGATACAAACCATTGTCACACGCATCAAACCACTATCAGTGAATTTTAATGCCGCATGTAACTCATCTCACGCCATTACAGACAAATTGAGAGGGTTTAATGTCAATAATGCAGATAATAAAGTCCCATCAGGAACGGCGCTATTACGTGTACAGCATATTTATTATAGATCGCGTAAGGTCGACGCCCCTTCAAATTGTTAACGAGCTTTCGTCCACATGTTAATGTGGTAGATGGAACGCAAAACGAGCACACAAAAGCTCTCTGTTTATGTATATAGATATATATATATATATATATATATATAGAGATATAGAGATAGAGATAGATATATAGAGATATATATATATATATATATATATATAGATATATAGATATATATATAGATATATATATATATATATATATATATATATATATATATATATATATAGTATACATATATATATATCATTAATGTAAAACGTTACCAATGTTCACATGCATTGATTTGACCCTGTTTCAGGCCAGATGGCCAGATGGCCAACCGTAGCTTGGACCAGCCGGCCTTAATCAGACAGCAGGAGCAGAAACAGAAGGCACAGCCTCACGGCGGAGCAGTGGAACACAACCTGATGTGTTCATGTCGTCACCATCACCCACGCCTCCACACAGTGTTGGTATAAAAAGGGTGCCAACCTATACTACTCTAACTGCCAGGTCAATTTCACCAGTATTCAGCATGAGTTCGGACAGTGTTCGGAAATGGTACGTTATGTTCTATGTCCATTAGGGGAGTTCGGAAAGCATACGGAACACTGTTGATTCTTGAAGTGTACGATTGGTTCGGAAAATGTTCTGAAAGAACACCGGATGGGTTCAGGCTATTCGATAACATTCCACGTTTGGAAAGCATTCGTCATATTGTAGGTTCTTTCGGGGTGTCCGGAGATTTTACTGAACCCAGCACCTCTATTTTGTTCATTCCGAATGCACAAAGAACTGGACGCATGCTTCCCGAACTTTTTCCGTACAAGCTGCATGCTCTTCGAATACTTTCTGAATACTTCCCTAATATGCATGGACCCAACATTCTGTTGGTCGATACGGGGACCATGCGAGTGTTTATACTGAACCCGTCTCTGCGATATAAGCTCGGCCCAAGTTAAAAAACGGAAACTTGTTACTTCGAATTACTGGCTCAATACAACGAATTCATGCAAAGTGCATTCACTCAATGTATCCGTCTGTGCTTAGCCCATTAGCGAACCTGCGGTTAACTCACATCCAACGGCATGCTCTGCATGTGATAAATCAGCTGGCTCGTCCGCGTACCCTTGCTATACGCCTATTGACTGGCGCACTTGAGTGCTAAGCGCATGGGCCCCGCATTTGCATGACCCATGTTTACTCGACACACTCAAATACGAAGAGGCGCATATGCGGTCATCCGCAGAATTGGACAACCATAACAGTCCCAAAGGAACCGAAGACATCAATAAAGAAAGTTTGCATGATAATGACGACCCACGCATATGACTCGATAATCAATATCTTACAAATGCACAGGTTCTTCTAGTACATGAAATGATTGTAAATCATGCCCTAACGTTCCATGACAAATCTGGCATTCTCGGGAAAACCCAATAAGCTGAATACACCATCAAGCTCAAGCCAGGTGCCGTACCAATGCAGACCTTACAGGACAAACCCTGTAATGCGAAAATAGATCAGCAGAGCGATGTCTGAACCAGGGATTCAATGTTAGTCCCCCGTGGTTTGGGGACTACAAGTCTAGAATGCACACGCAACGTGAGACAAAACCTACATAATATCGCATGTCTTGACTTCAGATAACTCAATTCACAAACAGTTAAAATCCACTCTTGCAATACCACGAATGGATGTCAAGCTTAATGAGATCACACTAAGCCAAAATACATTTCTTGTCTAGACTTAGCCTCTTGTGTCTTGAAAGTTGGATTAACAAAAGAACGTCAAGAATGTACAACCTTTACAACAGATTACTAAAAGTTCTACGAATTTACAAGACTCAGTATGAGTTTAAAGCAATCTCCCTCAAAGGTAAATGGTGAAGATTGTATCAGATTGTCTTGGTAAACACGCCTTGGTATGCATTGTTGATATCATTGTTTATTCTACGGCATTTGCGGAACACCTCCAACATCATTGCCATGTTTTTGAGCTGTTGAAAAGAACTAATTTCAAGCTTCATCCCATAAATTTTTCCCTCTTCAAGGAAGCGGTCGAATATTTGGCGAGGAAGCTCTCGCGAGAATGTGCCGTATGAAACGATAATCCCATGTAAGCTGTGGCAACTTACCCCTATACCACTACCATCAAAGAAGCTCAACCATTTCTTGGGTTAGGGTATTTTTGTAGGAAGTTTATTCCAAATGTTGCCGTTGTTTGTAAGCCCTTTGAATGATCTGACAAAAAAGGACGCAAAATTCATTTAGATGACAGAATTCTAGCGGAAATTCGATCAATCGAGGAGTCTCACGTCCCATTTAATTCTCGCGTAAGCTATTAAGTATCTACGTAGAAGCTATCATATCCGTCATTGGTCACTTTCTGACGAAGCAGTCCATGCCATCCCGGAAGTCATGTGCGGAAGGAAGTAGGTTCACATTAGTAACGGGCCACAAGGGTTTTACTATCAATTATAATCACCATACAGACAGCATTCAAACTAATTGGTTGGGCCTTAGTGCTGCAATCATACTACTTTGATATAGGATACCAAAAGGAATGACTTAACTTAGCCGCTATCGCCCTCAGTAGACAGGACTATGACACCACCCGTTGTAGTAACGATGACGTCATCGACTCGAACCCTGACCTGGCTCCCATCAATATTTCACAGGACCTTACGGTATGCCTAGTTACGAACAGGTCGGCGACAAATAAACAAGCTGCGAGACACAGACAAAACAGCATCTCGCCGGCCCCCGATCCCAATACACTAACAGATCACGCAGATCAGCATCAGGAATAAGCGTGTAAGAATTCCAGTGGACTTAGTTCAAAGACAGTTGCTGTTATCCGTGAATAGCAAGGCAATTGTTCTGCACCAACATGTGATGGCTACAAGATGATATTCTTCCTAACTCGAACAAGGATGCGAAGAATGTTCTACTGAGAGAAAACGACAATACTTTACCGAACGGCCTCCCGTACCATTTATTCAGACCCGTTTCGTCTAATCCAGTAGACTTCTCGTTATTGCTGGTCGTTCAAAAGAGCCTCAGGCATGCAGTTTTGTCCCAATGTCACTACTCTGCATTGATGGGTCATTTTGGTATTTGAAATGGCAATCTGCGGAGATAATCTTGTTAATATCTGTCCTCAGTGTATTGGTATTCGATATGAGAGACCTGAAATGACCCTCTTTGACCCCGTGGCATCCCATGGCAGAGAATTGCGAGGAACTTTGTAAGACCCATTCCTTGCAGTTACCATGGGAATACTTATATAACAGTCGTAGCAGACCACTATTCTCATTATGTTATGGCACATCAGCTTATAGACCATCTACGAATGGAAGTACGGAGAGGGCCAATGGTACAACCACGAACCTTCTCCGTACCCTATGCTAAGACAAACCCCATCAATGGGACAACTACCTGTATTCAGCTGTGTTCGCAGTCAGTCCAAATGTGAACTGAACCATACATGTGTCGCCCTTTGGACTAATGTACAGCAGAACATATCGATTTCCCCCCGATTGCGGCGTTAAGATCAGCCGAGAACAACATATTGGGGATTAACTACAAGATATACTGCACTTGCAGTTAGCAGGCCGGGACATATCTCTTAAAGCAGCCGTAATTAAAAAGACCAAAATATTTTTAAAAAACACATGGAACAAAATGGCCCGATCAGACCTCTCTAGCACTGATCTAAGGCAACAGGAACCAGAAGTCACATACAAAGGACCTTCATTGTGGTTAGGACTACAAGATACACTGCCTAGTTTAAGGACCTTAACACTGGCAACTTCGTGCCAGGAAAGTTTTTAAACGTCTTGAAGTTGTCAAATCGTGCGAACGGTTTCAGTTAATCTTTGGAAACACGTACAGTGACTTAATTATCATTTGCTGTGTAAAGTTTAAATATAGCGCGGTGTAATAGGAAATTTATCATTATGATTACTTAATGACGACCCACGCTTAGTTCAGATTAATTCATTGTGGCTGTGTACCGTTCAAATCGAGGTCACTCTTTATGCAAGTGCACCAAACCATACAGTTCTCCGTTGGAATGCACACACCAACAACCTCTGTGGCAATGTCCGCATCTACTGCATGCTCCATGAGGTACACACACCACTACTAGCCTCTGTTACAAGGTAACCTTCTGCTACTTGCTCTATCAGGTACACACACACCACCAGCCTCTGTGACAAGGTTAGCTGTTGCTGCTTGCAATATGAGGTACGCACACACCATTAATTTCTGTGGCAAGGTTAGCTTCACTGACTAGTTTTTCATCAGGCGGCTTTGCTAGTTTAGATGCAAGTAACACGACTATGACTTGCTCAGGATATGTTTCTTTTTCCGTGGTAAAAGTGACCCCTTCGTTAGATTGGTCAGGTTTATTGCTGTATGTCGAATCTTACCTTTCTCCCTATTTCCATCTACAATCCCATCCCAGGTATGCTCCCCATGTTAATTATTTTTAGCGATGAGAAGCACAAGGAGAACAAATATCGGCTTTGCCGGATTCACAAGGGTTAGGAGGGTCGCAAGATGCTCCTGCGCTGGCGATGCTTGAGCATCAACAATGCAAGTTTCCAAGTACAGCTGGGGTATCTATGAGTTATTCAGATGCCCTGACCATAGATATTGCACCAAATAAAATTAAAATATGGCAGAATTCAAACCCCCTAGAGAATAAGCCGGTCCACGCTACATCTTTCCAAAACTCATCTGTTCAACAATAAGTTATAATAATAATAGTAACATAAAAAAATTATATACTTATAATAGCCTAACTACTTAGATTTAACTTTTTATTAATTAATCGCACTAGAATAAAAGAAGATTTTTAGTACAACTTGTTGACAAATTTACGTATACCAATACAAATAGCTAAAATGTTACGGCTAGCACTTCGTTGGTGATCAGGCGCATGATGTACTAGTGAAACTTTGACTGACGTATCGGTGCTGTTTCGTGCAGCATAATAATAACTATCGGTAAGGTGGTGGGATGGGTCCACTTAACTATACATTGTAGCCTCAAAACATGCGGCAGTTGTGAAATAGTATTAAACGAATGTCAAGTTAAGCCTTCAGGATCAAAACATTATATTCCGGATGCACCATCTCTAATATATGGTGAATACTTGGGTCATCTATGCCGTTTAGTGAAAAGTATATTCACATTTTATCTTCATAATTATTTAGATATATCAACTATGTAAGCATTGCCGACATTGCGGTGCTATCGTTATACTCTGAATTTGACATGAGCTCTAAGTCCCCTCGACTATTACGAGAGTCCGATGCTAATAGATAAAGCCCCCCCCCCCCCCCCGCGCCATCAGTCTATGACGATACCAATGGGTTTAATGAAGAATGTGCATAATTACAGTGCGGTATGCTTAGATTAATGATTTAGGTAGACGTCTTTCCAACATAATACACGAGCCTGTCCTTGTAGGTAAGTGAAGTGAAGAGAATTACAAATGAGCATACATTACCTATCTAGTAATGCGAGACTCCATAATGCCACTCATGCCTACAGGAATTATTATTAGGGACAAATCGACAGCGACATGACTGCTACCGCCTGAGAAACCTGCAAAATATCGCGTATTCTCATTTAATTGTCTGTTCACTATGTTATAGCAAGCTTCTTACAGGTGAATCCAGATACATCAAGTGTTCGTGGAAATACCATATATGGCCGAGTTTGATTATCACGTAACTCTACAAGTACAGCCACGGAACACATGCAAATGTAACTATGAAAAATCATTAAATACAACCAATGCATATATAATCAAACGAACAGTCCGTCGTGGCAACAATTAGTAATATAGTATTATGCATATGCCGATAGCCTGCGTTGTGCGCTTTAAACGCGAGTCGACATAGGGATATGTGTATTTTCATCATCATTAATTATCATCCGTGTTTTGGGTGCACAGACTTGAACTATTCCTTTTTCGATGGTTGGACATGCCTGAATGACTCTCTCGAACCAGCCCTCTCCACACAGAGAGGTTGTTGAGGGTCCGTTGATGATTGTTGTCTAGTCAGTGCTTTGTGTTTGTAGCGGTTTTCACAGCGGGATGCCTTCGCCAACTCTGAGGGTGGTCACTGCCACCAGCTAATATTTAACATCCCATTCCAGGGAGATGTCATTTTAAGTGATCTTTTGAGGCTCGAGTTAGCGGTCAGTTTGCCACGCCTGGGATCGAACCCACAACCTGTGGGTCTGTCGCGAAGCCGTAAACCACTACGCACAGAGACCAGTCACCGGACATTATTCTAATGTTGAGGAATAATGCGCGATCAAACACTTTCGACCACCATTTATGTTAATTACGTGGCTATATTTTCTAGAGACAACCCAGTTGTAGTTGGATTTATACGTATAAATTAGTGTCTTGACCTTTCGTGGACGACCTTTCGTGGACCAAAAGTAAATACCAGGGATAAAAAGTGACAAAAAGATTCTTATTCGCATAAAACTATTTCATTGTATCAATTAAAATATGCCGAATAATAATTGATGAGAGCAAGAAGAGAAGAGAGAGAGAGAGAGAGGAGATAGAGGTAAAGAGAGAGATACGAGAGAGCTATATAGAGATATATGCTATATATATATAATATATATATATCTCTAAATAATTCAGATAGATAGGCCGTAGAATATATTATATAGCTATATATATATAAATATCATATAATATTATGTATATCTATATATATATATTTCTATATATATATATACTATAGATGTATATATAGGTTCCTGGGTTAGTACGGGGCAGCAAATGAAAGTTGGCGACAATTAATGATTCTGATATAGGATTGCTCTACGACTGTATTTATAATGGCAGCCAAGAAACTGTGAAGGAGCGCACGGATATATTTTCCAATGGAACCTCAGACAACTTGTTTCGGTTAGAGAGACGTATCTTTGGAGTATAGCATTTTGTGGTAATAAGGTTAGTGTGGCAAATATGCGTCTACTCAGGAGCAGAGGCCATGTCAAAAGTGTTGATTTGATATCGAATCAGTTTATATGTGTTGAAAGTAACAATGCCGGCGGCCCCACCAAAATTACTTGACACAGTAAGTCCTGGTGTCAAAAACCACTATCTAGAAAAAAAATTAGACTCTTTGCCGTTGATTGGGTCACTTTTTTCTTGCCCAGTAAAATAAATTTGCAAAGATATCAAAACAACGGTGGCATGTGTGTTCCTTTCCCTACTGCCCAGTTATGAATTCGTGAGGAAATAATTTTTGTAAATAAACCCCTTGAGATTGAAATATACAACTGTGGAAATCGAATAAAGAGGGCCGAATTGACATTTGATTAACAAACAATTACAAGCTTATGAGCGACACATTTACCAATTATCGCATATTAAACAGCATTGGTGTGCATATTTAATAACGCCACTTATATTGACGAGGCTTATTCTGTCATGGATTATTAGTATATGTCAGCTTCAGACAATAGTCGCATATCTCTTTTGCGTATTACCTCGGTGATTACGCAAGCGATGTTTTTCACTTGATGTACTTACATGCAGTGCATATGGACGATTGCGAGTCATGTGCATATACTCGAATTGGTAATTATAATACCTACAAAAAACCTTTCGTCCATTTAGCTGACCCTTAATACATATATCACATAGATACTGCCCTTTTAGCCTGCACCCCAAAAAGCTCGATGAGCATCGAAAAATACGGCACACACATAGCGAAGATATCGCCAAAATCGAACCAATTAATCCCAAGCAATTCAGCATCATCTTGAGTTTTTGCAGTCGTAGATTATATTGTCTGTTCTATCTGTAATCCAGATCCTATGCCCATATACTCCCACATCGTAACTTGTTCCCACCACAGCTATAAGACTTAGACGCAAGAGTTGAACTGAACTTTAATACCCCCAAATATATTTGTATAGCATACCTCAGAAATCCTTACTCTGCACTGTAGATCCCTGATGAAGCAGGTTGATGGTAAAATACTCCATTGTGAGCAAAACAAACCGTTACCCATTACGATAGTTTACTACAGCTATATTTCCGGTCCGCATTTGAATAGCAACGCGACACAATCCGTCTAGGCAAGCCTTCTAATAGGGTAGGGAACTCTTTCTTCGGATTCGTTTAAAACCGTCAACACACGCAAAAAATCACCAGGCAATGGATTCAGTCAGAGGCTACCAGACCCTAGTGGGATCTTACCCCTGATTTCCGAGTTCTTTCAAGATATCGTCCCGGGCGACTTATTTACTTTACTTTGACATGGGTATACACCGCCTTTTATTTCATGCCAACCAAAGGTTTATTCTTCTGAGATCCAGTTGGCATTGATGGTGGGCACACAACGGAACATAGCTCGGTCCGAATATATCTAAATTCAGAAATTATTTTTCAAAGCACTGTATCTATTCTCGTTTTCGATGACTCTCCATCCTCTGTGTGGAATTTAGGTGAAATCTCGGACCCGCACTCTGTAATATTTTAACGGGTCAAGTTTCAGAACTTTTTTCGATGTTCGTATTTGTATGATAGGGACAACACCACGTGATTTAGCGTTCGCCGATTTAACATTTAACGTTCAACATTGGTAACGTTAGCCTTTGCCGATCCGTGAGTCATTTTTTTCCATATTTTAACATAAACATAGTTCACATTACACACCGCGGTAGAAAATATTTTTTCGGATATAATAGGATAGTACGATACACAAGGAATGGTATGTAGATAATGTACGAGCTGTTTGTATATCTTTATACGGGGGGCTTGCACGCGTGTGAGATTTGGGAGAGCGACACATCGTAGGCAGTGTAAATGTTTGCTCATTCATCTTCATCTATAGCTTTTACCATCCTGGCCCGCTAATTAGTAGTCTACACGGGGACATTGTCTACTCAGATTAGTGTCTGTGCCCTCTCTGCATTGCTAATGTACAGCTGCTAATGAATATGCTGCGGCGGGATAGTTTTTGCCACTACCGTGCTACAAAGAAAATTTATGATAAAACATTGGTACTCAACATAATGAAAGCCTAAATAAGCCAGATATATATCCCCAGTTTTAGCATAGCATTTTATTTTATATAGCACATGTGCTACTCGGATATTACTTCTGTTACATATATAAATATATATATTATATCTCTATATATATATATTATATATATATATACTATATATATATATCTATATAATATATATATGTATCTTTATATATATACATATTATGTTAACTCTATAAATATATACTATTTAATATATAAATATATCTAGTTATATATAAATATTGATATTACTCATCCATATATTATATCATTATATACAATAATAATACATATATATACAATATACATCTATATATAATATATATAAATATATACTACTTTATATATCATCTAGATATATTTATATATATTTATAAATATACATATATAGTGCATATATATATGCATATAGTTTATTATACATCTAGTATACCTTATATAAAACTTCATATATATGTGCATATATATGCACATACAATATGCAGATATAGACATGTAATATAGGATGTCGTTGGTTATTTGGTATACCTTTAAGTGGATTTTGCCTTTGTGACCATAACATTCGAAGTTGGGACTGAAGGTATTTGCAGGCTTGTTGGGCAAATCAAATCGCAGGCAGATATATATATACAGACAATATATATATATATATATATATATATAGATCATATATCTATAATATATATCTAATATATTATATATATATATATACCCGTCTATGACTATATATATGTATCTTTATATATATAGATCTAACTTTAAGTATATATATCTATAATTATCTGCATATATATATATCTATATCTATATAGATATTTATATATCTTTATATATATACCCTCACATAATGATATATTATAAAGCTATCTTTATATATATATACATATACTATACATATTATGCATATATTTATATGCATATATGTATATTAATATATATGCATATGTGGCATATATATACACATACAATATATGGTAGATATATACATGTAATAGGATGTCCCTTTGTTAATTGATACGCTTGTACGTGGATTTATACATTTTAGGATGCTCTTAGTGCCTTTGTGACCATAAAAAGTCCGAAGATCGTCGGGACTGTGGAATTGGAAGCTCTATGGGACAAATCGCATTGCAGTTTATATATACTAATACAATATATATATAATACCTATATATATATATATATATAGCATATATATATATATATTATACATATATATGTATCATAATCCTTGAGTGAGGGATTTGACCATGGACTGCTATATCTATATATCTATATATATATATATATATTAATATATACAAATATATATATAGATATTTATATATGCAAACATATATATAAATAAATATATTCTATTATAAATAGTCTTTTTTATATATATATCTGCATAATATATAGTATATATATACATCGTATATATAATATATTGTATATATATTTTAGTATATATATATACATATATATTGTATATATCATCTATTTATTTCTATATCTATATATATAGATACATATATATACATATATATACATATATTTATATACATATATGTAATATTCCATATATAAACCTATGTGCAATATTTATACCCATATAGGTATATATGCAGATATTACAGGTTAATATAGGATGTCCTTTAATATCTGATACCTTTGAGTGATTTTTTATACAGCATTTAGGATATCTTAAGTGCCTTTGTGGCCATACAGTCGAAGGTCGGGACTTTTGAATTTTGCAGCTTTATGAACAGATTCAAATCGCAGGCAGATCATTTTGATGGTGTTGTGTTTCAAGCGAATTATATGAAATGGGCTACAAACAAAGCATGGTTTTTGCAGGAACGGTATGTCGACAGACATGTTAAAATTTTAGCAGTCATGAAACACAACAATGCTTTTTCCTATTGATGGAGATAAACTGCGCCGAATGGAAAGGTTTCAGTGAGGTGATTATGAACATTGTCGTAGTATGCTTTTGGCATGGGGGTCGGTTGGCAATGCATTCCATATTGATTGATAAGCTGTTACGTAGGGGGATTGGTTGGGCCACTGCATCCCATATTGATGGAGAAGCTGTGTTGGGTACCGGAGATCGGTGGTACTGCATCCCATATTATGGAGAAACGCTGTCAGGTGTGGGGTCGGTTGCATGGCACTCCTATATTGATGGAGAAGCTGTTGGGTGACCTGTTGACCGCGACAAAGATCACATAAAAAATTGTTGGTGCCTGGCACATGTACAGCATGGAATGAGAAATTATATTACGGAGTTAAATTAACAAATGGCATCAAGATGTGCCATGATCTGTGGGTATTTGATGTTTTTTGTTTATTATGACATGACTATGGCAATGTTAATCACAGACGAAGTTGATGCGTGAATTGTTGAGGTTGTGACCTAAAAGCTCTGAGGAATGCATAAATGGGATGGAATTCTAGTACAGTGATATCTGGTGCTTTCCAGCAGTGGGGCTA
>CM067348.1:32988829-32993829 GCA_034190875.2 Urechis unicinctus | reverse complement strand
CCCGCCATCACTCATGAGTCGCACATCATCACTCACACACACCACGCCATCACTCATACATCCAACACCACCAACACGCACCATTTATTGCCATAAGTCCTGCATGCTTCCGGTCATAGATTTGGTTAATAACCTATTCTGTCACAGATCAACCTTCGGCCCTGTACTGTTGCATATCCACCTTATACCGTACTCTGTCACATATCTACCTTATGAACTGTCATGTATCAATCGCCTTCACTTAACTGACCCTAAACCACTTTCGCTGTCACAGATCCAACTCATTTCATACGCGGTCACAAGTCTACCTGATATTCTTACTATCGCAGATTTCTGTTTAATAGTTACTGACACATATGTACATTCTGCCTGTTGTAGTCTTAAAAACTGCATGTTTTATCCTGTGACTGTCACATATCTGCTGTATGCGCACTACCGTCACAGTTTAACCTTTTCATCGAACAAGCATGGTCAGGAAGATCAAAATGTGATTCTAGCGAGGCTGACTTGTGCGATATTCTGTCACACAAAAGCATATTCTCTTCTTCTGACACAGATATATTATTGCCGCAAAGATCCACTACGTTTCGTGAAGAATAACACATTTCTATAAGTAACTCCTATTCAACTATTGCAGTCTACTGGGTAGATGATGCTGCTGTGTCAGGGCGGGATCCGTTTTTGTTCAAAGTGATATCGCCCACATGTCCCGTCCTGACTCAGCATCAGGCCGGACTACCAGTGACTTTTCGTTGAGCACTGCGCCAAAGCAGAAGTTCCACTTCACTAACTTCAACAGTTTACAATTACGCCCACTTAGTTTGACCTTGACTGGCTCACTGGTACAAGTACATCGTCGTTATGTTGAATTATGAGTTACTCTCCCAGCTTTAGCGGCACTACTCCTCCTACACTTTCGTCATGTTAATTAGAGACCATACAATAACTGATATAATATAAACACTTCCAAGTAATTTTGATGAAAAGGGTTAGAAGCAAGGGTTATGACCGCAATAGAAAAAAAACATCCCAATAACGAAAAGTATGTAGCAGATCCATCATTTTACGTATTGGGCTCAGCATAGTGTCCGCCGCTGGACTGATTCATAGTTGTCAATGGTAGGTCTAACCCGGTCAAGGCTGTGATGCATCAACTCGCAAGAGAGGGAATGTCGCGGGATACTGCAAGAATAATGATGGGGTGACAGCGATAATAAAGGAATCTCATTGTCCTTTAACTATCGCAACCCGAACATTCAAGATGTCCAAATTTATTACGTAATGACCCGCTCGAGTGATAGCGTGTCAGCATTACCTTGGTTTTGGTATGTAACTATATATTTTATCTTATATATATAGATATATATATATATATATATATATAGATATGATATATATATATATCTATATATCTATATGATCTATATATAGATAAATATATATCTAGATCCTAGAATCATCTATATCTATATATCTATCTATCTATCTCTATAGACTATATCCTAGATCTATCTATATATTAGATATATATCTAGATCTATCTCTCTCCTCTATATATCTCTATATATATCTATCTCTCTATCTCTCTATCTATATCTATATCTCTATAATCTCTCTCTATCTATCTATATCTATATATCTATATCTATATATATATATATATTCTAGTTGTTACCAAACCAGTTTAAAAAACTATCTCTTATGGCAGGGTCCTGCACACTCAGAGCATTGCAATATGACCTAAACCAACCAGAACATCATTCTTGTGTAAGTCGTAAATATTAGTTGCCTTCTATTCAAGAAGATCCAATGTTGAACTCCCATTTCTCACGGTCTCTGATCACTAGTTTGACGAATACTCAGATCCGCATCCTTAGGTGATTGACTAACGCTCTTGTCCACGTCGGTTTGAGACAAGCACGACAATGTAAAGGACAGCCTGTTTTAGATAGTTATATGGACGATATCTTGATGGTAACGGCTCTAAACAGTATAACTATTGCTGTCGACAATATTGAAAGGTAATTGTTAGCGCAGGTGTTTTTACCCGTTAGAAGCCGAGTAGTGTAATTCAACACCCGGAATTAATTTGCTTGGCCTACGGGCAGACCCGAGGGGCCCCTGGTAAATTCAAGCGCAAATTTAGAAAAAACAACATTTTGGTATGTGTGTTGTAGTGCTTAATGGTAGTAAATTATCCTTTAAGATTTCCTTGCAAAGGTAGCATCAATCTACCCTCAAAAGTCCATAATCAAATAATAGAGAGAGACAGAGAGAGACAGGGAGAGACAGGGAGAGACAGAGAGAGCGAGAGCGAGAGAGATCATTCGACTTTCGCAGAGATCGGTTTTGATTGATTATTTTCGAACAAACGGATTTTGGTGATGGAGTTTGTCAATAATCTTCCAAAGATATCTACTCAATAGATTAGACAGCAAGATGTCTGCGGCAACTTAGTGACCTACCTCGCTAAAATGTGATTTCATTTGTGACGCTATCTGGTGATGTTATCATATGCAGCAGCAGCGGCAAACGATGACATCTGCATGTATGCTTTAATATCGAGAGCGAATGTTACAAAATACCTTAAAGCATCCATGTACACTTATCTCTCAGTGGAATATTGCAAAGTATCTGTTGCCGATGATTGTGGATGGCATATTGCTTTCGAAATAGATCGCTGACAAACGTCCAATGTGATACGGAAAAAACCCGAACTGAGGACATGACTAACCATGGCACCTCATTCATGAGTCTGTCAATCTACAAATGTCAGCGATCGGCACAGCTTTCAATTTTAGGAAGACAAAACACAAAGGAATGTCTGCCTGCTCCAGATAAGCTTTATCTATCCGTCTCGATTGTTAAACAGCCCCTGTGCATATTTTATACTCGATCTTTATAGAAGATAATGCAAACTATTGATGCATTTGCACTCGATGGTAATTATGGAGGCGATGCCAATCTATCGTTTTGCTCATTAAACAAAAGCTCGGTAAAGTTGTAATTGATTTCAGGGAAGCAGGAATTGTACGCAAGATAAACTTGATAAGAATATTGCATCTTATTAAAAGGTAGTATTATTCGCTGAGTCACAAAGCACATGCTTATCCTCTCTATGTCAAACAAACCTAATTAGCGACCCAACATACACTATTGAGTCATTGAGCAATTATTTGACACACAACACCACTTAATGAAGTGTTTGATATGGCGTCTAGGAGCTGTTTCGTGCGACTATGTTTTCACTAAAATATTAAAAAGCCATTAATATTAAATGCTGCAGTTCGACAATGCGAACGCGCATCATGTCCGAGGCCAAATAACATATTAAAGAGCAACACCGCAAAACAATAGACCTGATATATTTGTTACTCTAAGCATTTTATTCAATTTTTGAATCAACACTGCATCTGTTCCATCACAAACAGGATCTGAAGTCTCATGTTGTAAGCTGATTGTTGGTTGGGTCGTGACATTTAATCATTTCGGAATCAACATCAATTATATTGATTGATCTTCTGTCAGCGTATAAGTAATTGGATGAATGTCATGGTACAAATTTATTTTTTAAGTATTAGGCGATAGCTAAAGCGGTTAATTCATCATATTATGGTGTTTATTGCTGCCTAACATAGAAAATAAACCGCATTTGGCAATGACACCATAATGTGTGCATCCGTACTGGAATAAAATTGGCGTTGTAATGATTTGTGGATAAAGCGGACGACCGACTGACCGTAGATAAAGCAGACAAATCCATCATTCATGCAATAATGCCTTATCCATTGTACATAGATATACAACATTTGATATGTACCATAAATAAATAGCTTGCTATCAATTATGGTCGATTATTCACCTAACAATCGAAAACAAAGCTACTGCTAGAAATATTCTCCAAATCCAAAATTACATTCACAAGCCTTTTACAAAGATCATAGCCGTTTATAATGGCTATTTTTCGCCAGTATTTGTTATGTTTCATTCAATGAGCATGCTTATAGAGAGCTTATAGAAAGGTGGCATTGACATAGAAAAGACCTGTTTTATTAAGTGGTTAATATTATCGATAGGAGTTTATATTTACTGAATGTTTGCAACAAACAGGTTAAATTCTTAATAAGCTTTTGCAGGCGTAATGCCATTTGTCGACGCCCCGCATTTTATGATTGTATACATAGACAGGTAAAACTTATACGGATTGTGGTTATTCAGGTGTAGCTCTGAATGAATTTCATATTTTGGGGCATCCTAATCTCTGACTTGACGTCGTTTTCTTTAGAATTAAAGAATCATATTTTTGCCTAGTCATTCTCATCATACGTTGGCAGTTAATTTTTTAATGATATCAATTTTAAGTTAAGTACGGTTTGGTGAGACCTCAGCATTGAACCAACATTTATTAATATACTAAGACGACCTGCTGAATCATTAGCGGCGTGAGCAGCACTAAAGGGATCACAGTGTTATCGTGTTTATAGAGACGGTATGTGTGCTCATTTGCCATTCACCCGCATGATTATTCCATCTGGACAAGCTCTTTAATAATGGAAAGAGGCCTTACCTTAATCAATCACAATGACCCTTTCGATGCGCAATAATAATTTTGCAAGTGAAACCTCAGAGATTCAGTGAGCCCGTGGGCTGCGTCCGATATTTTCAGCTTTTAAGTGATTAACCTGCACGAAAAATATCATCAAACTTCCATTAAATCGGTGCGATTGCGTGCAGGACCTATTCAACTGCACATACAAAACATGACCTGTTGCGCCTACAAATATGATATTCAACGAATCAGATTCGTGCTGCCACAAAATAGTCAAGCTGGCACCACATATTCAACACACGTGCCAAGCATCTTATTCACATTATACATTATAGGGTTTGCTTCAAACATAACGCATCCAAAAACCAATTTTGCGTAAATATACTGTCTTGCGTTTAAGCGACGCAGCATAGTGATGTAGGTGTGCCCTATTGTTTGATGCCTCTCTCCA
>CM067348.1:32971329-32983829 GCA_034190875.2 Urechis unicinctus | reverse complement strand
GGCAATTGTTCTGCACCAACATGTGATGGCTACAAGATGATATTCTTCCTAACTCGAACAAGGATGCGAAGAATGTTCTACTGAGAGAAAACGACAATACTTTACCGAACGGCCTCCCGTACCATTTATTCAGACCCGTTTCGTCTAATCCAGTAGACTTCTCGTTATTGCTGGTCGTTCAAGAGAGCCTCAGGCATGCAGTTTTGTCCCAATGTCACTACTCTGCATTGATGGGTCATTTTGGTATTTGAAATGGCAATCTGCGGAGATAATCTTGTTAATATCTGTCCTCAGTGTATTGGTATTCGATATGAGAGACCTGAAATGACCCTCTTTGTCCCCGTGGCATCCCATGGCAGAGAATTGCGAGGAACTTTGTAAGACCCATTCCTTGCAGTTACCATGGGAATACTTATATAACAGTCGTAGCAGACCACTATTCTCATTATGTTATGGCACATCAGCTTATAGACCATCTACGAATGGAAGTACGGAGAGGGCCAATGGTACAACCACGAACCTTCTCCGTACCCTATGCTAAGACAAACCCCATCAATGGGACAACTACCTGTATTCAGCTGTGTTCGCAGTCAGTCAAAATGTGAACTGAGCCATACAAGTGTCGCCCTTTGGACTAATGTACAGCAGAACATATCGATTTCCCCCCTATTGCGGTGTTAAGATCAGCCGAGAACAACATATTGGGGACTATCTACAAGATATACTGCACTTGCAGTTAGCATGCCGGGACATAGCTCTTAAAGCAGCCGTGGTTAACAAGACCAAAATATTTTTAAAAAACACATGGAACAAAATGGCCCGATCAGACCTCTCTAGCACAGATCTAAGGCAACAGGAACCAGAAGCCACATACAAAGGACCTTCATTGTGGTTAGGACTACAAGATACACTGCCCAGTTTAAGGACCTTAACACTGGCAACTTCGTGCCAGGAAAGTTTTTAAACGTCTTGAAGTTGTCAAATAGTGCGAACGGTTTCAGTTAATCTTTGGAAACACGTACAGTGACTTAATTATCATTTGCTGTGTAAAGTTTAAATATAGCGCGGTGTAATAGGAAATTTATCATTATGATTACTTAATGACGACCCACGGTTAGTTCAGATTAATTCATTGTGGTTGTGTACCGTTCAAATCGAGGTCACTCTTTATGCAAGTGCCCCAAACCATACAGTTCTCCGTTGGAATGCACACACCAACAACCTCTGTGGCAATGTCCGCATCTACTGCATGCTCCATGAGGTACACACACCACTACTAGCCTCTGTTACAAGGTAGGCTTCTGCTACTTGCTCTATCAGGTACACACACACCACCAGCCTCTGTGACAAGGTTAGCTGTTGCTGCTTGCAATATGAGGTACGCACACACCATTAATTTCTGTGGCAAGGTTAGCTTCACTGACTAGTTTTTCATCAGGCCGGCTTTTCTAGTTTAGATGCAAGTAACACGACTATGACTTGCTCAGGATATGTTTCTTTTTCCGTGGTAAAAGAGACCCCTTCGTTAGATTGGTCAGGTTCGTTGTTGTATGTCGCATCTTACCTTTCTCCCTATTTCCATCTACAATCCCATCCCAGGTACGCTCCCCATGTTGATTATTTTTAGCGATGAGAAGCACAAGGAGAACAAATCTCGGCTTTGCCCGGATTCACAAGGGTTAGGAGGGTCGCAAGATGCTCCTGCGCTGGCGATGCTTGAGCATCAACAATGCAAGTTTCCAAGCACAGCTGGGGTATCTATGAGTTATTCAGATGCCCTGATCATAGATATTGCACCAAATAAAATTCAAATTTGGCAGAATTCAAACCCCCTAGAGAATAAGCCGGTCCACGTGACATCTTTCTAAAACTCATCTGTTCAACAATAAGTTATAATAATAATAATAATAGTAACATAAAAAAAATTATATACTTATAATAGCCTAACTACTTAGATTTAACTTTTTATTAATTAATCGCACTAGAATAAAAGAAGATTTTTAGTACAACTTGTTCACAAATTGACGTATACCAATACAAATAGCTAAAATGTTATGGCTAGCACTTCGTTGGTGATCAGGCGCATGATGTACTAGTGAAACTTTGACTGACGTATCGGTGCTGTTTCGTGCAGCATAATAATAACTATCGGTAAGGTGGTGGGATGGGTCCACTTAACTATGCATTGTAGCCTCGAAACATGCGGCAGTTGTGAAATATTATTAAACGAATGTCAAGTTAAGCCCTCAGGATCAAAATATTATATTCCGGATGCGCCATCTCTAATATATGGTGAATACTTGGGTCATCTATGCCGTTTAGTGACAAGTATATTCACATTTTATCTTCATAATTATTTAGATATATCAACTGTGTAAGCATTGCCGACATTGCGGTGCTATCGTTATACTCTGAATTTGACAGGAGCTCTAAGTCCCTCGACTATTACGAGAGTCCGATGCTAATAGATAAAGCCCCCCCCCCCCCCCGCGCCATCAGTCTATGACGATACCAATGGGTTCAATGAAGAATGCGCATAATTACAGTGCGGTATGCTTAGATTAGAATGATTTAGGTAGACGTCTTTCCAACATAATACACGAGCTTGTCCTTGTGGGTAAGTGAAGTGAAGAGAATTACAAATGAGCATACACTACCTATCGAGTAATGCGAGACTCCATAATGCCACTCATGCCTACAGGAATTACAGCGACATCCGACATGCTACCGTCTGAGAAACCTGCAAATATCGCGTATTCTCATTTAATTGCCTGTTCACTATGTTATAGCAAGCTTCTTACAGGTCAATCCAGATACATCAAGTGTTCGTGGAAATACCATATATGTCCGAGTTTGATTATCACGTAACTCTACAGTACAGCCACGGAACACATGCAAATGTAACTATGAAAAATCATTAAATAAAACCAATGCATATATAATCCAACGAACAGTCCGCTGTGGCAACAATTAGTAATATAGTATTATGCATAACCCGATAGCCTGCGTTGTGCGCTTTAAACGCGAGTCGACATAGGGATATGTGTATTTTCATCATCATTTATTATCATCCGTGTTTTGGGTGCACAGACTTGAACTATTCCTTTTCCGATGGTTGGACATGCCTGAATGACTCTCTCGAACAAGCCCTCTCCACATAGAGAGGTTGTTGAGGGTCCGTTGATGATTGTTGTCTAGTCAGTGCTTTGTGTTTGTAGCGGTTTTCACAGCGGGATGCCTTCGCCAACTCTGAGGGTGGTCACTGCCACCAGCTAATATTTAACATCCCATTCCAGGGAGATGTCATTTTAAGTGATCTTTTGAGGCTCGAGTTAGCGGTCAGTTTGCCACGCCCTGGGATCGAACCCACAACCTGTGGGTCTGTCGCGAAGCAGTAAACCACTACGCACGGAGACCAGTCACCGGACATTATTCTAATGTTGAGGAATAATGCGTGATCAAACACTTGCGACCACCATTTATGTTAATTACGTGGCTATATTTTCTAGAGACAACCCAGTTGTAGTTGGATTTATACGGATAAATTAGTGTCTTGACCTTTCAGGGACGACCTTTCGTGGACCAAAAGTAAATACCAGGGATAAAAAGTGACAAAAAGATTCTTATTCGCATAAAACTATTTCATTGTATCAATTAAAATATGCCGAATAATTAATTGATAATCAATGATAGCAAAAATCTATTATAAAAATTTGTCCACGAATTGTCCACGAAAGTTTGTAAATCGTCGCGAGTATATATGAAAATATATAGCATATATATATATATATATATATATCTATATATATTGGCATATATATATATATATATATATATATATATATATATCATATATATATATATATATATTAAAGCTATATATGTAAATATTCTATATACTATCTATATGTTTTACATCTATATATATATATATCTATATATATATCTATATCATTATATATATATCTCTCGATCGCCGTATATATCTCTATATATATATATATATATATATATATATATATATGCTTCCTGGTTAGTAGGTGCGAGCAAATGAAAGTGGGCGAAATTAATGATTTGATAGATGATTGCTCTGCGCTGTATAATGGAAGCCAAGCAACTGTGAAGGATCGCACGGATATATTTTCCAATGGAACCTTAGACAAATTGTTTCGGTTATAGATATATCTCTTGGATTATCGATGTAATAAGGTTACTGTTGCAAATATGCTTCTACTCAGGAACATAGGCCATGTCAAAAGTTTGATATTCGAATCAGTTTATATGTGTTGAAAGTAACAATGCCTGCTGGCCAAACATACTTGACAAGACGTCCTTGTTCAAAACCCATATTAGAAAAAAATAGGACTCGTTGCCGTTGATTGTTTAACTTTTTCTTGCCAGCAAAATATTTCAAGATATCAAACAAGGTGGCAGTTTCCTTTTCCATAGTGCCAGTTATTATCTCGTGAGAATTTTTAAAATAACCCCTTGAGATTGAAATATACCACTGTGAAAATCGAATAAGTGGTCCGAATTGGACATTTGATTAAAAAACAAATGCAAGCTTATTAGCACTCATTAACAATTATAGCATATTTAACAGCATTGGTTGCATATTTAATAACGCCACTTATATTTGACGAGGCTTATTCTGTCATGGATATCTTAGTATATGCTCAGCCTTCAAGACAATAGTCAGCATATCTCTTTGCTTATTACCTCCGGTTTGATTACCGCAAGCGATGTTTTTCTACTTGATGTACTTTACATGCAGTGCATATGACCGATTGCGAGTCATGTGCATATACTCGAATTGGTAATTACAATCCGTAATGAATATGTATGCTTTTTTGTACAACAGCATACGATCAGTTACTTCATGTGATCAGAAGGTGTGACTAGTATATAAAAACATCGCTACGTTTTATGGAGTGTCTGCAGTGTGAGGCTATAGCATATGGGGTTCGTTGAGCTTGTGAGTAATCCAGCTTATTCGAGAATACATGATGCATGAAATGACCCCGCCTTAATTTGAAATATATTCAACGCAAACTGCAATGCATATGCCGGCTCAAGAGACCCATGTGCACAGAAAGGCATATAAAAGGACATAAAGAGGCAGTTAATCTATTACCTTTCGAAACGCATGAAAGTATTATTTGTTTATAGTAGACATATAGTATTAGTATATTGTAAGCCAGAAATTCTCTCTCAATATGTCAACACATCTGGCTCAGCAGCAATAGCGGGACATTTATCTGGCAAGATTCTATTGTCATTTGTAAATCGTGTCAAGCAAACCATCTATCCGTTGCTTATTGAAGTGACACACGAGTATTCAGTTAAACGATTATATATGCATTGCTAAACTTTGATTTACAGATGGGAATTATGATTGTGAACTTGCAGATATATGGCATGTGTCAACGAGGACCATATTTTGATTATTTCAATACGTACCAATGTCGCGTATACTTCTGACGGTTGGATATAACAGCAATATAGCTTTTAAACTACTTCAAAACGAGCCGATCATAGGTTGACTATGAAGTCAGAACACCTAGTCAAATTTAGTGATTATTTGAGCTGGCATCATGTTTGACTGGGGACTGTTACTGGTTAGACAACTTCTTCCTGGACCTCGGAACAACAGTCCCAGGTGCTGCGGACACTGACACTGCGTCTGCCGTTAAAAGTTCACCCGCTGCATTATTCCTTTATAAGAAGTTAGCTGCCTTAATTACAATAGTAATCATTGAACACACGCGTGTAAAGTTCAACTTTGTACGTGCCTCGTTCACCTTGACTTCAACATAACGTGATCCATACGCAATATTTGCCAAACTGTTACCCGATTCTCAAACAATTACATGCGTATTATTTGTAAAGGCGTTATCAAGCAGGTCACATACTTAGCTGAGATTGACGTGCGGTGAAGTATTTCTCCATAATTGAAACGGACATGCTCAGTGATGTTAGTGGAAAACTAAGTGAGCATACATAATTAGGCATACTTTACAAGACGTCCTTGATCAAAAACCTGTATTAGAAAAAAATAGGACTCGTTGCCGTTGATTGTTTAATTTTTTCTCGCCAGCAAAATATTTCAAGATATCAAACAAGGTGGCAGTTTCCTTTTCTATAGTGCCAGTTATTATCTCGTGAGAATTTTTAAAATAACCCCTTGAGATTGAAATATACCACTGTGAAAATCGAATAAGTGGTCCGAATTGGACATTTGATTAAAAAATAAATGCAAGCTTATTAGCACTCATTAACAATTATAGCATATTTAACAGCATTGGTTGCATATTTAATAACGCCACTTATATTTGACGAGGCTTATTCTGTCATGGATATCTTAGTATATGCTCAGCCTTCAAGACAATAGTCAGCGTATCTGTTTGCTGATTACCTCCGGTTTGATTACCGCAAGCGATGTTTTTCTACTTGATGTACTTTACATGCAGTGCATATGACCGATTGCGAGTCATGTGCATATACTCGTATTGGTAATTACAATCCGTAGAGCGGGTGTGAGATAGCTTAATAATGAATATGTATGATTTTGTGTACAACAGTATACGATCAGTTACTTCATGTGATCAGAAGGTGTGACTAGTATATAAAAACATCGCTACGTTTTATGGAGTGGCCGCAGTGTGAAACTATAGCATATGGGGTTCGTTGAGCTTGTGAGTAATCCAGCTTATTCGAGCATACATGATGCATGAAATGACCCCGCCTTAATTTGAACTATATTCAACGCAAACTGCCATGTATATGCCGGCTCAAGAGACCCATGTGCACAGAAAGGCATATAAAAAGACAAAAAGAGGCAGTTAATCTATTACCTTTCCAAACGCATGAAAGTAATATTTGTTTATAGTAGACATGCGCGCAGGTGTATTAGTGTATTGTAAGCCAGAAATTCTCTCTCAATATGTCAACACATCTGGCTCAGCAGCAATAGCGGGACATTTATCTGGCAAGATTCTATTGTCATTTGTAAATCGTGTCAAGCAAACCATCTATCCGTTGCTTATTGAAGTGACACACGAGTATTCAGTTAAACGATTATATATGCATTGCTAAACTTTGATTGACAGATGGGAATTATGATTGTGAACTTGCAGATATATGGCATGTGCCAACGAGGACCATATTTTGATTTATTTCAATACGTACCAATGTCGCGTATACTTCTGACGGTTGGATATAACAGCAATATAGCTTTTAAACTACTTCAAAACGAGCCGATCATAGGTTGACTATGAAGTCAGAACACCTAGTCAAATTTAGTGATTATTTGAGCTGGCATCATGTTTGACTGGGGACTGCTACTGGTGAGACAACTTCTTCCTGGACCTCGGAACAACAGTCCCAGGTGCTGCGGACAGCGACACTGCGTCTGCCGTTAAAAGTTCACCCGCTGCATTAATCCTTTACAAGAAGTTAGTTGCCTTAATTAGAACAGTAACCATTGAACACACGCCTGTAAAGTGCAACTTTGTACGTGCCTCGTTCACCTTGACTTCAACATAACGTGACCCAGACCCAATATTTGCCAAACTGTTACCCGATTCTCAAACAATTACATTTGTCTTATTTGTAAAGGCGTTACCAAGTAGGTCACATACTTAGCTGAGATTGACGTAGGGTGAAGTATTTCTCCATAATTGAAACGCACATGCTCAGTGATGTGGGTGGAAAACTAAGTGAGCATACATAATTAGGCTCTCTACGCAATATAATCACAGCATTGTAGGCTTCCCATACAATCGCTTATTTGTCTAGAATCCTGCCCCTCCAAATATATTAAGTGATCCCTCCTCCATCAAATTGGCAGGTTATTGACTTATCCATTTTCCGAATGCATTATTGCCGACTAGCGATAAGGGTGCCATGTAGTTTCCAAAGCTAAACACTGTTTATTTCGACCCATGTTACTTCCCAATCAGATAGATAAATCACATTATTCTATTCAGACAGTGTTATATATAAACTTTTTATCAATTCAACCCTTTCAGCGTCTATGTTGTAATGTGTTGTTGTTGTAAATGTTTCTCATCTAACCTATGTGTCTTTACAAATGCACATAATTGCATCATTAACCGCGAAAATCAATGTTTTGTTTCAGATTTGTAATTCAGTTTTGATATTCAGGAAACAGTGTTGTCTTGGAGAGGTGGCTCTAGAATAAAACAGACTTGGTTTTATTGAATGACGCAAATTATTTACGCGCTGACCTCATCACCTCACTAGTGTGTAAGGAACATCCAAATAATTACGCATAAACTTGAAATTAGTCTACTGTCAGTCATTGTCTGCAAGATAAAGGCTTAATATACTTTTGCCACAAAATAACATATGTTTTATCTAGTTTTGTTGCAGGTACATTACATAGCATGTCAGGCTGCTTACTCGAACTACTTATCGTCTTTTGTTTACCTCATTGTGGATGAAAGTGGCATCAAGTCGACGTGTCATCAATTTTGAGGTAGCGTGCCTCCTTGATAGGTGGTCCTGCAGCACAATTGTACAGTTCTTACCACCTATTATTAACTGTTATATAGTGTGCAACACAAGACGGCTGGATCTGTGTGCTAAAGCTTATCTTCTAGATGCTTCAACATCGAGTACCAAAGTGCATCATAAAAGAACTATATGCCTAATATTCTCCAAAAAGCGTGAATTTATCTCTATATTTGGCGTTTTGCTTGCAGCCAAATAGGTGTTATATATTACCGTTGAAAATTGTCGCACTTGTTATTCACATTTGCAACGGATCCAAGGCCTACGTGAGAGGTTAGCGAAAACAATTCCATGGCACCAGACGCTATAGCCTTCCAAAGTTAGTTATCTCTCGGATCGACTTTCCGCTTGGATTACATTTGGGAATTGGCTAATACACTGGTGAGTATTACAAGGACCAATGATCTGGGCCTGTCATCAAACAACGGGAGTCAACATTAGGATGTAGAAGAACATAAGCTACAAACACGGTAATGAATAAGCTTATAAATACGAAGCAGTGGTTTAGGATGGTATCCGAATAAGTTCCGTCTGTTAAAACGATGACGATGATTCAATCAAAATAGGCAAATATATGTAATATACGTTCTCGGACTACCATTGATGTTACCATTCTGCACCTTATTTCCCACCATCAATCGTCTATGCAAGCTCAAACACATGTACACATCTCAGCGGGAAAGTAATATTGGACGGCGAAAGCTGTGACAATGGTTGTTGTTAGGCCAGAATTAACTCAATGCAAAACGACATCAAGAAACATACACGTACTTCGTTGAATGAGATACATTTGGGTGCATCCACGTCGGCACAATACTATTACGAATCAGTAATCAGGTGGGATCACATGTGCAACGGACAGTTATTTCACTCTGTACAACAACTGTGTTTGATATACCGTCTATTTATGACAGCCTCAGCACTTACCCCAAATATATTGTCGCTGAAAGTTGTTGAGCATTTCATATAAAACGTTAATTTACTTTTTCATGCCGATTGACTTATGCATTGAATATTACATTTCTCCTTCATTGAATGTTCAATGGTAGTTGTTAAGACATAAATGTAATTATTGGTTGTGCTGTTTGTAGAACAAAAGCAATAAAGAAAAAGGGCTCTGTCAGTTCACTTCTTCCGACGCGAAGCATTTGAATTATTTAGCTCCCCACGATTAATGCTCGTTCATACCTATGTAAACATGCTATATTATCCATAGTGCTGACTTCTATATGCTACCCGTTCACATGATTGGGACGTTGCTCAATCCGTCCGATATCAATTTTGCTCGCTTTGTCCGTGCAGTATACTGGCTAGTGACCCATAACCACTGCATTATATTGCTCATAGCAGCATGCCTTGGATTAGATCTATATTTCAAAGCATTTAAATAATCATGGTGCGTAACGGTTGGTTAACGGTCATAATTTATCAATACATTTGTCTCATTATGGGGCTCCTATGCTGTTTGTTGGCCATAGATCCAGCAGCTCTAGTCGACGTTGATCCAATAGCTCTAGTCGACGTAGATCCAGCAGCTCTAGTCGACGTAGATCCAGCAGCTCTAGTCGACGTAGATCCAGCAGCTCTAGTCGACGTAGATCCAGCAGCTCTATCCGACGAAGATCCAGCAGCTTTAGCTCACACATCTGTAATATCAGTATATATGCGCACTGATGTCTTATCAACACATCAGTTATCACATAATCAGATATGGTGGCACTGCTTTTGTCGAGATTTATTAATTCAAACAGTAAGTGATTAAGTTTCTGATTGAACAAAACGTTGCCAAATCTCCGCGAGCACCCATCCAACAGCATGCTTATTGGAGCGATGTGGATGCCATACCCGCGGTCACAGCTCTGTATTATGAAAACAAATGAAGTAAGATGAATTGTGGTAGCTGATCAGTTGAATTGCCTCACGTTTTAATTATGACTTAAAGCAAATAACACAATTCGGAAGTAGTCGCCTTGTGTCGGCGTTCCATATGCATGGGCGACTGTTACACAGCTTCGAAATTTGTCCCAGCTGATCAAAACATCCTCTTACTTCCAATGCCGTTTTTGTCTGATTATATGTATGCACGGCTCAAAATGAATGGAACACTGGTCGCAAACTTGGATAATTATTGTGGTTCATATAAATTGTTATTCGCTAAAGACTAAGATTTCATTAATAAGCTCTGTCATTTTCGAGGCATGTGGTGGTTACAAAAAAAACCCCAAGCATTTTCAAGAACACGAACAGTTGCATTTGCAAAGCGCAAAAAACGAAATAAACTAAATTATACAAACACATTTGAGAGAGAGGGCTTATCATGTTCAACGTTGAGGCAACGTTGCCCTCTTTTGCGTCAAGTTAATCAACCGTAGCATAATACCAATTGCATCGTAAATTGGATTGTTTGTCACCTACCCTTGGCTGTGTGAGTGAGGTTGTTGCAATCCTCAATTTGATTAGGAGAAGTCTATCTTAAGACCACCTTCCATAAAGGCACGCTCAGAGGCAATGCCCAATATAAAACAAAAACCGAATATCTCTTGGTAATCCTCTCACCCAACAGGTAACTCCAAGTATATACAAACCGAATATGACTGCTAAACTGAAAGACATATACGGCGACCAAAACAAGATGCATTCAGGTACATGAAAGGTTCTCGCAACGTTTATGTCCCGACATTAACTCGATTACCAAACACATTTGTAAAACATATAATATGGCAGTTACTGTACCTGTCTGCTATTGTGTAAATGTCATGGTTATAACAGTTCGCATAATACGCAATTATATACCATGCAAGAAAAGGTGTGTGGAAATGATAATCTAACCAACATTGTCTGGGCGATTCAACTTATTTCAAACGCCCTCTGCTTATATATATATATATATATATATATATATATATATATATATATATATATATATATATATATATATATATATATAGAGAGATATATATATATATATATATATATATATATATATATATATATATATATATATATATATATCTATATATATATATATCTCTATATATCTCTCTATATATATATATCTATCTCTATATATCTATATATCTATATATCTATATATATATCTCTCTATATCTCTCTCTCTCTCTATCTATATATATATATATCTATATATATATCTGTCTTCAATATTCAATCTCAAAAACAATGAAATGGAATTGGATTCTTACTATTCTGTTCGCCAAGTTATAATATACATCGTAAATGCTATTTCTATAAGTACATTTGAGGTCAGCCAGTTTTATTGGTGAAGAATTAGTACACCACTACAAGGCATTTTGGTATGCATATAGCGTATACATTTCGCAATGATGATTAGGCTGGCGACTATGGGATCAAATTATGATTACGCTCACATGATAAAACAGTCAAACAGCCGTGCATTGACAATCATGATTAAATTCACTTAAACATCATTCACAACATATATCAACAGAGTGCTTAAGGTGTCTAAGATTGGAAGTAGACAGTTATGCTGAAAAGCTATAATCTGTTGTGCAATTTCAGTAACTTACCAAAGCCTTACGCGCCACATTCAGCAGAAGTGATTACATTTGGTAATGCAGCGCGTGTATGAAGGCACCTCATAAACCCCTTTTATTGCTTTGCCTGGGTTGGCAGCTCACAGTACAGGATGTCATAATCTTCATTTACACTGTTGTTAATCACACAAAACATTACTATGCTGGCGCAATTACCAATTATCTAAATCACTATAAGCACTCTAATAATGATCACAAGGTCTGAGTAGGCTAATCATACCACACAATTATCACAGATCTGTGAGATTAGTGGTATATATGCGCATTGGTGTCTTATCAACACATCGAATTGGTTTTTACAATCCGTAGAGCGGGTGTGAGATCGCATAATAATTACTTCACGATGAACATGTGTGATTCCGTATACGACATGATACGATCAGTTACTTC
>CM067348.1:32919476-32964167 GCA_034190875.2 Urechis unicinctus | reverse complement strand
AATGGCTAAGTTGTATCATTTTCAGGTCTTGTCGTTTATCAAAGGGGCTATTTCATTTGACCGATAGTTACATAATTTATCGATAGTCAAGCTTTATTAAGAATTTATATTGCTTAATTAAAACATATTGCACCAGGTGCACTATAATGGGGTTATTTGAAAAGAGTTCTATAATCACTAGGCCTCTTTATCTCCTTTAACGACTCCATTGTCTCAAAATGTATTATTGGACAGACATAATCATTATTACATTGCCTTATATAATGACTTCCTAGCACTTTGGATTTTTGACAACGAGCTATGTATTGTATCCTTGTGCAATGCAGCATTACATAATACCTCAGAATGATTGCTACTCATTTACCGCGATCCACAACAATGTCAAAATTGACAATGTATCCAGGCTATGTTGGTTATGCATATTCGTTTTGTAAACAATCGACAACAGCTGCAATCAACTTTGCATAATCTAATTGTTCGAAACCACATTATAGCTCTTATCGCTAATATTTTTTGCCATAACAATGAGTTCAAAATGGAAAATGATGTGCAATATTGATACTTCATCAAAATTGCGTCAGTTTTTCTACTTGAAACAGTTTGTCTGTAACAGCTGACCATATTCGTAATATCTCCCATAAATACAGCTAGTATCATTAATATATGTTTTTCAGGGATAGATAACGCCCACCCGTATATAAGAAAAGGCGCGTGCAGATGAAATGCCCCACAAGCCACATGCTATGTTTGCTGTTTTCTAATTACCAATGCAGATATGATACAGAATATGGATGAACAGGTCTAAGCTTTATTGCCCAACTGATATTCTATTACAAGAGAGCTTCACAGTAGATAATCAGCTGGGTAACCGATTTCGTCCATGAACAGTCAATCTGTAATGTGTGTTGGTTAATATACGAAATATTATGGCAAGTTCGTTTTCGGTAAATGATTAACAATGGCAATCCTGTTTATAGACAGCCAACTGGAATTACGGATGTCCCTTGATAACATTATACTTCATAATCATCCATACAACAATCAATGCAATCTACTGTGGGGTAAGCCTCAAAACTGCAATAAGGATAGACAATGGCAAATTATTCATGCCAGTAAAGTTTCTGCGGATATCATAGCCGACCATATAGTGGAATGAGGGCGATGTGTACCAATCCCACGCTTGATCTCTGATTCAATACCAAACATCATGACAATGATCTCAAGTAGTTAAGGTGCGTCAATTTATTGTTCATGGTGGACATTTCCTTCGTACCAACGGAATTTACGTGTTGTTTGTAACATTTCATGGAATGATCACACAAAAAACATTCCCGTCGTCGATTAATATAACTTCAACATCTGCCGGACGATCGCCGGAAGGTTTTGTCACTGACGAAAAGCCCATACTTAGGGCTCTATCGAATTTTGTCTCATAAGCTCACATAATGGGCCATGCCACTATTGGCCTGGCAAGGACTGCAGGTGAGCTGGTAACTTATCTAGGATGGCTTAGCATATTAATATAATGCATTTGGGGTCAATCACAGCTTGTAGCCACACTATTATTGTTGGAAGATGTTTATTGGTTCCCATGTAGCTCAGAAAGAAAGAAATGACACCTAAATGATGAAACAGTGATGGATGTTAATGTCTGCTTTATATGGCCAACCTCTAGAGCTTACTTGATTCGCTCCAGAAAAATTACTGACTATTTTTATACAGTAACAACTTGTTTCTGCGAAAAACGGGGGTGTGTGAATTTGCAGTCCACTGTACAATCCTTAGTAATTCCAACTACAATCAAATTGGTTTTGCTGCTTGCCACACCAGCTGTCAATATATAGGTAGTATATGTAAATAAAAATACGAACTAAGTCTCCCACCTAACCACATGATGTCATTTTTGTTTGGACATTATAATTTACTTTCCCACAAATGCAGATATATTTTCAATACGCCAGCATTCATATTCATTACTAATAAGCTAGCGAGGTTGTTTCTGTTTATTATACAAATAGGGTTTCCTATTTTGCATAAGTTTATATCACAGAAATATCTGCATTTTAGATTAGTCTTATTTTGTATTAGGAGATAACAGCATGATAAAACACAGCCTGCACCTTTTCCAGCGAAGGAAACACGATTAGATGGATGTCCTCTGCATTTCGTAACATCATATGTTGTAGTCGTAGTATGTGCGCGATGAATTTGTTAACCAACAGGTGAGCAAGTAACAAAATTTTAAGTCAAGTTGACTGCCATCGCATGTTGATTTGATTGAAATGTGTGTGAATGTTACTTGATTCAATGTCATCATATGTAGAATTGGTATAATGGAATAGTGACTAGTTTATGTGGACGATGAATTTGTTAACAAACAGGTGAGCAGGTAATAAAATGTGAAGTTAAGTTGATTGCCATCGCATGTTGATTTGAAATGTGTGTGAATGTTACTTGATGAAATGTCAATACCAATTTGCATATCATATGAGTCTAATAAAAAGTAATCTAGATCTAGGACCACCCAATATTTCTCTAAAATGTGATATGAAGCGATCTTTTAATAAATACCCATTTAATGTATGCAATGGACAGGATCATAGTTATTATAATTAACTTAGAGGCACAATGCTGGACACATTATGGAAACGGACGGATAATACAAATGTGAATAAGTTAATCACATGTCACAGAAAGGAAATACAGCATTGTAATGTGCATAGACGTATTCACCGCCAACGCTCTTTAATATGTCATTTTGAAGAACCAGGTTATATCTTTGTGGTGATTGATGAGGATGTTTGATATGGTTAGGCAGCGGGTTCGGTGGTGCCAGCAAACACTGCATCCGTCCGCCTGGTTTACAAGGCGGAAAAAGCTATGCATTACATTACAGAGTTAGTGTCTTCACTTCATGGTTAGCTCAAAACAGCTATGTATTTGTATTGAAACATGACTTTCTCTGTCCGCAATCTATAAACACAGGGAAGGAAAGTGAATGCGTATGCCTCAATGTCTCCTTAAACCTCTTCGTTGTTCGGAAATTGTAACTTATCATAACAAAAGTCCCAGGCATTGCTACAAAGCTTTGTAGTGACTGAAACAAAGCAAGATTGATTTTCGACCACTATTGCTATATTGCTATATTTGTAGACTATCACAGCTGTGCGCACATACCCAAACATGACAGTCGTGTCATACAGCTGACACCTTACATGAAAGTTTGTTTTGGTGTCGTGTTCAGTAACAAGCTGTATCTTGGCTTTGATGTAGATGATTGTGAAGTTAAGACAGTTTCGGCCGGGTGCCGTCTTCCACATGGCACAAACCCATCACCTATACCATGTTGTCAATCCCATCCTCCAGAGCGTGAAGTCAAATGCTATATTATTGAGGATTGTATTTGGTGATGCCAATGTTGCGTCAGCGATACAGTGAAGGCAATATATATAGATGGTAATATTAGGTCGCTGCTGAACCATTAATTACGCATGCACTCATAACTCCTTGACATTAGCTTTACTTGCAATGAGATGCTTTTATTATAATGGGATGAATGTTGTCGTGCATAAATGTATTTGTTATACAAACAGAAGATTCTTTTCATACATTGCTGTTAGAATACATGAATACGCCAACCTGGGCTGCAGCTCTCGACAATCGTTTTTGTTACACCTTCCATTGGCAGCTGCAAAGACATTTCAGTCAATAAGTACAACCCCATATTTATTATCTGCACCAACTGTTTAGTACGATTGCAGGAGTATCTACTCAAACGAATATATCAATGAACGAATACACATACTAAATCAATGAACTATGATCCACGATAAGGAAGGACGAGCTTCGCCCACTTGGCGATAATGTTGACTTTATTAGGCGGCTAATGTGTAATTTATATCTAACAACAATTTAAGTTGAATAAACAGTGTGTTGTCATTCATCCTCAATGCACACAACAAAAACGAGAGCAGGTGGTCTCAAGGAATGGTATGGGAAGAGAGGCTTGCTTAGGATTAATGATGAGGGTAAATGTTGCTTTAAAAATCCAAATCCATATACAATCAATACAGATTGATACGATGAACCGAAAGATTTGTATGGATGCGTTATAAACATATTCATGAAAGTGACGAAATTTAGATATATAAATATATATACATATATATATATATATATATATATATATATATATATATATATATATATATATATATATTATATATATATATATATATATATATACATATATATATATATATATATTATATATATATATATATATATATCTCTCTATATATATGTGTGTGTGTATATATAAATATATCGTGAGATAGAGAGAGCGAGCGCGAGAGAAGAGAGAGGGGGAGAGAGAGAGAGAGAGGAGAGAGAGAGAGAGAGAGCGAGCGAGAGAGAGAGAGAGAGAGAGAGAGAGAAAGAGAGAGAGAGAGATCACTAGCAACTATATTTGGATACAGCAAACGGCATCTAAATGGTAGAACAGAGATTCAATGCCCAAGAGCAGGAAAGCTCATTGCGATTTGATAAGACAACATATGGTTATAAAAAGTTTTTACTGTTTAGATGACTTAATTATAGTGCAAATGTGCTTTTGGTTACCTCGTCATCCGAAACGCACAATGCAAGTCTTTGCTCGAATCAGTTAGTGAAACAGAAAAATCGGTAGCCAAAGAAGTTCAACAGAACCAGCAGAATAACAATAATCTGCAGTATCTGCAGGATTTGATCCAGCTCTTTTGCACCCCACGGAGTGCTTTACACTTTTTACTGCTTAACAGTCGTTGTTTAGCTCACATTCAAGCTTAACCATACAGTATTGGTAGATGCTCTTGACATGGCAAGTCTATGCATGTATTTCGATTAATAATTGTTCAAATATTGAATCAGCACGTTGTTTGTAAAATTTGGTGCACAGCAGAAAGCAAAGAACAGTACAGAAGCTGTCATTGGCATAAATACAATGCTCTGTGATAGCACCATTAACTTGGCATGATATAAATTTGTCCGTTATCCAGCACGAAGCAACATTTCCGTTATCGCATTGAGAAGTCGCCTGTTCAACAGTTAACACCATATGTGCTTCATTTATTAACATGCTAATTGGCAAATATCTTGCGGCTCTCTTGCTGGATAGCTAATAGCTCAAAGCTGACACTAGCGTCCATTACTTATAATCGCGTAGATAGCAAGCTACACAGGAGTTTATGACCCATTAATGTTTAAAGACAATCAATATATTGATCATAACCATTACTGTGCACACGCTTTGGGAGATCTCGGAAATCCTACTGCGGGATATCCGGCTTACAGCTATATATGGCATTGACTTGTATTCAGCACGCCCAGCACGGCTTATATATTTGATCAATATTCAGCTTATCCGTGATGTAAGTACTCATTGTCTTCAAACTGGATACCATGAAGGCTTAGTGGTCTAATGGTTGTGCAATCGTCAAGAGGTCATTCAGAAGTTATCGAGAACGGCGTACCCGATCCTCCCCAATAATGATATAGTTTGTGTGACAAGGACTTTGGGGTTATTGGTTGGTAAGGTAAAAACTACAAATTTTGCCATATATAAAAGCATGGGCAATTGGACTGGGATTGAGAAGAGATCACTAGGTATCTTGATCGCTGTCAAATGATTTCTTAGTTGGGAAATATAGTTGATCAATAATCAGTACCAAAGGCCTCCGTTGATTCAACTGAGCTGATTTGCAGTTAACATTCAACAATGCACCAAAATTGATATTATCATAAACACACAAGAGCGTTGCATTGTGCAATGGACTGTGCTCTAAATCAAAATCTCATCAATTGGTTAGGCGATTAGTAAAACATGAAATCATGAACCAGACGTATCATCATATTATTAAGTATTGGTTTGCCAACCTCATCGAGACTGTATCGTGTTGATATTCAGCGCAAACCCTAAAAGCTATTAAAGCTAAACAAATAATGGACATTAGACACATCTAGCTATAGAAGGAAATCAATTGAGGATATTCCCAGGGTTATCGCCTTCAGCAACTCTTTCAACTTTAGCTATTGGTCCCGGAGTAGTAGTTGAAAGAGGTACTTTCCATCAAGTGATGTGAGAAGTTGCTCTCCATTCTGTCAACGCAAAACGACTCTACGATGTATTATATTGCTACACCATGTTATCTCAGGGCAACCACTACAAACAAGTATTTTTTTATATATCATTGTTTGTATATCAGTTGAACTACATTGTAACACAACCAATGAAAATGAATCAACATTATTTTAAACAATGAGGTCACATTGCAACGTTGATCGATTAGGATGAGTGTGTTATTTGAAGAGCCCTCCTTGGGCCACAGTATAGAGTTGCGACGAACCTTCAGCGCTCACCCAATTGCAATTATTTGTATATTTGGGTAAGGCGATGCTTATATATCATAATGTCTCTTATTAATTGGAAACAGTGAATAATTTATCTTCTACTTTGTGTCACAACAACCGGATATGTCTAGCTGTGCAAACCACGGAGTGAATGTACACAGAGACTAATAATTCTTGATAAGGAATATCAATCTGACGATACACTGCCATGTTAATGAATACCTTGTTTGCCAACTTCCATAAATTGAATTGTATATATTCTTGTAGCAATGCCGCTGTTGTAGCCTAATGATCAAGCAATGTCATATTATCAATTCAGCAAATTATGGATGTAGTTCTATAGCATAATCGTCCCTGATCTCTAATTATTGTTTAAAATATTGTACTACGGTGTAAGGTTTTTCCATGATGCTTCACGTTATAAATTAAGATTAATATATTCTCTTATTTATTGCTGTACAAATACAAAATATTTATGGTAATCAGACATGCCCTGGAGTTTTTTGTTGTGGAAGATGCAGTTACAACGAGTGTTGGTTATTGGCAATTCTACGCCTCAATACAATATTGACTTATCATCTGGCATATGAATGAAACGCGCCAGAGAACTCGTGGCTCCATATCAGTTTTGAATTGATCAATGAAGATGTCATATATGTACCCAGGTTTGATGACTTCATTGTTGGCACTTCTAAGGATGATGAAGCACCAAAAACTCTTGGTGTTGATAATTGCATTTTAGGAGGAATCATATACTCGGGATATATCTCGGTGGTTTTTTTATATCATGATTAGCACATCTCAAGACAATCTTGTCGTTCTGTACGAATACAAAGTTTTCATATGTTACAATAAATCTAGACGACCTAGTGCGCTAGATATGTAGTTCTAGTAGTGAAGAATTAGCTGAATAGCAAATACCACACAAGTTGGGTATAAAATTGAATGTTGGTCATATATTGAGTAATCTTCCGAAGACAAGCTAGTATCCTAAAGTAAGATGTATCTCGATTTGCCCCTAAGGCTACCGCAAATGTATACGTGCATAGTTTTGTATTTATATGTTTGCCATTGAAATATACCAGTAAGAATAAATGATATTGATTAAATGGGGAGTCCAATATCAGAAGTCAGTTTATTCTTATCACGATAGTAATGAGAGATGAACATTAAGTGAATTTTGTTTGATACGATTAGCATCTCACTTCGTCATGTCGATAAGTAATTAAGCAGTGAATATGAGTGACCCTTACATATTGATTCAGCGTAATAGCTGATACATTCTTGGCTGGTTCTCGTCTCTAAGGGATAACAACTGAAAAATCAAATCAACTCTATTATATAAACAATTGAACTTTTGGTTTACTTGCTTGAGAACACCACGGAAACATCATATTTTTAGAAATGCAAGCCTGGTAGTCTTTGTTCGTGGCTTAACTCAGACTTTGTTGCACGCCTTGAACCCTTTGAAATAATTGAGTCACCCTCAAGGCGTGGGATCACGTCTAACAAGTGCCCAATAAAAGGTGATGAATTCTCTCTTGGTGCGAATAGTGAAAGTTCGTCTGATCATCCCGAAATCTTAGCCTGTCTTTGATGCTGTTTGCTGAATTATTTAGGACAACTCATTCCCTTTCCTCTGGCAAATCGTTCAGAGTAGAGCCGCCTATTCGCTATTCACAATTTCTATATATTTGATCTAATTGTCGAACATTTAGTATATGTCCTTGCTCTTGAGTCGACATTATGTTAACAACAATATATACAAAGATTTAAGTAAAGTGTCACAGGACCTTGAGGGACTTACGGCGGAGTTCGTGGGCGGTTGAATGACAGTTTGACATATGGTACATCCATTTCATATTGTTATTTGTCGGTAACTTGACATTTGCTTCACCTGTCAGTTTTAAGGCTGATAATATATGATGAATTATTTGCAGTGTTTGGCTATCACGATGATATTCGACTGGCTACACTTCGTCGGTTCTACTTGATTACGTGTAAAATATACATCGCAATATGATTTTACGTCTACCAAACTCTGTTTCTAGATAATCGTAAGCCTTCTTTGCAGCATTGACAAGACGTATTATTGGCAGGCAATATTACCTGTCAATTGGAAGGAGCTATTCCAACAGTTCGTCTGTCTTCATTGACTTAACAATAGTTCGTCAAAAAATCAAAAGCACATTAACATTTCGTTGTTAATTCCTCTCATAAAAATTGACAATATGCCGAAAATAAAAGCTACTAAATGGCTAGAGATGCCCGAGTGATAAATACGGGCATGTCCTTTATTGAAATATATTGGCATGTATTAGTTCATCAACAGGCATTCTAAATTTGTAGGGAAGGAAGACACCCGTTAGTTATAGGTGCATTCTAACGGTAGCGGAAAGAATGTCTTCACGTTGGTGATGGTTTGCTAACCTCTCCTTTCATTTAATCCCCCATACTGACCATCTCGAGAGCAATAAGCCGTGTGAACAATTCCTAAGGCCTTGATCTTCGGCCGTTACTGTGTTTCGTGTCTAAGCCCTACACATTTCATGCTGTCTTTGATATTGCAATCGAGCATGACTGATGCTTTTGACAAGCTGTACAATTTACAGTAGCAGATAGCATCAACGAACACATATATAAGACATGTTGCTAGTTGCAAATGGCAAGTAAGCAGCTAGCAATATGCGCACTGCTTGCTAGATCTATGGATCACAGTATTAATGTTCAGAAATGGGAAGAATTCTCGCAAGGGTCTGAACATGCATTTTGAAGAATAGAGTAGTATACACGAGAAATAAACCAGTTCACACAGAGACCAAAGCAATGTATGCAAAATTGGAGCAACATATCGAACATTTGTGTAATAATGATTTATCTAGAGGAGCACGGAAAAGTAATTACATCCCATATTCTTCTGTGTGAATCTTGAAGTATCTATGCCATTTATATATTATATCTGGTTATTCTGATACAGATCTGTTATCTATGATTAAGATGAAGAATTAACCTTATAAGGCGTTAGCACTAAATTGGCACTCTAACGTGGGGGTCAGTGATGAAGATACTACTTATCACCGTTTCAATTATATGTGTATAAGTGATTCTTCTGAAGTGCTGTTAAAATGGTTGCTAACCGCTTGTAATTTGCAATTACGACAGTCTACACTGGTTAAGAATCACTTGACCATTAATGCATTTTAGGTGGGCTGTTTTAGCAAGAGGCATATTGCTCCTGATTGATAGATGTGACGAATTTATTTGAAAGTGCTGTCATATTTCACCTTTTGGTCCAAAATCGCTTTATTCGAAAGTGATTATTATAAGGTGATAAGGAAGTTGGCGCCACCGAGTTCGAATGTGGACCTATATTTCAATCTTTACCAGTTGATGTATCTAAGATTTTAACTACCCTGCCGCAATAAATAACTCTTGATTGGAATAAGGTTGAACATATATGAATGAGTTGGTGGATAACCCATTTCGTATTCAGATGAATTCAATATGCTAGGTTTTGTTATTCTATCCGCTTTAGATAATATATTGCATGCAGGTAAACATTGGATGAATTATTGCGGTAGTGTTCATGTTGTGTTGCAAATCATGCGCAAAGCCACCTGGGCGATGTTCTAAGCTTGTCAAATCAAACACATTACTATTCCTTTATGACCGAATATTGTTCAATATCATAACCTTTAGAATCAATAAATAACAATGACATTAAGTTCTTGAATCGATTGCATTTCATACAGGAAGATGTCATTTATGAGCATTGTTTATTTCGCCTTTTGTTCAGAGAAGACACTAGGTTGCTAGTAATGTTTATATGACCAAATTACACTGCGTTAGATGCAGCAATCTGTTCAATGTCGCTTAGTACTATTTACCAGAAAATATATGACAGACAATGTTGGGTATTAAAAGTCAAGTAGGTTATTATACCTAACCGTCTGTAGATATATAGCCATTGGTCATTGTTATGGACATATTTAGTAATGACATTGAGGAGGAATGCGGATATTGATCGTTAGTGTAAGCGATCAGCCTTACGCACGTTATATGATTATTGATTAATGGTCATTGTGAAAGATCATTTAGGAAATTCTTAGGCAAAATCTCAAGAATATAGAGACAACATACATCATGTAGATATAATCATGATGCATGAAATGACGACTCAAAGACCAACTGTTATACAGGGATGCAATTGATACACCCGTTGATGTTATTTACAGTTTAACAAGAGCATGCGGTAATTAATTTAGTTGGCGATTGCAATGGGATTATCACGAAGAGAAAAATGAAGAGTTGCCTATATTAGCTTGACCATTAGATTCCATGAATATAACATTTTGTCATACATGACAACAACTTCGTGAAACTATAACTAGAAATTATAACAAAGGTAGGCGAACTGAATGCATAATAAAATATATTCAGCTCGGCGTTAAAGGGCAGCTGCACAGGCTGCCATTCTATGTCTTCTTGCTATATATCAATCACGCAGAGCAGATTAAAAAAAATGAAGCACGTATGAGTCATTCGTAAAATACCGATGCAGCATTTAAGCTACAGTTAACAGGGAATCGTGACATGACTTGACATTGCATGACTTATATATGTTGATAGTTGGCGACTCGCATACCCTTTTCAGGATAAAACAATTTTCAATTCATCAATAACTTAATATCTTTTGTTGTTGCACCATCCATGTAAACGTGATCAAAAGTGTTAAATTCTTTATCCGTATAACAACGGTTGCACTAAATACATAGCCAAACTCTAACATTAACATGCGTTACTGCGTATACATGAGCAAACACCCATAATGTCCACCATGTGCCCGTCTTGTGAACCTGCAAATATAATTATGCTGAAATTTTGATGATATATGTGGCATTATGACATATAAAAGAGCAGTCAGGTCATTCAATGCATCTCTGCAGTTTCCAGTTACTTTGCAGGTATCGTGCTCAAATGAGCTTTAAGTTGTTACAATAGGGTTACACAATGGCCATTAACCCCGCCAGACTCTCACGTTTTGGCGTGCTACATCAGTCCTTGTTACCTTAGCACTTGTCAGAAAGTGACTCATTATATTGACTAGTGTTGAGTAGTGGTCATGCCGCATATCGGTAATAAGTTAAACCCGTTGCAGCGTTTTACTTGTGACGCCAGTAGCTTTGATGGTTTTGAACGTATTGAGCGGACGTCATCCCTTTACGACACTCAGCCACATTTCCATCGGCAATTAATATAGTTATATCATCTGTCCGGGCGGTCGCCAGAAGGTTGTGTCACTGACGGACGGCCATACTTAAGTCTCATTAGCTCACATAACCGCCATGCCTTGATGTGTCATTCACACGCTAGCCTGCTTTCGTTTGCCTTGCTTCCGTATGCAAACGTCTAACATGGTCTTGAAAGCATGGAACGAGAAAATCCAACATGATTTACCTTATAGGCACAGATACATATCGTTATTCCCTCATATACCACTGGCTTGAGGAATGACCCTCGTCACATGAAATAACAGCTGCTTCAAGCGCAGTGAAAATTTGTTAGGCATAAATATTCGTAGCCCGAACGTATCTGTTCTGCAATTACATATGTAGCCAGTTGAGAGCGCGGTGCTGCCTCTGCAGCAATTTAATCTTGTCCTCTATAGATTGCTATTCCTTCCGAAACTGTATATCAGATTAAGCATTCACACCTTTTGCCTCGATTCGTGTTTTGACCAAAACTGGGTTGATCCGAGTCAAGTGGGGATATAACACTTAAGGCAAGCTTTCCAAGCAACACAAGCGTCCTCAACTAACATTGTCGTGATATAAACTCGTTCATCACTGTTTGGACACTTCCACCATGATTTCATATGAGAAAATAACCGTGCTGTATTTCATAGTTCTATGGTGCCAACCAGATTGTGTGACAGCCAATGGAATTCAGGCTTTTATATATACCCATTATGCGAACGCATAACAATCTAACGCCAGCACTTACGAAATGGCGTCAATATAGCCAATATGTTCAAGGAATTGGATTATGTGGAAAGGCGTTATTTATGGAATTAATGTGATTTCAAACAGGTGGAGAGATTTTAATACATCTCTATATATAATTTATCAACATTAAGTAACAATCAGTGTTTTATTCCGTTCAAATGACTAAACAAGACAATATCGCGGTGTCGGCTTACACATATGGCCAATACAATTTGACGTTAACAAGTGGTGTTAATGATACCGCAGAGCGGCGAATTTCCTTTGAAAGTCCAGCCTGGAAATGAACTTGAATACGGCTAATATCCCTTGCAATATTAATTAACAGACCATGAAGCGCAGTGTTTCTGTACTACTGACAAGAAAACTCGTTCTTTAAGCTCGTCTAAAGACTTACGATACAAAATATATTTACATAACAATGTAACATGTTTCATTCTGATGGTACCATTATATATGCTCAAACTAGATACAAATCATATCCCTAGTATCTGCCGTGTACATTGAGTTAGCAAATTTAAATGCAGTGCCATAAACACCGCTACACTAATATTCATTCCACGGCGAAGATATTTGGATGCCATTATAGTATTGAATGACCACATTGTCCATGCATTTCATTGCGCCATCATCCCCTGCATATCATTCCATTCCAAATCTTCCATTCTCAAAATGCAAAACTAATTTTGATGACATTCTTACTCGATTAACAGCTGCATCATTTAATTTTGTATTCTGCAGCAATCCATCTCTCTTGGTTATTTCACAGCTAAATTAGGGCAAACAAAATAGTTTGCGTTTTGTTCATATTACTAGATGGCATAGTTTTCTGAATAAATGTACTTAGCAATTAAAACAACAATTGAAGACGCCACGTGATCTTCGCCATAAACACCGACTGGTCCCCCGCATGACCATTAACCACCATGCAATGGCTAAGTCAAGACCCAGTAACCTAAATGATTTCAGAATATTGTCACTAGATACACTCGACAACAATGATAGATTAGGGAATATACCCACCACTTGGTATTCACATAATCGTGCAACATATGCTCTTCCCGTCTACAGTTATTTCTATTTAACACGAATACAGACAATGGTAATATCCAATTACCTCTAGAATTCTCGTGCTGATATCGATTAATTGTCTTTGGCAGCAGCAGAACAACAGGCGTTTTGCACTCGGGAACCTCGATTGGCTTTGTGGTGATTATACCCCAGGTGCAATCACTTTTGCAATCAACAGTTAAATGGCCAAGCTTGTAGAATAAGAAGCCCTCTATTATCAAGGACCGGAACAGTTCTTCTGAATATATCGATTATTTATGACACACAACCAGCATTTGGACTGTCATGTTATTGATGATCTCTATGCCACATTATCGTAGAGGGAAGTGATCAAGCAGTAGACATTAACACAACAATGCGTCAAGTTAAATCGTAAGGCCTTTCGAAAAATATAAGATTCCTAATGTTTCCTTACTACCACGCTCTTCCTACCCTTACCAGAGACTAAAGCTTGGTAAACGTTTCCAAAGTAATGCAAATCTGCAAATGCTATTCTTATATTCATTACAGGACGGTTAAATGATGATACCGGTACCATGTCGTCACCAACGGTTGCAAGAAGCAAACAATTTCGTCTTTAATGTATGGTATGTAACATAGTGGGGTACATTAACGTCATTGATTAATGTTACTGAAGGTGAAATATATCCTTATCCTCAATCACAATAATATATCGAAAGGTAGAATCTATATTTTACTTTGCCACTGTATATTGTAGGTTGCTTTTAAATAGCATGCAAGGGGAGTCATTAACATGGCAGCTTACAGTCATGATTATATTGTTGTGTCATTTTAATTTGAACTGAGCTGCTAACCAATTCCAGAGTAGGTCAGCTGTTCACCCGTCCTTTGACTTACCATGTTTTATACGGTCATTGATTAGTTCAAGCAGACATATTCTACTGCCGTAGTACCAAACCAGTTGACAAAGAACAGGGATCGCTGTGTTGATTTTAGTCGCCATGGCATATTCATTTGAAGTGTGGTGTGATATGAAAATATAAGTGACATTTTGCATGTTTCAAACAAATGATTATGAACATACTGGATACTTCCATAAACACATTCACTGCTATTCACAGCTGTGTATAAAAGGACCTTCTAAAGCATATACATTCGTACAGCAAACTCTTTGCTCCCATACGTCATTCCAATTAAGGCAAAGATTCTGGTTAACGGTTCTGTAAATGTCAAACATTGCTTGAGAGGATAGCTCATTGGAAACTGCGTTTGTCTTGTACCTACCTCATTTAGCAGTCGATACTTCTTAAGTATTGAAAAAACTATCAAAGATCAAACATAGACAGCATCAAATACGATGTGCTTGGGATCGTATATTAACAGTAATTTAGGTCAGCTAAAAATACTTTTACTCCAACTAACGCACAACTTAGAACAATTGTAATAATATCAGCACATCAACCTTGACTACGTGGCTAAACGGCTTCAAGTTAGTTTGTAACCTGGTACGGGCGATGGGTTTGTGCCAAGTGAGATATGCCATTTCATGGTAGCTGTAACAACATCGCAATCAGCCTCGCGTATCACAGCTGCGATATCACCTTGCTGCCGAACGCGACGTTGAAAACAAATATTTCATGTTATCGGGACACTAAGCCAAACAATCGTGCAAGCAAACAAGCGTGCTAAATATAATACATCATGAGTTAATAGCCGACGACGGCCGTTGGTTTTTCAAGCCATTATTTATGGTTGATTTGTGATGAATACGCATGATGTTGACATCGCTGGTGAGATTTACACGGGTGCTGCTATATAAAAAGTGGGCTTATTCCTCGAGCGAGTTTGTGATACAACAGATCCGCAAATGCCCATTATTAGTAACTCCTTAAAAACATTCTTGTTGGAAATTCGTCCTTGTCTCTTGCAATCAATTTTGGATAAGCCTCAATGGGCCATGCGCCTGCATTGCATGAAGTAAGACGCTAATTACGCTAGTCGTGTGTGAACAAGTTATCTGGCTGGCTGTTTAAAACAGTTACGTAACATTATGAAAACATCTGCATCCACACGCCAAGAATAAAAAACCATGCATGCAATGAAGTCAAACACATAACCATAATCATGGTAGATATTTTAATATCAAAACTATGATATCAAATAAATATGACACTGATCCTGATATCCGAACATCTTAAGGCTCTGGGAGATTGTTTTCGGAAATAAATGGCCCATTATTCTCATAAAATGCATGAAATATAAACAAATCTCCGCTGCAATCTGTAATTCGCTCGTGATATACAATCTACACAAGATGATTAGCTATAGGTGTGCTCCCTCGTGGAGCAATATTATATAAGATATATCAACCAATACATATAGTTGACAAGCATCAATTTTGTCGATTCAATGTTTGCACACCTCTGTGGTGCCATTGAGGATACCCCAAGCTGAACGGAATATTTGAATATTGAATGCCAAGGTTGTCTCGTGGTATACATAAAGTTGTAATATCACAAACAGTAAAAACATGGCTATTCGATATCCAAATATTTGGTGAATACGAATCAACACATTTTATTATCGCAAAACAACTGATAGTTGCCGCAGTAATATTATCCTGATAGTCAATAACCACCCATGGATCAAATGCACATTGACATATCTATATGACGTAGAAAATTCCATGAAACCGTCAGTGATGCTAAAATAGTTCTTTCGATACATCCGGCGCAGCGAGTGGTGGTATATCTTTGCTTCCTCTGCATGGTAGACGCCACAGGATGTTCATATACCATGTGTCTTGTGCCTAAAGCAAGATCTCGAATACGTCTGACGGCAGAGGCGTATTTACTTTGACTTAATTAGAACGGAGTTCTTAGGATAACTATATCACACTGCGGTTGTCTGTTTTTTCTCGTTCTTTGTGTAATTATAATTTAATGCAGTCTTTTTGGCATTAAAAATGACGCGTGAGTATGTAGGAAATACATACCTCGGAGACGTGGAGGCTAGAGCCGAAAGAGAAGCTTAATGTCATAACATGAGAGCTGATACGGGCTAACTTGATTTTCCTGCTCTGCTTGATGTTGGTATTGTCAGTATCATGCAATTGACGTACAAAGCCATTTTACGTCACTCGTTGATTTCATTCAAATGCAAGCTATAAAGTACAACCTTCGCTGTCGTCAATTAACTGAAAACCCCGTGTTGGACAGGGTGCAATGGCGCTGGACCTATTTTCCAATATTGTCATTTTCCTGCCCGTGTTGATTAATGAAGATTCACCAAGATAATCGTACAATTGAAACAAGATCCCCGAGCTGTTCATTGCGTTCAAATCATTAATTGTATTCAGTCCGTTGTTATACCTATGCAACTGCAGTGGAACACACCACTCACGTCTACTGTGATATTGGATCGGAAGCATGACTACTTTCTGTGAATATCTGTCGATTTGAACATGCATATCTAACATATTTCTAGCAATAAACCAAACAAGACTCATTTCACAACGGACGTCAAAATCCCAATTGGTTTTCTGTAATGATATGCTCAATAAAGCATGATATTCAGCGGAAATTGATTGGACGGGCCAATTTATAAATTGTCAATCTCTTGGTTTTCACCTTACGTTCGGTCTTGATTGAAGATTAGTCGATTGTTCATTGCTGTGAGGCAACGTATACATGTGTGAGAGGATAAATCAAAATGTAGTCGTGTAGCCATTAGTGTAGAGTGAAATGATAGGTGTTTTTGGAAAAGAGTTCGTAGAAACTGATGAAATGTAATTATACAGAAGGGCTTGACTAGGTTCAGCGTGCTTATTCGGCCAGGGGCAAGTATTTCATGAAGCTACCAATAATCATTATGTAACCCCAAACATCTTTGATTTTCTTGGACTAGGACTTAAGAGTTGAATCAAATGTGTTACATATGCTATTTGGGGTTAAACATGACTTTCTCCATAAACCAAACTAATGACGTCCTTTCATTCCACAGTATCAAACCTCTAGGGTTGTTTCACGTGTAGCGCCTAATCACGTAGACAGGGGTAATTAAAAATATATCATGGCATATATACAATATGGCTGTGTATTTAAACGTGTTCCGACCTTGGTACACTCAAACATATCTTCTTCTCACCGGCGCGAGTGATTTGCGCGATATTGTTTTCGTTGGTTCGTGTTAGCGGTTAAACTTGAGGTATTTTTAATTAATTTTGATGTAATCTTAACCAGAAATGACGTCCTCAACAAGCATGAAATTTTACGCTGCAAATATCCAAGCTTCTGACAACCTTCGACAAAATGTTGTTTTCATGAGACGGTTATTAATTATTTTATAGGCAATTTAATTTTTGGTTAATTTTCTTAAAATTTGGACTGATTCTAAAATTTTGGGACCCTTAGGCGCCTTGAAAAACCATTTATTTTTCACAACCGAATATGTTCCACTGAAGTTTGCAATTGAATTAATCGCGATATGAATTGCCTACCAAACAAAATTTTTTTAAAGCATACAAGAATAAGTTAACAAACATTCATTAGGAAGATAACAAACATTTAATAAAAATTTCCGAATCGACCAATAATTGACCAAGTTATCGATTTTATATTTTTAGACAACCGCAATTGAACCAATTTTCATGACCCTCGCATGTATGTTGATGATCTTATAAGCAATCAAATTTATTAGAGAAATCATGCTGTCCGGCCCCATGATATATTGACAATGATTTTGCTGACTCACGAAAAAACGTATTTTATTATATAGTACAGCGTTGGACCATACTTTCGGGCACACCATGAGACGAGTATATAATACGCGACCTTTATTCAGCGCAACCAGTTGGCTGTTGCTAACAAACCAGCGAAGAGCTGTCAGAAATGACATCCGCTGTACTTACTTTGTGAGAAAACTGTCGGTAATTTGGTTGGTTAATATACGAAATATTATGACAAGCTTCATTGCGGTAAATGATTGACAACGGCAACCGATCATTGTCTATAGACAGCCAACTGGAATGACCGATGTATAACATTATACTGCATGATCATCGATACAGCAATTAATGCAAACTACTGTGGGATAAGCGTCAAAGCTGCCATAAGAATGGACAATGGCAAATCAATTCATGCCAGTATAGTTTCTGCGGATATTATAGCCGACCTATATTGGAATGAGGGCGATGTGTATCAATCCACGCTTGATCTCGTATTCTATACCAACATCATGTCAATGATCTAATGTGTTTATGGTGCGTCAATTTATTGTTTATGGTGGTATTTTGCTTCGTACCAACGGAATCCTCGTGTTGTTTGTAACATTTCATGGAATGATCACACAACAACATTCCCGTCGTCGATTAATATAACTTCAACATCTGCCGGACGATCGCCGGAAGGTTTTGTCACTGACGGACAGCCATACTTAGGGCTCTATCGAATTTGTAGCCACGATGGAATTGTTGGAAGATGGTTATTGGCTCCCTTGTAGCCCAGACAGGTGAGGAAATGACACCACAATGCTGAAACAGTGATGGATGTTAATGTCTGCTTTATATGGCTTCCCTCTAGAGCTTACTTGATTCGCTCCAGAAAAATGACTAACTATTTTATACAGTAGTAAAAGTTTCCGCGAAAACGGGAGTAGGTGAATTTGCAGTCCACTGTGCAATCCTTAGTAATTCCAACTGCAATCAAATTGGTTTTACTGCTTTCCACACCAGTTGTCACTATATAGGTAGTATATGTTATTCTGAATATAGATTAAAGTCTCCCACCTAACCACATGATGTCATTTTGTTTGGACATTATAATTCTCTCCCATTTATGCAACGATCGATTTTGGCTTTCTCTAGCCTTCATATTGGATAACTACAACACTCGAGTGAAAACATCACTTTAGTTAATCCAACTAAAATTATTGGTGGACATTATTAACATTTTGGTATTCCCTGAATATAGCAGCATCTTAATCAGTTTCATTTTATAGGTGATCATCTCGAGAAATCCTCGTGTTTGTCACAATGACAGTACGACGTGGCTACAAGTATGCAAAAATAGGACGCATGCAGATATCTTTTCAATACGCCAGCATTCGTATTCATTACTAACAAGCTAGCGAGGTTGTTTCTGTTTATTATACAAATAGGGTTTTCCTATTTTGCATAAGTTTATATCACAGAAATATCTGCATTTTAGATTAGTCTTATATTGTATTAGGAGATAACAGCATGATAAACACAGCCTGCACCTTTCCAGTGAAGGAAACACGATTAGATGGATGTCCTCTGCATCGTAACATCATATGTTGTATTCGTAGTATGTGCGCGAGGAATTTGTTAACCAACAGGTGAGCAAGTAATAAAATGTGAAGTCAAATGACCGCCATCGCATGTTGATTAGAAATGTGTGTGAATGTTACTTGATTGAATGTCATCATATGTAGCATTCGTATAATGGAATAGTGGCTAGTTTATGTGGACGATGAATTTGTTAATAAACAGGTGAGCAGGTAATAAAATGTGAAGTTAAGTTGACTGCCATCGCATGTTGATTTGAAATGTGTGTGAATGTTACTTGATTAACTGTCAATACCAATTTGCATGGCATATAAGTCTAATAAAAATATATCTAGATCTAGAATCGCCCAATGTTTCCCTAAAATGTGATATGAAGCGATCTTTGAATAAAGTCATACAGTGAACCCTTCATCCGCATACAAGGTTCCATTAAGGCCAATGCGTAGTTGGCTACAGGTTTTTGATCATACTTGAGAGCATGTGCCATGGTAAAAAAGTCACAAATAGTACGTATATATATATCATCAGAAGTCACAAGATCATCTGACCTCATACCAAACCCGGAAGCAACACACTCTCTTGTGCCATGGTTGGACAAGTGCCACCGGTTACTATGTGAGAATATGGCTGCTAGTAAAAGCATCAAAAGCTACCACACAATGTACAGGATTTAATGAAGTCATAAAACACTGGTTGACTCCAATTACAGACAGATCTATTTATATATCTCAAAACAAGCACACAAGCGCCGCTTAATTCACTCCGATTCAGTCGCTACACTGATCCAATACCCATTTAATGTATACAATGGACAGGATCATTACAATTAACTTAGAGGCACAATACTGCACACATTATGGACACGGACGGATAATACAAATGTGAATTAGTTTATCACATGTCACAGAAAGGAAATACAGCATTGTAATGTGCATAGACGTATTCACCGCCAACGCTCATTAATATGCCATTTTGAAGAACCAGGTTATATCTTTGTGGTGATTGATGAGGATGTTTGATGTGGTTAGGCAGCTTTCGGTGGTGCCAGCAAACACTGCATCGGATCTCCTGTTTAACAAGGCGGAAAAAGCAATGCATTACATTACAGAGTTAGTGTCTTCACTTCATGGTTAGCACAAAACAGCTATTGTATTTGTATTGAAAACATGACTTTCTCTGTCTGCAATCTATAAACACAGGGGAGGAGAGTGAATGCGTATGCCTCGATGTCTCCTTAAACCTCTTCGTTGTTCGGTAATTGTAACTTATCATAGCCAAGTCCCAGGCATTGTTACAAAGCTTTGTAGTGACTGAACAAAGCAAGATTGATTTGCGACAACTATTGCTATATTTGTAGACCAGCACAGCTGTGTGCACATACCCAAACATGACATTCGTGTCATGCATCTGACAGCTTACATGAAAGTTTGTTTTGGTGTCACTTTCAGTAACAAGCTGTTATCTTGGCTTTGTTAGATGTAGATGGTTGTGAAGTTAAGACAGTATTGGTGTGTGCCGTCTTCCACATGGCTCAAATCCATCACCCATACAATGTTGCCAATCCCATCTTCTAGAGGGTGAAGTCGAATGCTATATTATTGAGGATGCAAATGCTGACCATATTTTACTAACAGTTAATGTCATCATATGTTTACCGTTCAGAAATTATGTCAATATACAAATCCAGGCAGATTGTATTTAATGATGCCAATGTTGCGTTAGTGATACTGTGAAGGCAATATTTTAGAAACATAGATGGTAATATAGGGTCGCGGAAAGTAAAACCCCACCATTAATTGCGCATGCACGTATAACCCCTTGACATTGGCTTTACTTGTAACCAGATACTTTTAATAATTCTGGAAAGAATGTTTTCTTGCATAAATGTATTTGTTATACATACAGAAGATCCTTTCATACATTGCTGTTAGCATACATGGATACGCCAACCTGGATGCAGCTCTAGATAATCGTTTTTATCATTACTTGCATCGGTAATAGCAAAGACATTTTAGTCAATAAGTATAAGCCCAGATTTCTCATCTGTACCAACTGTTTAAAACGATTGCAGGAGAATCTACCCACACGAAGACATCAATGAACGAATACACATACTAAATCAATGAACTATAATCCATGATAAGGAATAACGAGCTTCGCCCACTGGGCGATAATGTTTATTTCATTAGGCGGCTAATGTGTAATTTATATCTAACAACAATATGAGTTGAATAAACAGTGTGTTGTCATTCATCCTCAATGCACAAACAAAATGCAAGCAGATTGTCTCAGAGAAGAGAGAGAGAGAGAGAGAGAGAGAGAGAGAGAGAGAGAGAGAGAGAGAGAGAGAGAGAGAGAGAGAGAGAGAGAGAGAGAGAGAGAGAGAGAGAAACGGCCGCCAAAGAAGTTCAATAGAAGCAGCAGAATTACAATAATCGACAATATCTGCAGGTTTTGATCCAGCTCTTTTGCACCTCATGAGGTGCTTAACACTTTTGCTGCTAAACAGTCGTTCAAACTTAGCGATACGGTATTGGTAGATGATCTTGACATTGCAAGTCAATGCATATATTTCGATTAATAACTGTTGAAATATTTAATCAGCACGTTGATTGTAAAATTTGGTGCACAACAGAATGCAAAGAACAGTACAGAAGCTGTCATTGGTATTAATACAATGCTCCGTGATAGCACCATTAACTTGGCTTGATTTGCATTTGTCTGTTGTCCAGCACGAAACAACATTTCCGTTATCGCATTGAGAAGTCGCCTGTTCAACAGTTAACACCATATGCCTTTATTAACATGTAAATAGGCAAATATCTTCCGACTCTCTGGCTAGATAGCTAAGAGCTCACATAACGCTGACACTAGCGCCCACTACTGAGATGCCAGGTACACACTATCTGCGCCAGTGCTGGATGTTCTGTCGATAATAACACGCGAATTACACTAATCAGAATATAGCAATAACTACACTTGCATAAAATGGAGATAAACGAGGACAGAAACCACGGTAAGTTTAACCGCATGAATCACGCTTGGTTGTTAGATTATAAAATGTCTCTATTTTGCAAAGTTTTTGGTTTGATAATATTATTCGGTAAGTGAGGAAATTAAAGGATGGTTAATGAAGAATGCAACCAAACTGAGAATGCAATGTCTTTTTGTATCGCGTTTTGCTTATAATCGCGTAGATAGCAAGCTACACAGGAGTTTATGACCCATTAATGTTTAAAGACAATCAATATATTGATCATAACCATTACTGTGCACACGCTTTGGGAGATCTCGGAAATCCTACTGCGGGATATCCGGCTTACAGCTATATATGGCATTGACTTGTATTAAGCACGCCAAGCAAGGCTTATATATTTGATCAATATCCAGCTTATCCGTGATGTAAGTACTCATTGCCCTCAAACTGGATACCACGAAGGCTAAGTAGTCTAATGGTTGTGCAATCGTCAAGAGGTCATTCAGAAGTTATCGAGAACGGCGTATCCGATCCTCCCCAATAATGATGTAGTTTGTGTGACAAAGACTTCGGGGTTATTAGTTGGCTAGGTCAAACAACAAATTTCCAATACATAAAAGTATGGATAATTGGTCTTTGATTGAGAAGAGATCACTAGGTATCTTTATTGCTGTCAAATGAGCTCTTAGTGGGGAAATATAGCTGATCAATAATCAGTACCAAGGCTTCCGTTGATTCAACTGAGCTGATTAGCAATTAACATTCAACAATGCACCAACATACGAATATGAACAACCCTAAATTGATGGTTGTCAATCGACCAATATTCACACAAGAAAAGCATTAGATATATGCAATGGATTATACAGATTAAAATGAAAAAAATGAAAACAGCTGCCGTACATTTGACATTCATTTGCGACGATCGCTTCAAAAGGGTGGATGGTATGCAAAGTAAGCACATTGACTATGTGTATCAACTTTTTTACAGTACCCATCGTATAAAAATTGCGCAAAAATTCCACGCAAAGGAATGATTTTATGCTAGTCATCCCAGACAGATGACGAGGCATTATCAATGCATCAATTTCGAATCACATTGCATAATGGCCGTACTAAATTAAGCCTCAACTGGAGTTGAAATACGTGGAATAAATTCACATAATTTTGTAGTCAATAGGCTACTGAATGATCTGTTTGCCATCGAAGAACTTTGCATTCACAGATTGAAAGACTTTGGCTTAACACTTAGCCGTCCCTAAAGTAAATACAATATTTTGATGTGTAATGATCACGCCGTGGTTCGTTTTGGTTAAGTCCATCACTTATGGGCAATTGACTACGAAATCTTTATTACCGTTGACGTTTCTACTGACCGGAGTATGTGATTATAAGTTCAAATCGATCTTCTTAATGTTTACGTCATTCGGATGTTTGAATATTGTAAAAACAGCTGCATTGTATTATGCAAAAACCATAACACAGTCCAAGGTGATTTATAATAATGGACTTCAAGGTACAGGCCTTTGGATAAGGATTCACACAAAGTTATCGATGGTGGGGCATGCGACTGTTGAAGTATCAAATGTTTGTATACTGAGACTACATACAATTCCGGGGACGATCATCTAATTTTATATTTATGCATCACGGAAATCTTAATCTTAATATAGACGAACAGTTGTGTCCTGTGCAATGTCACTGTGGAAATCACAAAACAAATCAGCAAACTACAAACTGCCCTTTTTTAAATATTCCCGATGCAGTAGTTTATAATGTGGTTCTGTGAAATCTTTATCTGAAGAATAATGTCGTTTATTGGTAATTTAGCAAGTTTATCCCCATTTCTTAATTATATTGTTCTTCTGTGGTTAATATTCCCCAAGTAACTAAGAGACGAATGTAAACCAAGTAACAGTAGAAAGATGGGTTAATCATATTGAACGGATGATCAAAGGTATGTAAGCTTCGATGTAAAGTTGGAATACAATGAACGTATCCTTATCGGAGTGATATTTGTTTTAAGCTGTAAATTGTTTTTTAAATTTGCAACTATGAATTAATGTTTTTATAGATATTCAGTGTGGTCTCCAGTCGAATGACATAATCAGCATCGGGTTATTTTGTGTGGATAAACGTTCTGCATTTAATGCTATGGTTTCCCAGACACAAAACATTGAAGCATAACGGGAATATGGCATTAGTTATAAGTTAAGACGATTGAAACAAATCCACAATTCAAGACCCTAGGTGATTGATACATAAGAAGGTAAATATTTATGAGTAGGAATCCAATACGAAAACATCAATAACATGTCGTCAAGCTATTCGGCTGAATATTATTGGTCGCACAGGGTATCAATACAGCGGATATCTATAACTGAAAGCGTATTCTGTCTCTATTGGAATCACAGTTTATGTTACTGTATTCGTGCAGTCATCATTTGAATAAAATAAAATGTTATATCGCACATAACCTAAAACGAGTCAACTTCAGTATATGCGATCGGCAAAATAAAAAAACAAATTGATATTATCATAAACACACACGAGCATTGCATTGTGCAATGGACTGTGCTCTAAATCAAAATCTCATCAATTGGTTAGGCGATGTGTTAAATATAAAATCATGAACCAGACGTATCAACATATTATTATGTATTGGTTTTCCTACCTCAATGAGACTGTATCGTGATGATATTCAGCGCAAACCCTAAAGGCTATAAAAGCTAAACAAATAATGGACATTAGACACATCAAGCTATAGAGGGAAATCAATTTAGCCTATTTCCAGGGTTATCGCCTTCAGCAACTCATTCCACTTTAGCTATTGGTCCCGGAGTAATAGTTGAAAGAGGTATTTCCCATCAATTCTGTCAACGCAAAACGACTCTATGTAATTACGATGCATCAAATTGCTACCCCATGTTATCTTAGGGCAACCACTACAAACAAGTGTTTTTATATATCATTGTTTGTATATCAGTTGAACTACATTGTAACACAACCAACGAAAATGAATCAACATTATTTTAAACAATGAGGTCCCATTGCAAAGTTGATCGATTAGGATGAGTGTGATACTTGAAGAGCCCTCCTTGGGCCACAGTATAGAGTTGCGACGAACCTTCTACGCTCACCCAATTGCAATTATTTGTTTATTTGGGTAAGGCGATGCTTATATATCATAATGTCTCTTATTAATTGGAAACAGTGAATAATTTATCTTCTTCAACTACTTTGTGTCACAACAACCGGATATGTCTAGTTGTACAAACAACTGAGAGAATGTACACGTAGACTCTTGATGAGGAATATCAAGCTGACGATACATTGCCATGTTAATGAATACCTTGTTTGCCAACTTCCTTAAATTGAATTGTATATATTCTTGTAGCAATGCCGCTATTGTAGCCTAATGATCAAGCAATGTCATATTATCAATACAGTAAATTCTGGATGTAGTTCTATAGCATAATCGTCCCTGATCTCTAATTATTGTTTAAAATATTGTACTACGGTGTAAGGTTTTCCATGATGCTTCACATTATCAATTAAGATTAATGTATTCTCTCATTCATTGTTGCACAAATACAAAAAAAAAATGGTGATCAGACTTGCCCTGGAGTTTTGTTGTTGTGAAAGATGCAGTTACAACGAGTGTTGGTTATTGGCAGTTCTACGCCTCAATACAGTATTGACTTATCGTCTAGCATATGAAGGAAACGAGCCAGCGAACTCGTGGAACATTTAGTATATGTCCTAGTTCTGGAGTCGACATTATGTTAACAATAGTATCTCGATCATTTACAAAGATTCAAGTAAGGTGTCACAGGACCTTGAGGGACATCGCTTTTGCAAAAAAAACATGCTGAAATGCTTTCAGAAATTATGATTGACATAGTGTTCTATGTTTTTCCAATATTATTACCCAGATATGTTAAGCTAACTGGACGGTATATTTCGTGCTTTACTTGAGTGTTGCCTCATCTGAGCACTTACGACGGAGTTTGTAGGCGGTTGAATGACAGTGTGACATATGGTACATCCATTTCATATTGTTATTTGTCGGTAACTTGACATTTGCTTCACCTGTCAGTCTTAAGGCTGTTAATATATGATGAATTATTTGCAGTGTTTGGCTATCAGGATGATATTCGACTGGCTACACTTCGTCGGTTCTACTTGATTACGTGTAAAATATACATCGCAATATGATTTCACGTGGACCAAAATCTGTTTCTAGATAATCTTAAGCCTTCTTTGAAGCATTGATAAGACGTATTATTGGCAGGCAATATTACCTGTCAATTGGAAGGAGCTATTCCAACAGTTCGTCTGTCTTCATTGACTTTACAATGGTTCGTCAAAGAATCAAAAGCACATTAACCATTTCTTTGTAAATTCCTCTCATAAACATTGACAATATGCTGAAATTGAAAGCTACGAAATAGCTAGAGATGCCCTAGTGATAAATACCGGCATGTCCTTTATTAAAATCTATTGGCATGTATTAGTTTATCAACAGGCATTCCAAATTTGTAGAGAAGGAAGACACCCGTTAGCTATAGGTGCACTCTAACGGTAGCGGAAAGAATGTCTTCACGTTGTCGATGGTTTGCTAACCCCTCCTTTCCTTTAATCCCCCATACGGACCATCTCGAGAGCAATAAACCGTGTGAACAATTCCTAAGGCCTTGATCTTCGGCCGTTACTGTGTTTCGTGTCTAAGCCCTACACATTTCATGCTGTCTTTGATATTGCAATAGAGCATGAATGATGCTTTTGACAAGCTGTACAATTTACAGTAGCAGATAGCATCAACGAACACATATATAAGACATGGTGCTAGTTGCAAATGGCAAGTAAGCAGAAAGCAATATATGCACTGCATACTAGATATATGGATCACAGTTTAAATGTTCAGGAATGGGAAGAATTCTTGCAAGGGGCTGAACATGCATTTTGACGAATAGAGTAGTATACACGAGGAATAAACCAGTTCGCACAGAGACCAAAGCAATGTATACAAAATTGGCTCAACATATTGGACATTAGTGTAAAAAGGAGATATCTAGAGGAGCATGGATAAGTAATTACACCCAATATTCTTCTGTAAGAATCTTGATCTATTTATGCAATTTATATATAATATCTGGTTATTCTGATACAGATCTGTTATCAATAATTAAGATTAAAAGTCGCCTAATAATGCGTTAGCACTCATTTAGCACTCTAATGTGGGAGTTGGTGTTGAAGATACTACTTTTCACCGTTTCAATTATATGTGTATAAGTGATTCTTCTGAAGTGCTGTTAAAATGGTTGCTAACCGCTTGTAATGTGCAATTACGACAGTCTACACTGGTTAAGAATCACTTGGCCATTCATGCATTTTAGGTGGGCTGTTATAGCAAGAGGCATATTGCTCCTGATTGATAGATGTGGCGAATATATTTGAAAGTGCTGTCATATTTCACCTTTTGGTCCAAGATCGCATTGCTCGACAGTGATTAATATGAGGGCGCTAGGGAAAATGGCGCCACCGAGTTCGGATGTGATCCTGTATTTCAATCTATAACAGTTGATGTATCTAAGATTTTAAATTACCCTGCCACAATATTTAACCGTTGATGGGAAATAGGTTGAACATATATGAATGAGTTGGTGGATAACCCATTTCGTATTCAGATGAAGTCAGTATGTTAAGTATTGTTATTCTATCTGCTTTAGTTAATATATTGCATTCAGGTAAACATTGGATGTATTATTGTGATAGTGTTCCTGTTATGCTGCAAATCATGCGCAAGGCCACTTGGGCGATGTTCTAAGTTTGTCAAATAAAACTCATTACTATTCCTTTATGACCGGCTATTGTTCAATATCATAACCCTTAGAGGCATTGAATAACACTGACATTAAGTTCTTGAATTGATTGCATTACATACAGGAAGATGTCATTTATGACGATTTTTTATGTTGCGTTTTGTTCTGAGAAGACACTAGGTTGCTAATAATGTTTTTATGAGCAAATTGGACTGCGTTAGATGTAGCAATCTTTTCTACATCGCTTTTTACTAGAAAACATATGACTGACAACGTACGGTGTCAAAAGTCAAGAAGGTTATTATACCGAACCGTCTGTAGATATAACGCCATTGGTCATTGTTACGGACATATATAGTAATGACATTAAGGAGGAATACGGAAATTGATCTTTAGTGTAAGCGATCAGCCTTACGTGTGTTGTATGATTATTGATTTCATCTACGGCACCGATTAATGGTTATTGTAAAACATCATTTTGGGAAATCCTTAGGCAAAATCTCAAGAATATAGAGACACCATAGATCATGTAGATATAATCAGATGCATGACATGACGACTCAAAGACAAACTGTTTAACAGGGAAGCAATAGATACACCCGTTGATGCTATTCACAGTTTAACAAGAGCATGCGGTAATTAATTTAGTTGGCAGTTGCAATGGGATCATCACGAGGAAAACATACAGAATTGCCTATATTAGCTTGCCCATTAGATTCCATGAATATAACATTTCGTCATACATGACAACAATTTCGTGAAACTATAACTAGAAATTATAACAAAGGTAGGCGAACTGAATGCATGATAAAATATATTCAGCTCGGAGTTAAAGGGCAGCTGCAAAGGCTGTCATTCTATGTCTAGTTGCTATATATCAATCACGCAGAGCAGATTTAAAAAAGGAAGTACGTATGAGTCATTCGTAAAATGGCGACACAGAGAGTTAGCAGGCAGTCTTGATATGAGTTGACATGACATGACTTTTATTCAGTTGACAGTTGGCGACTCGCATATACTTGTCACGATAAAACAGTTTTCAATTCATCAATAACTTAACATTTTTTGTTATTGCACCATCTATGTAAACTTGGTCAAAAATGTAGACGATCGGCTTCATTTTTTCCCTTGACCATTTAGCTCTGGAGTAATTACCTGGATTTAGCCAGCATGTATATTCAGCAATTGATTGAAATAGCAAATTCCCTAGCCGTATATCCGCGATTTAATTCGGGATCCCTTGTTTCCGAGCCTATAAATTGACGGGCATGCTGCACTAAATACACAGCCTAGCTCTAACATTAACATGCGTTACCGCATTATCAGTATACATGAGCAAACACCCATAATGTCCACCAAGTGCCCGTCTTGTGAACCAGCAAATATAATTATGCTAAAATTTTGATGATATATGTGGGATTATGACATATAAAAGAGCAGTCAGGTCATTCAATGCATCTCTGCAGCTTCCCGTCACTTGTAGGCACCGTGCTGAAATGAGCTTTAAGTTGTTTGTAATATTTATCTTCAGTTTCACAGTAAATGTAATCCAGCCAGCGATTTGGTTTTGTTTCGTATACGACTTCATTATTGTCCATATACGCTCTTATTTGATACAATGTTCAAGGTTTTGCAAATCACGAAAGGTTTAGGAGAAAATGCGTCATTCCAATCCGCGTTTGTCCTGTTTTTAACTTAATCTTGCCACTTATCGACGCTTCACGAGTATTGCTATGGCTGAATCTCACGTAGACTGAGTTTTCCCTGTGTGGGACACTGCCTGAACTTGATTGAGCTATAAGGCATACACCTTGGGTGTCAGCGTTATAGATAGCGTTAAAGTGACTAGTTTGTGAGTAGTTATTATGGACGATGACGGTTCAAAATAACCGCTGAGATAAGCAATATATGACCATGCGTAGAAATGTTATGTACAAATTACATTTTTATGCATTTTACAATAATTTACTTTGACGACGCATTTAACGTCTAGCAACACACTAAAATTTCTATTGGTGGTCTCAACGGTTAATCTAACAGCAACGATTTGTATAAAATGCTCACACTGGCTTAAGATAGTAATAAACACCGCCGTATTACAGTAACTTACACAATGACTATAAAGCTTCCATCTACAGGAATAACATACTGAGCAACAAGACAATTAACCCCGCATGACTGTCCCGTTTTGGCGTGCTATATCAGTCCTTGTTACTTTAGCACTTGTCAGAAAGTGACTCATTATATTGAGTCGTGTTGAGTAGTGGTCATGCCGCATATCGGTAATAAGTTAAACCCGTTGCAGAGTTTTAATTGTGATGCCAGTAGCTTTGATGGTTTTGAACGTATTGAGCGGACATCATCTCTTTACGACGATTAATATAGTTACAGCATCTGCCCGGGTGGTCGCCGGAAGGTTGTGTCACTGATGGACGGCCATACTTAAGTCTCATTAGCGTACATAGGGGCCATGCATTGACGTGCCATGCACACGCTAGCCTGTTTTCGTTTGCCATGCTTCCGTATGCAAACGTCTAACATCGTCGCAAAACGATAGAATGATAAAATTCGACCCCATTTTACAATATAGGCACTGATACATTTCGCTTTTTCTTCACGTACCGCTGTAGTTGATCCATTACTTGTAAAAACGTCCATATATATATATATATATATATATATATATATATATATATATATATATATATATATATATAGATATATATATAGATATATATATATATATATATATATATATATATATATATAGATATATATATAAATGCATATATATATATACATAAATATATATATATTACATGTATATTTTATCCTATATATATATATATATCTATATATATATATAGATATATATCTATATATATATATATCTATATATATATATATATATATATATCTCTATATATATCTATATATATATATATATATATATATATATAAGCCGATGTTTTGAGGAATTTCGGGCATTTAATATATACATATTAATATATATATATACATATATATATATATATATATATATATATGTCTACATATATATACATATATATATGTATATGCATATATATATATATATATATATATATATATATATATATATATATATATATATATATATATATATATATATATATATATATTTATATAAATATAAAATTCGGTCTTATTTGAATCAGCGCTTTTGTTACTGTTTTCGTGCAGTCACCACGTGAATCAGGAAGAGGGGAAAATGTCATATCGCAAATAACACGAGTCATATTGAGTTAATGTGATCGTCGCGATAGCAACAAATTGATATAAGCATAAACACATAGCGTTCTTGTAGGGTGCAATGGGCTGTGCTCTAAATCGAAATCTCATCAATTGATAAGGCGGTTTGCTTAACCTGAAATCATGAACCAGACGTTGCAACATATTATTTTGTATAGGTTTACCTATCCCAATAAGACTCTGTCGTGTTAATATTCAGCGCTAAACCCTAAAGTCTATAAAAGCAATAATGGACATAAGTCACATCAAGCTACGGAGGGAAATCTATTTAACCTTTATCCAGGGTCATCGCCTTCCGCAACTCCTTCCGCTTCAACTACTGGTCCCGCCGTAATAGCTGATCGGGGTACATTCCATTAAGTAATGAAAGGTGCTGCTCTCAATTCCGTCAAGGCTAAACGACAACAATGATAGATAAGGATAATTGTGATACTTGGAGAGTCCTACCTAAGTTGCAGTATATACTAGACACGAACCTGCTGCTCTCACCATATAGCGATTATTTGTATATTATGATAATGTGACGCTCATATATCATATTTTCGTGTATGATTTGGAAACAGTTAATCCGTTTTATTCGTCAACTACTTTACGTCACAGCAAAAGGATACTTCTTGTAGAACATACCATGGAATGAATGTACTTGGAGACATTAAAATAAACTAATAATTATTGATAAGGAATATTAAGCCCTCAATAAACCGCCATTTTAATGATTACTTTGCATGGCAACTTCCACATATTTAACCGTGTATATTCTTGTAGCAATGCCGCTAATGTAAACTCACGATCAAGCATATAATTAAGACGCATTATACTAGAAGAAGTCCCATAGGATTATCACCCCTGTTCACTTTCTCATTTTTTTTACTGCACTATCGTGAACAAATGCCACTCACGTCTAACTACGTCTGGCCTACATAAACAGTCCAAGAGTTTTAATTCCCTCTTGCATTCCGCTGTTTTAGCACCTTTCAGCATATATGTTTTTATTTGAACCCGGTGGTGAAGTTTTATTTTTCTATGTGATCATGCTCCACCATTAGGCGGTAAAGTGTTCGGTCGTTGTATAATTTATCAAGCACCGCTCAGTGTCCGTATTGACCCTCTACATTTGGGTAGATGTGGAAAGGATATACACGCGTTGAAAGCATATCCGATGAATTTATAACAATCCTTGAAGCTTAAGATTATACAACTATTGCATGTGCTGACTACCTAACTACAAACCTGCTCCCAATAGCTAAGAAATTAGTACATACAGCGCTTTACCTTTCTAAAACCAAGCTAATATCCTAAAGTAAGATGTATCAAAATTTGTCTCCAAGGTTACACAAGTGTATATGCGCATATGTTTGTGTCTATATTTTGACCATTTAAAATAATTGACATATCGCATGTTCACCTATATGGTGCTCATTTTGTCATGTCGGTAAGTCACTAAGCAGTGAATATGCGTGACTCTTACATATTGGTGTTTGTTAGCGCTATCGGCGCCTGATTAATGGTAGGTCATTACTTTTAAACATTTAGATCAATATGTTATGGAACGCGCTGTGAATATAATGTACTGATATTGATGCACGATAAGTTATGCTTCATGTCCAATACAGCAGTGATTACAATGATGAGCCCGATAGTCTTGATCGTTATGGATGACCAGGGGAAGAGGTTCATGTAGTCGATCTCTGACCTGCCAATGGCCAACAACAATTGCCAGTATCTACATGGTATTACCATACAGCCCAGTTAACATTACTATACTTTTGTCCACAGATGTGCATCGAGTTGGCACTTTAAAAGCTCTAGTGTTATAGCTGATACCATCTTGGCGGGTTTATTGCTCCATGGGGTAACAACTGAGACAACAAATCAACACTATTATATAATCGATTGAGCATTCGGTATACTTACATGATATTCCCGTCATGTTTTAAAAAATACAGGCCCGACCTATATGTAATCTTTGTTATTGACGTGACTTTGTTGCGCGCATTAAACCCTTTCAAATAATTGTGTCATGTTGAAGGAGCACGTCTAACAAGTGCCTTGTACAAGGTGACGAGCACTCTCTTGGTGAGAAGAGTTCGTTTGGGCATCCCGAAAACATTTTCTGTCATTGATCCTGTTGGCTGAGTAATTTGCAGGATTTGATTGACAGGACAACAAGGCCTCATCATTCCCTTTCCTCTGGCACATCTTTTACAGTAGAGTCGCCCATTCGGTATTCAACATTTTCCTTTTGTTTGACCTATTGGTGGCACATGTTTATTCGTCCTTTTTCTGCAGTCTAGTTTGCTATCAAAAATCTTTCACCATTACGTTAACAACCCTATCTGAATCATTTCCAAAGATTTAAACAACGTGACCCAGCACTTTGAGAGATAACGCTTTTGCACAGAAAGCCATGCGGAAATTTATTATAAAAATGTTTTCTATAAACCTTTGTTCCCGAGCATATAATGTTTTAATATAACTATAGCATCTGCCCTGGTGGTCATCGGAAGGGTGTGTCACTGACGGACTGCCATACTTAAGGCTCAGTCATTAGCTCACATTATGGGGCATGCTATGACTTGCCTGTTTTCGTCTGCCTTGCTTGCGTATGCAGACGTCTAACATGGTCTTGAAAGCATGGAACGAGAAAATCCGACATGATTTACCTTATAGGCACATATACATATCGTTATTCCCTCATATACCACTGGCTTGAGGAATGACCCTCGTCACATGAAATAACAACTGCTTCAAGCGCAGTGTAAATTTGTTAAGCATAAATATTCGTAGCCCGAACTTATCTGTTCTGCAATTACATATGTAGCCAGTTGAGAGCGCGGTGCTGCCTCTGCAGCAACTTAATCTTGTCCTCTATAGATTGCTATTCCTTCCGAAACTGTATATCAGATGAAGCATTCACACCTTTTGCCTCAATTCGTGTATTGACCAAAACTGGGTCGATCCGAGTCAAGTGGGGATATAACACTTATGGTAAGTTATCCAAGCAACACAAGCGTCCTCAACTAACATTGTCGTGATATAAACTCGTTCATCACTGTTTGGACACTTCCACCATGATAGCATATGAGAAAATAACCGTGCTGTATTTCATATTTCTATGGTGCCAACCAGATTGTGTGACAGCCAATGGAATTCAGGCTTTCATATATACCCATTATGCGAACGCATAACAATCTAACGCCAGCACTTACGAAATGGCGTCAATATATGTTCAAGGAATTGGATTATGTGGAAAAGTGTTATTTATTGAATTAATGTGATTTCAAACATGTGGAGAGATTTTAATGCATCTTTATATATAATTTATCAACATTAAGTGTCGGCTTACACTTATGGCCAATACAATTTGACGTGACAAGTGGTGTTAATGATACCGCAGAGCGGAGAATTTCCTTTGTAAGTCCAGCCTGGAAATGAACTTCTTCATTTGAATACGGCTAATATCCGTTGTAATAGTAATTAACAGAACATGAAGCGCAGTGTTTCTGTACTACGGACAAGAAAACTCGCTCGTTAAGCTCGTCCAAAGACTTACGATAAAAAATATATTTACATAACAATGTAATATGTTTCATTCTGATGGTACCATTATATATGCTCAAACTAGATACAAATCATATCCATAGTATCTGACGTGTACATTGAGTTAGCAAATTTAAATGCAGTGCCATAAACACCGCTACACTAATATTCATTCCACGGTGAGATTTACGAAGTCTTACACAGCATGTGAAGATGTTTGGACGCCATTATAGTATTGAATGACCACATTGTCCATGCATTTTACTGCGCCATCTCCCCTGCATATCATTCCATTCCAAATCTTCCATTCTCAAAATGCAAAACTAATTTTGATGACATTCTTACTCGATTAACAGCTGCATCATTTAATTTTGTATTCTGCAGCAATCCATCTCTCTTGGTTATTTCACAGCTAAATTAGGGTAAACAAAATAGTTTGCGTTTTGTTCATATTACTAGATGGCATAGTTATCTGAATAAATGTACCTAGCAGTTAAAACAACAATTGAAGACGCCACGTGATCTTCGCCATAAACACCGACTGATCCCTCGCATGGCCATTAACCACCATGCAATGGCTAAGTCAAGACCCAGTAACCGAAATGATTTCAGAATATTGTCACTAGATACACTCGACAACAATGATAGATTAGGGAATCTACCCACCACTTGGTATTCACATCATCGTGCAACATATGCTCTTCCTGTCTACGGTTATTTCTATTCTACACGAATACAGACAATGGTAAAATCCAATTACCTCTAGAATTCTCGTGCTGATATCGATTAATTGTCTTTGCTTGCCAGCAGCAGAACAACAAGCGTTTTGCACTCGGGAACCTCGATTGGCTTTGTAGTGATTATACCCCAGGTGCAATCACTTTTGCAATCAACAGTTAAATGGCCAAGGTTGTAGAATAAGAAGCCCTCTATTATCAAGGACCGGAACAGTTCTTCTGAATATATCGATTATTTATGACACACAACCAGCATTTGGACTGTCATGTTATTGATGATCTCTAAGCCACATTATCGTAGAGGGAAGTGATCAAGCGGTAGACATTAACACAACAATGCGTCAAGTTAAATCGTAAGGCCTTTCGATAAATATAAGATTCCTAATGTTTCCTTACTACCACGCCCGTCCTACCCTTACCAGAGACTTAAGTTTGGTAAACGTTTCCAAAGTATTGCAATTCTGCAAATGCTATTCTTATATTCATTACAGGACAGTTAATTGATGATGCCGGTACCATGTCGTCACCAACGGTTGCAAGAAGCAAACACTTTCGTCTTTAATGTATGGTATGTAACATAGTGGGGTACATAAACATCATTGATTAATGTTACTGAAGATGAAATATATCCTTATCCTCAATCACAATAATATATCGAAAGGTAGAATCTATATTTTACTTTGCTACTGTATATTGTAGGTTGCATTCAAATAGCATGCAAGGTGAGTTATTAACCTGACAGCTTACAGTCATGATTTTATTGTTGTGTCATTTTAATTTGAACTGAGCTGCTAACCAATTCCAGAGTAGGTCAGCTGTTTACCCGTCCTTTGACTTTCCATGTTTTATACGGACATTGATAAGTTCAAGCAGACATATTCTACTGCCGTAGTACCAAACCAGTTGACAAAGAACCGGATCGCTGTGTTGATTTTAGTCCCCATGGCATATTTATTTGAAGTGTGGTGTGATATGAAAATATAAGTGACATTTTGCATGTTTCAAACAAATGATTATGAACATACTGGATACTTCCATATACACATTCACTGCTATTCACAGCTGTGTATAAAAGGACCTTCCAAAGCATATACACTCGTACAGCAAACTCTTTGCTCCCATACGTCATTCCAATTAAGGCAAAGATTCTGGTTAACGGTTCTGTAAATGTCAAACATTGCTTGAGAGGATATCTCATTGGAAACTGCGTTTGTCTTGTACCTACCTCATTTAGCAGTCGATACTTCTTAAGTATTGAAAAAACTATCAAAGATCAAACATAGACAGCATCAAATACAATGTACTTGGGATCGTATATTAACAGTAATTTAGGTCAGCTAAAAATACTTTTACTCCAACTAAAGCACAACTTAGAACAATTGTAATAATATCAGCACATCAGCCTTGACTACGTGGCTAAACGGCTTCAAGTAAGATTGTAACCTGGTACGGGCGATGGGTTTGTGCCAAGTGAGATATGACATTTCATAGTAGCTGTAAAAACATCACAATCAGCCTCGCGTATCACAGCTGCGATATCACCTTGCGGCCGAACGCGACGTTGAAAACAAATATTTCATGTTATTTATCACCTTCGGGACACTAAGCCAAACTATCGTGCAAGCAAACAAGCGTGCTAAATATAATACTTCATGAGTTAATAGCCGAAGACGGCCGTTGGTTTTTCAAGCCATTATTTATGGTTGATTTATGATGAATACGCATGAAGTTGACATCGCTGGTGTGAATTACACGGGAGCTGCTATATAAGAAGTGGGCTTATTCCTCGCGCGGGTTTGTGAAACAACAGATCCGCGAATGTCCATTATTAGTAACACCTTAAAAACATTCTTGTTGGAAATTCGTCCTTGTCTCTTGCAATCAATTTTGGATAAGCCTCAATGGGCAATGCGCCTGCATTGCACGAAGTAACACGCTAATTACGCTAGTCGTGTGTGAACAAGTTATCTGGCTGGCTGTTTAAAACAGTTACGTAACATTATGAAAACATCTGCATCCACACGCCAAGAACAAAACCATGCATGCAATGAAGTCAAACACATAACCATAATCATGGTAAATATTTTAATATCAAAAATATGATATCAAATAAATATGATACTGATCCTGATATGCGAACATCTTAAGGCCCTGGGAGATTGTTTTCGGAAATAAATGGCCCATTATTCCCATACAATGCATGAAATATAAACAAATCTCCGCTGCAATTATCAATTGTAATGCGTTCGTGATATACAATCTACACAAGAAGATTAGCTATAGGTGTGCTCCCTCTAGGAGCAATATTGTATAAGATATATCAACCGATACATATAGTTGATAAGCATCAATGTTGTCGATTCAATGTTTGCACACCTCTGTGGTGCCATTGAGGATACCCAAAGCTGAACGGAATATTTGAATATTGAATGCCAAGGTTGTCTCGTGGTATACATAATGTTGTAATATCACAAACAGTAAAAACATAGCTATTCGATATCCTAATATTCGTTGAGTACGAATCAACACATTTTATTATCGCAAAACAACTGATAGTTGCCACAGAAATATTATCCTGATAGTCAATAACCACCCATGGATCAAATGCACATTGACATATCTATATGACGTAGAAAATACCATGAAACCGTCAATGATGTTAAAATAGTTGTTTCGATACATCCGGCGTGGCAAGTGGTGGTATATCTTTGCTTCCTCTGCATGGTAGACGCCACAGGGTGTTCATATACCATGTGTCTTGAGCCTAAAGCAAGAGCTCGAATACGTGTGGCAACAGAGGCGTATTTACTTTGACTTAATTAGGCACTGCCATTGTGAAGCTCATTTTAACTGAAAAACCCGTGTTGGACAGGGTGCAATGGCGCTAGACCTATTTTCCAATGTATGCAGATGATTTCTGTCATTTTCCTGCCCGTGTTGATTAAAGAAGATTCACCAAGATAATCATACAATTGAAACAAGATCCCCGAGCTGTTCATTGCGTTCAAATCATTAATTGTATTCAGTCCGTGGTTATACCTATGCAACTGTAGTGGAACACACCACTCACGTCTACTGTGATATTGGATCGGAAGCATGACTACTTTCTGTGAATATCTGTCGATTTGAGCATGCATATCTAACATATTTCTAGCAATAAACCAAACAAGGCTCATTTCACAACGGACGTCAAAATCCCAATTGGTTTTGTGTAATGGAATGCTCAATAAAGCATGATATTCAGCGGAAATTGATTGGACGGGCCAATTTATAAATTGTCAATCTCTTGGTTTTCACCTTACGTTCGGTCTTGATTGAAGATTAGTCGATTGTCCATTGCTGTGAGGCAACGTATACATGTGTGAGAGGATAAATCAAAATGTAGTCGTGTAGCCATTAGTGTAGAGTGAAATGATAGGTGTTTTTGGAAAAGAGTTCGTAGAAACTGATGAAATTTAATTATACCGAAGGGCTTGACTAGGTTCAGCGTGCTTATTCGGCCAGGGGCAAGTATTTCATGAAGCTACCAAAAATCATTATGTAACCCCAAACATCTTTGATTTTCTTGGACTAGGACTTAAGAGTTGAATCAAATGTGTCGCATATGCTATTTGGGGTTAAACATGACTTTCTCCATAAAGCAAACTAATGACGTCCTTTTATTCTACAGTATCAAACCTCTAGGGTTGTTTCACATGTAGCGCCTAATCACGTATACAGGGGTAATTAAAAATATATCATGGCATATATACAATATGGCTGTGTATTTAAACGTGTTCCGACCTTGGTACACTCAAACATATCTTCTTCTCACCGGCGCGAGTGATTTGCGCGTTATTGTTTTCGTTGGTTCGTGTTAGCTTACAATTTGTGCCATGCATTTTTCACATTTATTCGAATTATGTAACAGCGCTTACTCAGTTTTTAGTATAAGAAAAGAAGACAATCGCACATAGCTAATATAACACGGATTGATGTGTCAATTACCATAGCTGTTTCCTTTTAAATTTTATCGGTACGTTCTGGGAAAATATTCTGGCCAGGTTGATATGTTATGGGATAAAGGTGGCATAACTCAACCATATATAGTGCCTGGAAATGTAAGAATCGAATGTTTGCATACTGATAGACCAAATAATTATCAGCAAGAATCACAAACCGTTAAGCCGCTAACACTTAAAGTTAGTGGATTTGACAGCCGTGATTTCGAGGATTACATTAGGACATGTGATTATCAGTTAAAATGTTCAAACTGGCAACCGTCATCAAAATATTAAAACCATTGTCCCTGATATATCCTCATATATGCGTGTGTTCGAAGTGCTTTTATACATAATTCTCAGTCACTTTTCTAGATAAAGAACATTTGTACGCTTCGACAGTAGCCGAAACTAGAATTATTTTCAGCGTTTTATACACGTCAATGTCATGTTCATATGTATTTTGTTGATGGTTACGACGAAAAGGTAGGAAAATTAGGGCAAGGGAAAATAAAGTACTATTTTTTACGTAGTTAGGGTTGTACCCTGTTACATATCAAGATCGGTTTCCAGTAGACTGCATAAGCAGTGCAATTCGATCGAACTGGTAATTGAATAATGACTTTACTTCATGGGACTAAATATAACTGGATCATCTGTTTATTGTACCCCGGGTTAGTGTATTGGTTCTCCTGTTAAACAACTTATTAACCGCTACTCCCTGCATCACCTCGTTCTGACCTATTTTACTTCCATCGAGAGCTCTTGCAAGTCCAGACATTATCAATACGCTGCGATGGCAATTAATGTGAAGGTAATTCCGGCAATTAGTGCTGCCACCCAGCCGAACAATAAACATTAATTAAGCTCAAACTGTCTCCGTTCTGAAACTCCGTTTTTGCTGTAAGAAATTCTCGACATGCTAGAATTAAATTGACGATAATATATTTACAATTACATATATTAAGAAGAAGTTTGCCATTGAATAAAACTTTCAGAGTTAGCATACATTTTTAAGCACAGCAAACACTGGTGGTTAAACTTGTGGTATTTTTAATTAATTTTGATGTAATCTTAACCGGAAATGACGTCCTCTACAAGCATGAAATTTTAGGCTGCAAATATCCAAGCTTCTGACAACCTTCGACAAAATGTTGTTTTCATGAGACGGTTATTAATTATTTGATAGGCAATTGAATTTTTTGGTTAATTTTCTTAAAATTTGGAGTGATTCTAAAATTTTGGGACCCTTAGGCGCCTTGGAAAACCATTTATTTTTCACAACCGAATATGTTCCACTGAAGTTTGCAATTGAATCAATCGCGATATGAATTGCCTACCAAACAAAGTTTTTTTAAAGCATACAAGAATGAGTTAACAAACATTCATTAGGAAGCTAACAAACATTTAATAAAAATTTCCGAATCGACCAATAATTGACCAAGTTATCGATTTTATATTTTTAGACAACCGCAATTGAACCAATTTTCATGACCCTCGCATGTATGTTGATGATCTTATAAGCAATCAAATTTATTAGAAAAATCATGCTGTCCGGCCCAATGATATATTGACAATGATTTTGCTGACTCACGGAAAAACGTATTTTATTATATAGTACAGCGTTGGACCATACTTTCGGGCACACCATGAGACGAGTATATAATACGCGACCTTTATTCAGCGCAACCAGTTGGCTGTTGCTAACAAACCAGCGAAGAGCTGTCAGAAATGACATCCGCTGTACTTACTTTGTGAGAAAACTGTCGGTAATTTGGTTGGTTAATATACGAAATATTATGACAAGCTTCATTGCGGTAAATGATTGACAACGGCCACCGATCATTGTCTATAGACAGCCAACTGGAATGACCGATGTATAACATTATACTGCATGATCATCGATACAGCAATCAATGCAAACTACTGTGGGATAAGCTTCAAAGCTGCCATAAGAATGGACAACGGCAAATCAATTCATGCCAGTATAGTTTCTGCGGATATTATAGCCGACCTATATTGGAATGAGGGCGATGTGTATCAATCCACGCTTGATCTCGTATTCTATACTAACATCATGGCAATGATCTAATGTTTTTAAAGTGCGTTAATTTATTGTTTATGGTGGTATTTTGCTTCGTACCAACGGAATCCTCGTGTTGTTTGTAACATTTCATGGAATGATCACACAACAACATTCCCGTCGTCGATTAATATAACTTCAACATCTGCCGGACGATCGCCGGAAGGTTGTGTCACTGAGGGACAGCCATACTTAGGGCTCTATCGAATTTGTAGCCACGATGGAATTGTTGGAAGATGATTATTGGCTCCCATGTAGCTCAGACAGGTGAATAAATGACACCACAATGCTGAAACAGTGATGGATGTTAATGTCTGCTTTATATGGCTTCCCTCTAGAGCTTACTAGATTCGCTCCAGAAAAATGACTAACTATTTTATACAGTAGTAAAAGTTTCCGCGAAAACGGGAGTAGGTGAATTTGCAGTCCACTGTGCCATCCTTAGTAATTCCAACTGCAATCAAATTGGTTTTACTGCTTTCCACACCAGTTGTCAATATATATGTAGTATATGTTATTCTGAATATAGATAAAAGTCTCCCACCTAACCACATGATGTCATTTTGTTTGGACATTATGATTCTCTCCCATTTACGCAACGATCGATTTTGGCTTTCTCTAGCCTTCATATTGGATAACTACAACACTCGAGTGAAAACATCACTTTAGTTAATCCAACTAAAATTATTGGTGGACATTATTAACATTTTGGTATTCCCTGAAGATAGCAGCATCTTAATCAGTTTCATTTTATAGGTGATCATCTCGAGAAATCCTCGTGTTTGTCACAATGACAGTACGACGTGGCTACAAGTATGCAAAAATAGGACGCATGCAGATATATTTTCAATACGCCAGCATTCGTATTCATTACTAACAAGCTAGCGAGGTTGTTTCTGTTTATTATACAAATAGGGTTTCCTATTTTGCATAAGTTTATATCACAGAAATATCTGCATTTTAGATTAGTCTTATTTTGTATTAGGAGATAACAGCATGATAAACACAGCCTGCACCTTTCCAGCGAAGGAAACACGATTAGATGGATGTCCTCTGCATCGTAACATCATATGTTGTAGTCGTAGTATGTGCGCGAGGAATTTGTTAACCAACAGGTGAGCAAGTAACAAAATGTGAAGTCAAATGACCGCCATCGCATGTTGATTAGAAATGTGTGTGAATGTTACTTGATTGAATGTCATCATATGTAGCATTCGTATAATGGAATAGTGGCTAGTTTATGTGGACGATGAATTTGTTAACAAACAGGTGAGCAGGTAATAAAATGTGAAGTTAAGTTGACTGCCATCGCATGTTGATTTGAAATGTATGTGAATGTTACTTGATTAAATGTCAATACCAATTTGCAGGGCATATAAGTCTAATAAAGATATATCTAGATCTAGGACCGCCCAATGTTTCCCTAAAATGTGATATGAAGCGATCTTTGAATAAAGTCATACAGTGAACCCTTCATCCGCATACAAGGCTCCATTAAGGCCAATGCGTAGTTGGCTACAGGATTTTGCTCATACTTGAGAGCATGTACAATGGTAAAATAAATCACTAATAATACGTATATATATCATCAGAAGTCGCAAGATCATCTGACCTCATACCAAACCCGGAAGCAAGACACTCTCTTGTGCCATGGTTCGACAAGTGCCACTGGTTACTATGTGAGAATATGGCTGCTAGTAAAAGCATCAAAAGCTACCACACAATGTACAGGATTTACTGAAGTCATAAAACACTGGTTGACTCCAAGTGCAGACAGATCTATTTATATATCTCTAAACAAGCACACAAGCGCCGCTTAATTCACTCTGATTCAGTCGCTACACTGATCCAAAACCCATTTAATGTATACAATGGACAGGATCATTACAATTACAGACACAATGCTGCACACATTATGAAAACACACAGCTGTGTGCACATACCCAAACATGGCATTCGTGTCATACATCTGACAACTTACATGAAAGTTTGTTTTGGTGTCACTTTCAGAAACAAGCTATTATCTTGGCTTTGTTAGATGTAGATGGTTGTGACGTTAAGACAGTTTCGGTGTGTGCCGTCTTCCACATGGCACAAACCCATCACCCATACAATGTTGCCAACCCATCTTCTAGAGGGTGAAGTCGAATGCCATATTATTGAGGATGCAAATGCTGACCATATTTCACTAATAGTTAATGTCATCATATGTTTACCGGTCAGAAATTATGTCAATATACAAATCCATGCAGATTGTATTTAATGATGCCAATGTTGCGTTAGCGATACTGTCAAGGCAATATTTTAGAAACATAGATGGAAATATAGGGTCGCAGAAAGTAAAACCCCACCGTTTATTGCGCATGCACTTATAACCCCTTGACATTTGCTTTACTTGTAACCAAATACTTTTAATCATTCTGGAAAGAATGTTTTCTTGCATAAATGTATATAGATACGGAAGATCCGTTCATATATTGCTGTTAGCATACATGAATACGCCAACCTGGATTCGATAATCGTTTTTATC
>CM067348.1:32875811-32910107 GCA_034190875.2 Urechis unicinctus | reverse complement strand
ACTCTCCACTGGCCCGAGAGTGGGAGCGCTGGCGTTTGTATGCGTCGGTACCGGGGGTGAGATAATGTGTTCCAACAGGCGGATCTGTCCCAGAGGTGTCACTCCTATGTCTAGAATATCTTGTGGCTTCAGCAGGGCTAGGGTAGGCAGCGTGGTGAAGCCGTTAGACTTCAATTTCTCGACGTTGCATTCGTCTACACCTTGCGATGTCAACCATTCGGACAAATTATCAGCGTTGGCTCCGCTGCTGCTTCCCCTGCTGGTTGTAGGGGCCGGAGAAGTAGGTCTTGGCTGATGTGTTGTTGAGGAGTTACCGGCGATAGTGGCCGTGCTCTGAGTGATCGACACAAGAGTCGCGATCTGTGGTGCCAAAGGGCCTGATGTAGATGCCCAAATCTCTGGGAAGAGGCTTCTTGCGATGGAAGCAGGAGTGCTTGACTCTGCCATAATGTGCTTTACAAGAGGCACGATGACTAGGGATAAAAACCAGATAGGCTCGGATGCTACGGGCTTGAGAAGCTGCTGACGAGTGTTCGACGGCACAGAAAAATGGCTTAAATACCAGGTAAATGAAACACAAAGCTATTGGTCAAGACCCTGCCCGCTCCCTCCCGGGCCACACCCCCACCCCATGCCACCCACCGTTGAGGCCACCCCCCAATAAAATAACCTATGTCCGGTGACATAGCAGGAGGCCAGGGAAAACACGCTGTCCGGATGCCATAAACATCAAAGGTTAGTTGTATACGGGGACCCGACACCCCCCCCCCCCCCCCCCCCACATACCCCACCCACCCATGTCAGTTCTACTTCGACTCTTAAATTCACGCTCAGGCTCATTTGTCATGTGTAGATGGTATTTGTATTTGTACACCTCTCTCCCGCCAACACCGGTGACGCATTAGTGACCCGCCGTGGTGTCCATCTCAGCAGGAGCTTGGTCTGGTTAAACCAGCGTAGCATGGGCAAGGTAGATATTTCTGTTTAATCGAACAATATGAAGGTCAGCATCGCATAACAAAGCCAGCCACTGTACCCTATATTGAACGGCCCATATCAACCCCTAATGCCATCCTGCCCCTCCATGCTCAACATTTAGACTGCCCGTTACACGATATTATACATGGAGGTTGTGCATCATCATTTCAGTAAAAGGGTCATGGAATAATTGTTGCCAATAGCACTGGCAGATTCAATTAAATTAAAACGATGAAACCGTTTAAATCGTAATTTTTTTATGCAACCCAGCAGAACAATGACTATGAGGAGATAGCTCAGTAGATCAGTCGTCCTTATGCGGAGGTTTTACTACAGAACTCAGCGTCGTCCTAAGCTTGTAGATAAACAACATCAACCAGGGTCGTTGTATGCTTGGATATTTGCGATGTTGGTTTTAGGGTATATTTATCGAAAGGGCTGTACATGGGGTGGTGCGAGCAGAGGGATGGGATAGGCGTATGTGCAGGGCTGGAAATTAACTAAAATGGCCTCACGTCATGAAACAAAAATGAAGTCAGGCAGTCTTAATGACCTATCAACTGTATAATTCAGTATTAGTAAAGTTATCAGGCCAGGGCTACATACAAAATCAACGTTATGGGAAATCTAGCCTCTAGACAAAACAAAAAGGCGTTGCGTTAAATGGATAATGTTTCAGGATAGATAAACCATCCCTGAGCACAAGTAACCAGCGATGTTGTGTTCAGTAGTAACACAGTAACAGTCTGAGGACGAAATACTATTTTGTAAGAAAAGACCACACACCCCCCTGCACTGCTACAGCTGGAATTTGCTAGCTCTTAGAAAAAGAGAAGTGTGGTACAGCTCGATGTCATTAGCAAAACAGGTGTTTGATCTGGTCTTTGAGTGATCATGATTTTATTTGTTCGTATGCAACAGAGATGAAGGAAGTTCAAAACACTTTCATTATTTCATCCTCAGCCTGTATGGATATATAGAAACAAAGTCAGCTTACTCTTCCAGCAAATTGTTGCAAAGTACAAACAGGAAATACCGATTTTATTAACTTTACAAAGGTGCGAGTGTGTGCGAGGGGGAGCAGAGGGAGGTATATATTGCAATTGGACTTAACAAATTCATATAGCATGATCCTTACCCCCGAGTTCAATAAAGTCTCCAATGTATGAATGAGGAGCACGTGCGAGGTGGCTTCTACATCAGCGCGGCAGATCAAATTACAATTAGTCAAATAGAAACCATAGCTAATATTTTATGAGTGCATGTGTTAACTGATACAGCTGCAATTGGAAAGTCAACATACACATCGACTGGCTGATCTTGCAGCGCCCTTACTCAAATAAAGTCGTTGAACAGGTGCTTCTAGTCTTATAGAGTTAAAAAGTTGGTAGAGCAGACAGACTTGTAATAATCTGTGTGCATGTGTAAAACTACTTCAACATCAGACATACAATCGCTGAATGTGTGTAAACAATACTGTAGATGACCCAAGCAGTAATCTTGTTGATTTTTCGACAGAACAGCTTTCGTTGTCAGACGACACGCTGCGCTCACTGATTAGTCACGTCAGGATCTCTATGTTCATTTCTTTGTGTGTAATATACAAAGTGTTCACTGTGAAAAGTACCCGACAGCAGGACGTGTTATTGGGTTAAATCTACCCGTCAGTGACGGGCAGACGGGTGTTAATTTCCAGCCCTGTATGTGTATGTATGTGTGTGTAGATATTTTTGTGTGCGTCGGTGTTTTTCCTTTACATCGCTTTTCATCTGACCAAAGATACAGTAGCACTCCCAATAAATGTTGCAATATGAGTTCACAAATATATTTATTCACATCAGATATTTAAATTGTGTAACATGAATCTTTCATCTATCTTACTTAGCGAGAAATTCCATCAAACTCAATAATCTCTGCTACACTTAACCAGCGCTGTTATTTCATAAACAAGACAACACAAGATCCGTGTCAATTGTGATTATTTGCTTACTTTATACAATACACATCAAACAACCAATGCCAGTGGATCAGAAATCAGCATACATAATAACGGTGTAACTTAACGAACCGCTGAGTACATAAAACAAGTCACAACTGGCAAAAACCTCATCATCTTAAATATCAGGTTTAATATCAACTCAATGTCGAATTGTATTTCTGACAAATAGCATTGACCCTCTAACGCAAATTTGATGACACATTAAGACAGGTTATGTAAGATATGAAACAAAAGCACATCAAATAGAATGGTCACAAATAACTGAAGAACAAAGAACAATCTGATGATCAGGGTCTGTTGTTATCACCCACTCTTATCACTGGGATTATATCAGATACGGCGACTCATTTCATCACACTAGCGGGCAGCATCCCCGTACATATACCAACCAACGCATCACACCTGCCTACAGTCCACCCCGACTCCACCCTCTCCCATCCCGTCCCCGCCCCCTCTACAATGTCAACCACACGTGCTCTGTATGTGTAATGGGCTGACGTCATGTAGCGTTGGCTACCGCCGACTAACACAACGTGTCTCTTGTCCTCAGTCAGAACAACAGCACACATGTAGTTTGGTGTTTTGTATGTGGACCTTATCTGGATGTCCCGAGCTGCCCCCTTATGGAGGCTTGTCACAGGGCAGATGTAGGTGTTGTCCCGACACATCACGATAGCGTGATCATCCACGACAACCAGACCATGCACCCACTGCAGACCATCAGGTAAGCTGAGTGTGCGTGTTACCCTGTGGGAGACTGTCGAGTAAACCTGAAGAGTCACATGGTTATCTTTATCATAAACACCACACACCAGTATGTCTGAGTCGCCCAGTGGACAGCAGCGAGTGTTCCAACACCGTGACCCGACCAAGCTGCCCGCCGCCTGCCAGGTGTCTGTGCCACTCACCCGCATCTCCACCTCCACGCAGTCACCCATGTAAAGCTTACTAGGGTCAGGAGTACCACCCATCACATACAGATCCCCGTTCATCTCTATCATACAATGAGCTGCACCAGGCCTCCTCAGCACACCACCACTACACCAAACGCGCTTCTTGTGATCATACAGCCACACCTCATTTAGCTCCTTTCCCAACCCGCTTACAGTCACCTGACGCTCATTCACGCTCACTGCTACACGGCCCCACTCATGAATGGTGGAGGGTAAAGTGGTGATTGAGTGACTGGCCGCTGTCAGAGAAGTAGGCATGACATACACATCTTGAACAGCGGATTGACAATCACCTCCTTTATAGGGACGCACCCCCACACATCACAACCACATGCTCAGCTTGCTTTTCAAGGATTGCATCTTCCACCAACTCACGTGCCTTGCTGTGTGTTTTAAACAAATGTTCTGCACGTAGTATGAATTTTAGAAAATTTGTAGGAATCTTGTTAAGTGGCAAGACATTAAGAAGGGGGAGGAGATTGTTCGTGCGGGAGTTGGGATCATGTCTCACCCATTCTAGCACGCTACTGAGGCACACATCAGGTGAGCTCACCTTCAAGTCTGGGTGAGACAGGATATGGTTAACGCGTTCATAAGAAAGACCTAAGTAGGAGGGGCTAGTCATAAGGTCCTCCAAGTGACTCAGAACCATGGAGCTGGCCTTCTGCGCGCGAACTTTGTCTTCCACACAGCAAGCTACATCCCAAATCTCGATACAGTTTTCTACCGCTAGATCTAATTGAGAGAGCTGATAAAGGGAACAATCATTCTTCAGGTCATCCATACCCAGAACTTCACATACATCTTTCAAAGGCCCGGCCATACGCACATCCACATCAACAGACCCTTTATACATATAATCAAAACACAGACCCAAGAGATCGGGATCAAAATCAACCGATAGAGCTGACAGTGCCTTCTGAGAGATGGGAATATTTCTAAAATATGGCGAACTCCCGGCTAATACTAGTCTGTGTGCCTGAAAGACTTGACCTCGGCTCTGGATTTCAAGGTCATACAGGTCATCGGAATCTCTAAGGGTGTTGATGTAGTTGATGAGATTGGTGAAGGGGGAGGGTCTTACAGGCATGTAGGACACGCCTCTTGAAACGAAGTTCTCGCCTCCAGATAAGACATCCTTGGATGCTGTGGGTCTAGGGGTTGCCATGCTATTCGGGGTTCCTGAAACACGGATACTGATTAGAAATATTTCACATAAAATTGGTGGCTACAGGAAAAGATCTAAACAGTCTAGTATGCTATCACAGTAAAATTTTATCTGCTAGATAATTATAATCAGTGACTGTGATTGCTTGATACACGGTTCACCAGTGTGTAGGGAAGGTTTACATTTGAATGAGAAGTAGCTCGATGACAGCTTTTCTCCATACCTTAATGTCCGGACTCTCTTGACGGTTCACTTTCAGGTTGAAGCAGCTGACTCCCGGGAGCTGACTGCAGATGACACTAAATGAGAAAGATCACAACGTGCAGTATTTAACATTGTGAATGTCCGTAGATAAATGTGAGCTATATTAAGAGTAGACTGAAGAGGATGAAATAATATAAATGTCCCACAATGTATTAAATTTCTGCTTTCTTATTCTAAGAGCAAACAGACAAATTTCATATAGACCATTATGATTCCATCAGCATGACAACATAAGACAGAAAGATGAATCATAACGGTCAACTTAAGGTGATTTTATTCAAATTGTGGCAATCAATAATCACCTTGACAGGCACAGGAATGTTGCTGTGATCCGGGGTAGGGGAATTCAACCTCCTCCAGCACACCAGGAGACTGTTGAGCAGTCAGAGCAAATGGTGAGATGCTAATTAGGTCGTCGATGACAAACACAAATCTAACTTGCTTGTTTGTGCACACCAGACCCATATTATAAGCACATTCATAAAAACATAGAATGAATATATACATCTCAATGAATGGTCAACACGACGAGGCATTAAGGCTCGTAAAAATTGACGGATGTTCAGATTAGAAACGCATAGATTAATTGAATTCAACAGCATGTCAATTATTGTCATTATTCATTAGATTACACAAGACATAAATTATGAAAGGTTGCAAGACAACTACATTGGTGTCAGGGTAATTTCCTACCATAAACTGTTAGTTCCTGGACAATACTATTCAATAGGACTCAGGCTTGACCCAGTTTTCCATGTTACGTCCATTATATGACGGACTTAAGTAACTAACATTATTATTCTCAATGGCAATACACTGTTCATACGGCTGTAAGAAAGGCTTCGTCTATTTACAAATTGGTTGCTATGGAAATGAAAGCACAAACCACCTCTACAATATCTAAGTAACCAATTTGCTTGGTTAAGTTGATGTCAGACTGCACTTGAAATATTGGGAATTTAATTATTGTTTTGATAGATATTAGTTTAATCAATATATATTGGAGTTTTGGGGGTTACACATTCAAACTAGAAACATGACAATAACAAAATGTTGATACATACCTTAATTTTGACAGCTCACTGTGAGTTGAGGATTCTGACTGCAGACAACAAGCATTACCAGGGTCATAACGTGCATTACCGTAGTCATGGCGTCCACTACTAAACATAATGAATATTTATAGAAATACTATATATATCAAGTTATACGTAAGCACTAGTTAGATGAGGTGGATTTATTCATTGTCTGATATGTTTGTCTATCAGCAAACTCACAGAAGAGTTATCCTTAAGAAATGCTCTTTAAGTAGACCGTTATGATTACGTAAGCATGACCGCATAAAAGAAATCATAACGGTCCACTTCAGCCGACAATTCTCAAATTGTTGTTTTGTGCATAGTGTTAAAAAATGATAGCTACTGCAACAAACAAAAATATGTCTGTATTCACCTTGACAGGCTCAGGAAGGTTGTTGTGATATGGGAAGAAAAAAATTAAGTCCCCTTCAGTGACGCTTGTAGATCGTGGACCTGTCACAGCAAACAGTAAGAAAATAATGTAGTCAGCACATGTCTGAGCATAACTTCCAATAAGACTTACAGTGACCTAATATGTATATTTTAAACATTCTACAGGCCATATCGACAAAAAATGCCTCTGGAATGTAGCAGATTGAACATTCATAATAGGAGGCTGTGACCTTGCGATAAGATTATAAGACTAAAGTCACGTATAACCGACTCAAGATGCTCTTATCAGCATTTATATCAATTACTCAGGGATCTAAGGTCCGACAAAGCTGACATTTATTTGAATGTGAAACAGGTAGACTGGATCACAGTCAGTGCATTCCAAGCATTGTAGATCAAAGGATAAAGGCGTAAAACGCGCTTCAGCTGCTTGTCGAGCTGGCTCGCATGTATTCCATTGACTCGGACCCAACTCCAGTCACGTAATTAAGTGGAATAACAAATTGTTGGCGGCGAGACAAATCAGGTCCATGATCTAAAATAGTAGATCAAACTTGGCGTTAAACAATAACAGCCTTATCATTTCCTGACTGATCTTCCGATTTTGTTTCCGTTTATGCTCTTCGAAAAAACCAGACGGCGTTTACTGTTATGAATGCTACAAGTTGGTGGGTATCATAACGTGCAAATAAGTTTGTCCAAAGATTGTTTGAATGCATGGAGATACGAATTACAATTAAATACATTTGTATCACCATATATGTATCACTAAACTCGAGAAATAAAAAGTTTTACCAATGCATTAAGCAATACCCGGGATTAATCGTCCTATGGGGGCACTGACTAAGTCGTTGTTTTTTAAGTGAGGTTTTTTAGCACATAATTATTGAACCGTACAATAGAAAACCGACGGGGTGAGCTTTAATCTTAGGGTGATGACGTCATTTGTCATGACATTGAAATAAGGAGTTTAAGACAGCCAGAAGAAGATTATTAGTACCTCAGTGAACAGTGAATCTGAACCCCGGGTGGGGGGGGGGCACTTAAGTGTATAGAGGTAGTATATATGTGCCGCGCGACGGGGTATGTTTTTTCGGCCTCTCGACTTGTACGACGGGTTTTTGGGCCTCATACTTGTACGACGGGGTATGTTTTCTCAGCTTCAATCTGTACGACAGGTGATACATTTGCATAATACCATGTACGACGGGGTATGTTTTTGGCCATTTTGACCTTGTACGACGAGTACGGGTTTTCGAGGTCCCGCGGCACACCCCTATCCAGAATGAGGCCAAGTGCCCCCCCCCCCCCCCGGGGATCTGAACACTGGTGACTTTGAACCGTGTTATCATTCAGCTCAGATTTTAGCGAAACACCTCCTGACCATATCGATCCACTCAAGGCATCGAAGATTAGCAAATATCTTATATTCAGTACACTGATAACGGTAGTACACTTGAACGAAGTGAGGAGCTGAACCGGGAGCGGGGATTGTGGTTCACCTGGGTACTGATTGAGACGATAGAACATAAACTTGATATCGCAAGATAGGCACGTGAACGGTTAATACGATAACGTCATCAATTTGATTAGTCTTATCTGACGTCACGAGGGGATCGCGCTGAAAAGAACCGCAAGATTGACGAAAATTTAGCAGTTGTCGAAAATGTTAAGAAAGTGAATTTTGAGCTGGGTGAGGTGTTAATTGTTTGGTGAAAAGAAACAGACAAGCGCATGGGCGCCGGGATGGAATGTCATTAAATAGAAAGGTGTAATGTAAGGAATAGCCAAGTTTTGACAATAGTTGTCTTATCAACAATGCTAACATTGCGTATAGGCCGTTAGCTTGGTTAGTTAGAACACGCAATGAGATTTGTTAGCGAGGATAGACAGTAAAATTGGTCAGTGTTAACAGGCAATGAGATTGGTCAGAGGGTATAGGCAATGATATTTGCCTGTTAACAGGCAATGATATTGGTCAGAGGTTATAGGCAATGATACTGGCCGTGTTTACAGGCAATGGGATTGGTCATAGGGTATAGCCAATGATACTTGCCGGTTAACAGGTAATTAGATTGGTCAGAGGTAATAGGCAATGATATTGGCCGTGTTAACAGGCAATGGGATTGGTCAAAGGGTATAGGCAATTATATTGGCCGGTGTTAAATATGTCAGTGATAATAGGCAATGTGATTGGTCAGTGAAAATTGGCAATGATATTGGTCAATATGAACACGCGATGCGATTTGCCAATGAATGCAGGTTGGTCGGAATAGGTAGTGAGATTAGACAGTGGTAATTGGCCGATGATAATTATCTAATATAATATACAGCTAGAAAGGCCCGTAAAAATGATAAGATAGAAGGTGGGAACAAAATGATTAACCCCTTAAATGATTCGTTCAATAAGGAGAACCACAGGAAACGCTTCTTACCTTCTGCTGCTATCAACCTCTTTCGCGTCCTCTTGATTCAGATCAGGTTCCTGTTAGGCTGACTCAAAACTCGAATGGCTGTCCTTTGAATGTCAAATTACCAGTGAAGCTAAGAACACCGACACCTGTGTTTTATAGGAGCTGACGCGTACTTGAAAATAGACAGAGAGCAAGTCTACCACGCGTTATCTGATCAATATGTTTTCGACACTGAGACTCTATCTAGGCGGGATACTTGACTGACAACAAGTCTGTACATGTACATTGAGATCAAGGCGGAAGCCCAACCCTTGTTAGTAAATATTTTCGCAACTGTGAATGCAAATTAAGCATGTATTTCTGTTCACAGAGTCAGATATCAACTGCACACCGATCCCAATCCGATCGTGTAATACGTAGTTGATCTGGTTATATTATTCTCCCACTCTCAAATGCCACCTATTCTCTTAACATAGTGTGTAAGCTGTTTAAACCACGTGTTCTATTTCCACGCCACTCTTTGACTGCTGTAATCACATATCATAGATAGGTGTGGAACGGACGCTATTTCCCTCATTTTCAACATTCCTAACAAATGTGCAGAGAGTATTTTTGGATGGTGTTCCACGATTAACAAAACCCCCGTTATCATGCGATTCTATGAGTTATGTGAACCTATGTATTACATCTGGTCGGGTGTATTCTACAGTATGTGTACCAATGCATGTGGTGTGGACTTCCGTTTACACCAGAACCATAGCTAGAATAATCCATAATGCTTCCCCGCACTCTAAAAGAGACACTTGTTGGGCTAAATTCTGGCAAGCCCAGGAGTGGGGATAGTGGGGAGGGGAAGGGGGTGTTCGGGTCATTTCGCCGGAAAAGGCAGAGGTGTGCCTCTCTAGGGCATACAATCTGGGCCTTATCAGAAACAAGCCCACGTTGTATAGGGAACCATCATAATATCATATCACTGAAAGGTGGGTTGTTTTTAAGCACTGGAAATAGTGACTTTTGTTTTTTTTCGAATATGGCACAACTAAGTGTCAGGTAAAATCTGTGAAAAAAAACATTCTATCTGGCATTCGCATCGGTAATGTTCATTTAATTACCATTCCGTGGGGCACACGCCGAGACGCATCACCCTCCATACGCACCAGGCTTAAGTGTTTACTGTAGATAAGACTTTTTACCACATTCCGATGACAAGCACACAGCCGTTTTTGTCAACCCTTGTTCAGGTACTTCGCCAGGAATGGTTGTTGACGACGTGATGTGACATACTAATGTGGACAATGGCAATCACGGAGAGAAAAACACCCATTCCCCCCTCCCCCACCCGTTACCTGGCAAGACAAACAAGCCAACTATGTTAACCCTTAAGGAAAAATGTCGATGTCAGCTCACTGTCAGGCTGCACTATCAAGAAAGAAGTGTATCAAATAACTATGCATAGCACAAAATCGAGCTGAACCATAGAAACATTTGTAAATTTCACTGGCAGTCATCCCCAGACATCCCTTTCCTTTCACCCCCCCCCCCCCCCCCCCCCCCCCCCCACCCACTCACCTAGTTTCTTTCTCTATCCATCCACCTATCGCTCACACACCCGTTCAATCACTCACTCACTCTCTCATTCACTCACTCACTCATTCACTCACTTACTCAGACACCCATACTCTTTTTGTTTATCTATCTGTCGATATATCTACCTATCTCTCCATCTCTCTATTACTCTCTCACACTCTCTCGCTATTTACTAATCTGTCTATTTATCTCTCTCTTTCACACTCTATATATAAATATATATATAAATATATATATATATATATATATATATATATATATATATATATATATATATATATATATATATATATATATATATATATATATATATATATATATATATATATATATATATATATATATATATATATATATATATATATATATATATATATATATATATATATATATATATATATTGTGAGGGAGTCAAAGAGAACAAGTCATGGAGGTTGGGTATATATAAAAAATACAAACAGTTTATTAACCAAGTATGTAAATAAAGTATACAGATTGATATTGCAAATACAAATACATAACTCAGATTGGTAGTAATTACATGGGTGACAAAATATATATAATTTATGCTTTGACAAAATTATGTGTGATAAGAAATATTATACTAAGTACACATAATGAGTATATGATAGTGAAAAAAGTTAATACCAAATACAGAGTGTCCAAATGAGAAAGATACTATAGGGTAGGTAATTTAGATTGGATAAATGTTATGACAGCTAAGGAAGTTTTAACCAATGTACCAAATGCATGAGTAAAATTATGACCTAGATAATGATAAACTGTTAAGACAAATAATTGGCAGTACAATAATATTGATGATATATACAATAATTACAATAGCACGAATAGAAACGGTGGGATGTCATTAAAATGGCTAGGGATGGGAGGTTGGGGCTTTTTTGAAAATAGATGCTTGCAGCTGAAGAATAGTTTAAAAACTGAGCAGCGAAGAGAGGTCTCGTGACCCACAGGTTTGCGTCACGTGACTTGTAAGGTGGCCCCTCTAACGGACAGCGGGAACGACTGGGCTATCGCGTTATAAGATATCTTCGACTCCCACACAAAATGCGGCTGGGGCGTTCCCGCCAAAACCTATGTTATATATATATATATATATATATATATATATATATATATATATATATATATATATATATATATATATATATATATATATATATATATATATATATATATATATATATATATATATATAAATAAATAATTAGATCCCTATCTTTCTGTTGATCTATCAATCTATCTCTCTATCTCGCTCTCTCTCTCTCTCACTGTCCCAACTAACAAGTGGCAATGTCAATACCTAGTGGAAATAGAATCGCACACAATAGAGCACACAAACGCCCAGACATGCACATACACATGCACACACACGACAAGGTCCTTTAATGCAGCAAGCTCCCTAGTGCCACACTATACCATCCTGTGTGGCACTTTATGGTCCGCATAAAGAGATTTCAACAGAAATATTCAGACTTTGTCAAGTTTTATTGTCAGTCTTATGACCATTGCAAACGAGCACTTTTCCACATAGCGGAATAATCACACAACTCGATCTTATCGTAATGGCTGTTGACACACAAATAAATCTGCTTTCACCCTCGATATGCACCAGGCTTAAGTGTTTACTGTAGATAAGACTTTCAACCGCATTCCGATGACAAGTTCACAGCCAACATATATCGAACTTTCTAGTTAAATTAACATATGCAAGTAGCCCTTTATTGTTGGGGGATGGAGGAGCTGTGTTGGTGTTATAGGATGATAAAAATCTACTCTGTATCGTTCGAGTAGATACGCAAGCGGCTAGCTAATATAATTGTAAAACTTGTGATGAAATAAAGACATTAACTTAGACCCTTAGCATTGACAAAAACGTCCCACGACGCTCAAGCGTTTTGTGTCAGTAGTTGTAAAGTCAGATTCGCGAGTGCGTGAATTTAGGAATAAGTTCGATCCCTTCGAGCTGGACTCAGCGTCAAACAATCTAATCAATCTTAGATTATACTCCACGTGTCACAAAGTGGCCTTTGATTTTGATCTTTCCATACATCTAACTGGGAAGTATAATTGATAATTATATAAGCTTAACTCACTCAAATATTTGTATGCATCTTAACGTTAAAAAACTATGGACCACATAAATTCGAAATTTTGACATTATACCGTCTGTATGTGTGTGTGTGTGTGTGTGTGTGTGTGTGTGTGTGTGTGTGTGTGTGTGTGTGTGTGTGTGTGTGTGTGTGTGTGTGTGTGTGTGTGTGTGTGTGTGTGTGTGTGTGTGTGTATGTGTGTTTACTAAGGAATTATGCAATCAATATTCTTGTATTATCAATCAAAAGTTATATTCTCCCTGAAGCTGCCAGTGAATGTAATGTCATACGCCAATATAACAATATTCATATAGCTGTTATGCATGATTACTAACTCTTCTCTCTCGAATGCGTTTCCTTCTTAGAAGTACGCGTGAGGCTTATGTACAACCCAGTGTTGGAGTATCTATATGGATCACTTTGCGATAGCAGTGATGACCAAATCCTTTACCTTATAAGGAGTATTTGTATTTGCATCTCTATAATTCAAACACGCACGAACAAAGTGATTTACATCTTTAAAATAAGATTCAGCATTGAATCTCTTTGCCCAATAATTTATCACTTCGATCCAAGAGGTTCTCCATGTCCCGAATTGTAGCCACAGAATGACATTAATCAATCCCTTCTAAATAAATTCAGAATTCAATTATGTGTTGACAAGACCATGTGCTTATGTGAATTAATTGCCACGTTTATCGCGCTCTTGTGGAGTCCTGCCAGGAGTCGGACAATACAGTACTTATTCTAGGGACGGACCCACCTCTACAAGAAGCGTTATGTATGGGTTAAAATTAACTTTCATCATGGGTTAGTTACACTGTACTTCCTCAAAAATGTTACCTTTGCTCGATTCCCTATGTAAGGCTTCTGAGCGGCATGTCCTATAATATATGTGTTGTTAAATGTAGTTGAATCAACACGGAGTGCAACAGTATGTATATATGTAGGTGCGCAGACATATGCTCACAAGACAAATGCTCACATCCTTAACAGATTTTCAGACAAATGCTCACTTTTTTTACTCACAATCTTTATTATAACAGTATAGCATAAATAGATTACATAGCATAAGTCAAGAAATTGAATAGCATAAATGGAGCAATGGAATATAACATCATACAAGGCATTAACGGTAAATCGCATCACCAAGTGTCAGCTGAACCTAGATGGCATAGGGATAGATGAGCAGCTCCTCCATCTTGTCCAGAACAGCATGCAGGAGTTCTTGGTAGACTTGTGAACTCTTGCCAGACAGGAAGGCTGTATGTATGTATGTATGTATGTATGTATGTATGTATGTATGTATGTATGTATGTATGTATGTATGTATGTATGTATGTATGTATGTATGTATGTATGTATGTATGTATGTATGTATGTATGTATGTATGTATGTATGTATGTATGTATGTATGTATGTATGTATGTATGTATGTATGTATGTATGTATGTATGTATGTATGTATGTGTATGTATGTATGTATGTATGTATGTATGTATGTATGTATGTATGTATGTATGTATGTATGTATGTATGTATGTATGTATGTATGTATGTATGTATGTATGTCTGTATGTATGTATGTATGTATGTATGTATGTCTGTATGTATGTATGTATGTCTGTATGTATGTATGTATGTATGTATGTATGTATGTATGTATGTATGTATGTATGTATGTATGTATGTATGTGTATGTATGTCTGTATGTATGTCTGTCTGTATGTCTGTATGTATGTATGTATGTATGTCTGTATGTATGTATGTATGTATGTATGTATGTATGTATGTATGTATGTATGTATGTATGTATGTATCTGTATGTATGTATGTATGTATGTATGTATGTATGTATGTATGTATGTATGTATGTATGTATGTATGTATGTATGTATGTATGTATGTATGTATGTATGTATGTATGTATGTATGTATGTATGTGTATGTATGTATGTATGTATGTATGTATGTATGTATGTATGTATGTATGTATGTATGTATGTATGTATGTATGTCTGTCTGTATGTATGTATGTATGTATGTATGTATGTATGTATGTCTGTATGTATGTATGTATGTATGTATGTATGTATGTATGTCTGTATGTATGTATGTATGTATGTATGTATGTATGTATGTATGTCTGTATGTGTATGTATGTATGTATGTATGTATGTATGTACGTATGTATGTATGTATTTATGGGCGTGAGAAATTTTACTAGTCATGACACGGCTCACTTGTTCATCAATTTCATGCATAAGCTCATATTACATTTACTATCATATATTTATTCATGAGTACAACTTTGGTCATGAAAAGATAACATTGCCAATGTGTGTTTGCAGACCCATCGGTGCGCCTGACACCAAGACTGAAGTTGCGTAATGTGACTACATCAAGGTCAGATGCCGCTTCAATACTGGTACAAGGACTGTACCATGCAACACCGCCCAACATCGTATTACGGTCATGGGCCCAGTCCCGATCAGAACCGGGGAAATAACGCTAACAGCTTAGTGTTATTGCTTAGTTTCTCTAATAATGCAACTACTTCAGTAGGCGTAGCATATATATGCTATGAGTGCTAAATTTCTGAATTTGTTTACACAGCGGATGTTAAGAGTGAAGTAGATTTTGTTTGATTAACAACCTGAATTGTAGAATAAATTTGGAATCTCGGCCATGCATACATGGATGGAAATAAGCTTTAATCATCATGCAATTTCAAATAATATAAGATCTCGTCTGTTGTGCTTTTAGAGAATTAATATATAGTCTGATGTGACCAAAATTAGAGAAGTAATCTAAGTACTAGCCTTTATTCCCTATGAGATATTTTCAATATATAGATAATTAAAATCTGTGGGATGGTTGGAGTCGGATTCAGGATTGTAAGCGTTATGATAGTGTTGCAGATGATAAAGCTTTATGATCGTTCGACTTCGTCAAGGGACCTAAAGCTATACAATATTCGGACAAACTTCCCCGAGTAAGGTTGGAACACATTGATTAATGGGCGTTAATTATGTTCCATCTCGATACATGGCATGCATTTCTGTTGTCGGCCCCAAATCCCCAATGATTTGCAACAGCGTGTAAAGTTCAGACCTTCCGCTTAATTGGTGTGGGCTCCAACACCAAAGACTGAGACCTCACAAGGTCGCTGATAGTTTGCTGAATAACAACACGAGTCGTTCGTAGTCTGGCACCAAGAATGAATTTATTGCTCATTTGCACTCACAGTCATTATATACAGTTTCAGTAATAAGGGTTGATCAATCAGGTGCTGGTACATTCGTGGCCTAAGAGGGCGGAGTCCTGTTGGCCTAGCCTGCCATCCAGTGACCCCCCCACCCCATAACACGGTATCGGCCCTGTACCAGCAGCCTGTCATATTGCAATAAAACACTTAAGACATATCAAAGGGCAGCATCAAGACACATGGCATATTTATAATTACAATCAACTACTTGAGGTACATTAAAGGGACCCTCACGAATCATAAAGGAGGCAGACAAAGTGCATCCTGGAGGTTTCATACATGTTGAAGTGACACGTACTCGACGATAGTTTAACGACAAGGATTAACTTTTGGAGATTATGAGTTACCTAATATCACCGTCTGATTTGAATTGTAAAGAGGGAGACATTTCATTGAATGATAGCCAGACATTAACTTAAATATTATAAGATTAAAAACATTCACACATGTTAAAGTACGAATCCCGTACTTAACAAGCGGAACCAACAATCTAATTGAGTTTATATGTTCCACAACCCGAATGGGCGCATGAGTTTTAATCAGCGTCATAATACTTCAATGGTGGTGAATAGAGTGACGACTAGCTTTGTCTCCTCAAAAAAAGTCCCTGATTGGAGCATCATTCAGAAATGTCCGCTTCACTGTATCACTTTTGCCATGACCAGACAAACTGTTGGTCTGCTCTGTTGGCTGGTTGCATGAAGCTCACGAATTGCAATTTGGTAAAATATAATGACAACCTGCTTAAAGTGCATATCAAGTGGCCACACTTGGAAATTGGTCATTACCAACCTGGTCTGTGTAATAGTTGTCACAATACATAAACCAACCAACGTGGGTCAATATGTAACTAGCGAAAGACACATCAGCGATGCTCTGGAGTGGGCGTGTCCAACCATGCAAGGGCGGGCCGATGGGCAACTGCTTCCACACAATATTATAATATCATCCTTTTTTAAACCTCCAGAGCCTCATTTTGTTTGTAAGCAATCTTTGTTCATCATGTTCAAATGCATCTAAACTACTAGTATTGTTACTCAAAATCAGATACATGTCTGACGAAAGTGCTAGCGCATTAATTATTATATATGTACACAAGAATGCATATATATTATGTCATAGGTTTACAAATGGCTTCATTGAGTACCAGAAAACTCAAATATTAATACGGTCATATCATGTATTAAAAGTGGTGGAAGACATATGACCGTCATGTCTTCCACCACTTTTAATAACTTACTGACAGCCATGTATATATATATATATATATATATATATATATATATATATATATATATATATATATATATATATATATATATATATATATATATATATATATATATATATATATATATATATATATATCTCTATATATATATATATATATATATATATATATATATATATATATATATATATATATATATATATATATATATATATCTATATATACTCTTCAATGTGAAGCCAAGGTGGTGACGGGGTCGTAGGATCCAGTCTCACGATGAGCTTCCTCAAAGCCCCCATCTCAACTCTGTGGGGACTAACTCAGCATCGCTATGTACGAGTGGGATGGCACTCTGTCACGACATGGACCCCGCTTGGCACAGCATTCAACACAAGACCTGGAAGGAAAATATCCCTCAACTTTGGACGTGAAAATGTGGTGGCTAGAAATTAGCCAGATACGTTACCGGCAAGGCGGGCCGGTAACCTTGAAATTCTATCTGCCCTACAAATTTTCTACCGGCCCTACATTTTAAGTTATAGATAATGGTAAAATATAAAAATGTACGAGTTTTTTTTGTTTTTTAATATTTTATTTTTATATTAAATGCAACATTTAAATCAATATTTACAAACTTGTCAAAACATACAAATTTTCATGATCCTTGACACTCTCCAACTTGTAGTTTCTATTATTCTATATCTATTCATATGGTCCTTTACATTGACCTTCTTTGACGGCAAACGGTCTTCATGCAGAACAGAACATCACTTCTTTCTCGTTGTCATGTGAAAGCCATTCACGCTTTTCTCCTCCATTAATTAACCAGGCAGGATTCCAGCGTCTGCAGCGCTTCTCTTTTTCATACAGTGCTCTCTGAGCTTTTCGTTCTCTTCAAATTTGCGTTTCAGAACCGTGAACATAACGCCACATCGGCATCTTCAGAAATTGTGTACTGTTGAAAATTCGCATGCCCTTATGTAGGCTTGCTTGGAAGTCAACTCGCAAGAAACGCTTAAAGAAAACATGCCACGCGCGTTACTTAAGTCATACAACTGTTGGTGGGCCTATCGTTAAATGCGCACTGCAATCACAAAGCAGACGGGAAAGAAAAGTCACGAGGAGCGCGCGAAGAAAACATCGCGCGCGTATTGATGATGTTACGTCTTTCCGTGGCGTTACTTACAAATTTTACTTGCGCGAGAAGAGTTGACTTGCCTAATTTCACAGTCGTATTAATTTTGTTTTGTTGTGGTTATTACGATTCTAGATAATCATTGCAATGTTCTTGTATGCATGAATTCAGCTTTTCTGCATAACCTGGCTTTTATCTCAATTTTTATGAATACCATTCACAAATGATACATGGTAAATCAAATTAATGAATTCAAATAAAAATGCCTTTATGCGATGGAAAAGCAGTTACATAAAATTTGTCAACAGGCAGGAAATGGGGAGATTCGTTGATTCGTTGTTGTCAAGTAACCGTTGCACTTATTCAGGTCAGTAGTAGGCAAGGCAACTCGCCCCTGGTGTTTGGATGATCTGATGACACCTTAGGACAGCTCGAATTTGAGAGATCGAAAGTAGTAAACAGTGCTGGAGATGTCAGATGCGGAGTTTCTTTGCCTAGGTCAGTAGGTGCATGTTGTATTTAGATATGAGAGGCTGCCATTAGATAGCTTGGGAGGGAGTGTGGTGGGCCATTGTTCATGTTCTTGTCTTCACAACAGGGTCCAAAATTTAACACCGACTGCAGCCAGCTGATCCCTGATCTATGGATTATAAAGTCCTCACAAACAATCCAGGCACGTTAGTTGCATAACTTTTTATGTGAGCCCATCTATGCCATCGGTTTATTCAACAGTGTATATACTATGGGTCAATAAATTATGTAAGACATGATAGTATACCACCGAGAAGTTTCTTATTTCATGTGTTTGTCGGGTTTATGGTTCAAGTGGCGCTCAATCACGCGATTCCCGCAGCAATGAACTGGGTGCATCGTGTTAACGCAGAAAAAATCTACCTGCCAGCCGGGCGGCTAGTTGTGATTATTTCGAGCCCTGATTAACATACTCACTTAAATATTGCCTGTAGTAATCTTAGCTCCATTTGGAGATTATGCCGCTTAAAATATGACATTGTTTGCAGGGGCTGTGTTTGCCATACCACAACTGACAGAGCCTACTGGCTTCTACTTACTGCGGGAGAATGCCACCTCGCCCCACCGCACCAGGAAGCTGGTGAAAGTATTTGACCAATTATTCGACTGTCTGTGTAGAGCGGCTGACATGGTATGTTTATTACGCACAGGCACTCTCTCATGCATGCATGCTCACTAACCCACTCATGTGCACACATATGCATATATTGATACCAACATTGTTGCTCATCCAATATTGTTCATAATCCACTGTTCTAACCATCCAATATGGTGTGACCAATGTTCTAACCCATCCAAAATACAAACCAATCCTATTTTGTGCTGACATGTCTGTTATTAAGTATGTTATCCATGTTGTCATATTTCTCCCATCTCTCGAAGTTTTGGATTTTCATCATGACCTTTGCTTGATGTTATGACCTTGTTAACATATTATGGTTTTCAAAACTGCACGTGATTCTGTGTAGGTTTGGTTATGACGGTGACAATATATCAGTGACTGGCCTCTTCTCTGACAACCACAGCGATATCGTGAGTTTTCTCCCTCTCGTATTCACTCCTATTTTAAGGAAAAATCCTTTATTTTGAATAAATATATTATGACTTTCTAATATGACGTACAAATCGACTTAGGCACCTAACACAAACCATTGTTATCCTCATGCAAAGATCACATATCACAACGAAAATCTATATGTGTTGGTTATCGCATGGTCAAGTGGGTGATATGGGGAAAGAACATGAAGTCTTTCCCCATATCACCCATGTGACCATGTGATAACATACTTATCGCGACGGCACCTACACACGATAATCAAGCACATGACCCTGCATTGGCTTGCCGGCCGCTATCTTCCATGTATGCATAGAAGATAGCGGCCGACAGACCAATGCAACTCCTTGTGGTTTTAACTATAGGGGATCTCCAACATTTTTATTTTTCGATGTCAGTGATTTTTAGACGGATTTAAGTGTTCGTGATGGTGCGTTTGTCGCTCGCTTGGATCCATCTGTAGATACCAAATGGGAAGTAAGAGGTGCTTCTTGTGCTTGTTGATTCAACGCCAACACTGTTGTACAGTAGACACGGCTTGGCAGATGTTAGAATTTCGTGCCTCAGCATGATTCAGTGGGGAGACGGGATAATACCGTGACTTCCTGATGTCCGATACACAACCACTTAGTGGCTGACAAGCAAGGAAAACTTAGTTATAAGACTTGCAAGGTGTGTGATATTAAGACCCTCCGTGGTGTTGCCATGTTATTGCAGTGGTCAGGGCTGGAAATTAATAAAAATGTCAACCCGTCATCAGGACAGGTGGCCGGGAGATGTTACCCGTCCTTAACAGATTCTACCCGTCCAAACAAAAAAGGAGAACCCCAGGTCAGTGACATACTGGGATGGTGATTAGAACCCCAGGTCAGTGTCAGGGTGTCACAACATTGGCGAAGCCACAGTATTGGTGAAGCCACAACATTGGTGAAACCACAGTATTGGTGAAGCCACAATATTGATGAAGCCAAAATATTGGTGAAGCCACAATATTGATGAAGCCACAGTATTGGTGAAGCCACAGTATTGGTGAAGCCACAGTATTGGTGAAGCCACAGTATTGGTGAAGCCACAGTATTGGAATACATGTCTAAATTTTTAGGGTTTGTCGGGGGTAAAGCTCTTTTGACAGAAAGACATTGTTTCTGGTAGTCACAGGCAGTATTGGGCCATGCAGTAAGCAACAGAGATGTTTAATTGAAAAATGTTAATGTATACACCTTATCATTGCTTGTGGTACCGTTATAATTTCATATAACCGTTATGATGACAATTGCTGTTTCAGAGAACTGCTTGGCATGATTATATATGCTTATTTTGTAGCTCAGTAAAATCTGTGTTGGTTTTGTTGCAGGTGATTCACCACTGGGACACGGCCTATTACAGCGGTGTGACCCGGCACGAAAGGTTATTGCAGCTCTATCAATTGATATGAATATGTGTAAGGATGTACGTGCTAGCTTGTAATATTGCAATAGTGGTCATGTGACTAGGTTGTGATGGTCATGTGACAGGATGATGTCAGTCATGTGACCAGCTGATGATTGTCCTGTATCAAACCATGTGACAGCTGGGGGTTTGTGAATTCTTTTAATCTATCAAATTATATTATGTGACACCTTGTTTCTCTTCATGTGACAATGTGACAGCCCGAGTATTACAGAGTCCCATCATGTGACCATACCATCTATTATTATTTTAACCACATAACTACTTAGCACCACCATATATGTGATAATGTTACACCCAAATTGTGACCACCATTATGTAAAAAAATACAAAAAATATGATGAAACTGTGTGACACCCAATATGACTATGTCATCCAATGTGACTGTGTGACACCTAATGTGACAGTGTGACATCCAAAGTGACTCAGTCATCCAATGAGACTGCATGACAACCAATGTAAATGTGACACCCAATGTGATTGTGACACCCAATATAATTGTGTAACACCCAATGGGACTGTGACACCCAATGTCATTGTGTGACAGGTGTCAAATGAAGAGCATGAACCTCATGCCCTACTTCTCTCTGGGCTGTTGTATGGAGGACCCAGTATCAACATGTCACTGGTGAGCTAAATCAATGGTGTTGAATTCAATAAATGCTTTTAAGCTAATCAATGCTTTTGAGCTAAATTAATGGCAATAAGCTAACTTACTGGTGGAGAGATACGTAATCACTGGTGAATTACATCAGTCAGCTAAAGCAATGCTTGTGCACATTTTTATGGGGATATAAAACTATGCTATGAAGCAATACTAACCAACAGAACAAGCCATTACTGGAGTAAAAATGGGTGAATATCAAGAGGATTGTTTACACCTCTTTTTAAAGTTGAATCTGAAGAAGGAGAATGTTATTATAGTAATCAGTTGTACAAGTGTCATACCAATTAAAAGCTTCATAGACTAACTTTTAAATATTATACTAAGGCTGTTCTCTCCATTGTATTGGTATCACAGGGACTCCAACTTTATGAGATTTTTTACCCATATGTTGTTAAGATTTCTGGTTTGTCAACTTCTTGATTGGCAAAGCTTCTACATTGTTTGTATGCTAATTGTCTTGTTTATGCTTGTGTTAAGGTTTTGACTGACTCAGTGGTAGGCAGATCTGAGGACTACCGGAGATCATTCGCTTATTGCCTGTCACCTTTACAGCTCACTTACAGCTCACACTAAATAAGGGAAATTTAGTCATTTACAAATGTTGCAGCTTCCTTGGTAGTTTGTGAGTTTAGAATATCAGTTTGTTTAAAATGTACGTGCTTTAGATTATTAAAAAAAACTTGTTTGAATTCTTTTCATTGGTTGCTCTCTTTGTATTAAGTGTTAAATTGAGAATGGTGTATAGTATAATTATACCCAAGTTACTTTACATGTTGGTGGAGAAGAGTTGACTGGTTACAGAGGACAACATCAACAAATGAAACTTAAGATATAGATAACAGCTATGAGCTTGAAATTAAGGTTAATCACCAGTGGAGTGATGGTTATAGCCGTATAAAATTATACAGTGATTAAATATCATAGTAACTTTTATTATTGATTGGTTGTAGGCATTTACCATAAAGAAGGTATGACAATTGCCATAAGGCAGAGTGATTTTAGTAAGTTTGTTTGGAGTGTTCCATCGAGGTATCTAACAGCGTGCCATTCCACAATGGATTAACTTTTAAAGGAATAGTTATGAATTTCTTAAAACTCTTATGGAAATGTTGATAAATCATGCGTTAGAAAACCTAACAACATGAATCGAGATGTTTTGACAATTTTAAGTGTGAGTCATTGCGACTGTATGGGGATCTTCAGATATAGCTTTCTCATTGTTGAGGTTGTGGAACTAGGTAATCCACTGTCGACCTCTACAGGCTGGTATATGGTTGTCCTTGGCCTAACCCACCTGATACATCTCATTTGGTCACCACGAGCTAACCGCCAGAGGGCGTCTATAAGCTGCTGGCAATCACACTTGATATTTCAAGTAAGTGAAATATAATAAGATCATGCGGTAGGAATGGCCTGCTGTGCAAACTGCGCGTTTGTTATCTAGGCTCATTAAGTGTTTTACTGGCCAGCTGACCGCAGATCTATTGTCCGTGCCAGTTAGCAGGCGAGGTAGGTAAGGTTTCAATGGGTGGATAAAGCTAAATCTTTTTAGCTTTTATACTCCCTTTTGAAATCCTTACCTTTGATTAGTTAGAATACAAATGCTACCTCTACATACACATACAAGTAAACACATGATAACTGAATATACAGGCAAATAGTATTAAATTATAGTATTTTCTAAGCCTGCTTAGCTTGTTATGCTGTAGGTGTATGGCTTGCTCGTTGGTGGTATACAATCTCCTTCTTTTGAGTCAGGGCACAAGGCAGATGGACTGATCCCTTTTAAGCGCCCAAAAGACAAGAATGGTCGACTCACATTGACACATGTTCGGAATCTGAATATATATATATATATATATATATATATATATATATATATATATATATATATATATATATATATATATATATATATATATATATATATATATATATATATATATATATATATATATATATATATATATATATATATATATACATATAGAAATGCTACTGTTTAAGGGGTCTTGAGATGAAACTAACTTGTGGGACAACTTCTGAGGCCTACCAGTGGGGTATATACCTATATATATGTTCATGGGGCATAATTTCCTTTTATATATATAATGTATATGCCCCATAAACTTTGTAGATGAGACCAGTTTGTGGGACAAATTGTAAGACCTTACAGTGGGGTATACCTTCCTATGGGGCATAATTTCCTCATATATATATATATATATATATATATATATATATATATATATATTTATATATTTATTTACCCCTCAAACTTTGTATATAATCAACTGATGTGAGGTATCTGAGTAGACCAATTTGTCGTTTATCATGTATGAACCATATTTGGGGGATATGGGAGTCAAATATTAGTGATCCAGAATTTTATAATTGTTTTTATCCATATACCCTAGTAAATTACAAAGTTTGGTTTGTCAAAAGATGTTAAAATAAATTGTGTAAAATGGCCTTTCTAGAGCTTTCATTCTTTAACTTAGACCTCTGTATTTGACCTTTTGATATATTAATATTGACTTCAGAGCTACTGAATGGCATACCAAAGTACACAGAGGAGCCAGTTATCATAGGGAGTGGCCTTCATATATGATGCTTTAACTAAATACCTGTAGCAAGCGATGTACACAAATGAAAAAAGTAAGCATGGCATATATGAATGCCCTTCGCATGGCATGAAGCCAAGTAGCTCCTATGGCAGAGAAAATTTTTAAAGTAAAAAAATCACATCACAATAACAACAAATTGTATTGGAAATGTTTTAATTGACATGCTGGACATCTTGACATAACTTGATAAAATCCTTAATTTGATATGGTTTGATTTTCTCTTCTTTTTCTTTCTTTGCCTCTCGTGATATTGTTAATATTTGTCCTGATCTGAGGATCTGTTCTGTGTTTGAGACATACATATTTCTCCTTTGCATTTCGTATATCCCCAGCACGAACTGGCTTCTGCAGGAAGATTGCCTCCTTGAAGCAAGAGTAAATAGCATCTCTTTCTTGGTTGGTCCAACCTATTAAATCACACATCACAAATTTAACCAAATTATGAGCAATCATAATAAGTAAAATGCTAAACAATTAAGAGATTATGAGGTCAGTGTTATACTTCAACTAGCTTATCAGATGTAAAGGGGCAACAAATGAATTGTACCCTCGACCTACCTGTAAGCAGGGTGGGTAATTTCAAATTATTTATCAATATTTGACAAGTCCCATTATTCTAACTTGAGGCAAATGGCAAATGTTGCTTACTTCTCTGTGGCCTAAATCTGTGAATTCTGTTGTATTCACCTATCATCACACGTAGGAAACATGTTAAAGTTTAAAGTACAAAACAAACAAAGCCATTATTCCATCAAAGTTATCATCCACCCTTTTCACCTGGTGCATCCTTAGGGTTGTCAACAATCGTCTCAGTGTCCAGTTCCTCTGCAACAAAATTAATAGATTTATTTCCATAAGCTCAAGTTCTAATGTATAAGTGCCTAAATATATGAGCATTTTAAAAACAGTAAAACTGCTCTACCTTAGTTGAATAACTATGGATAAGAACTAAGAAGAAAGAAATCTGTCATTATTGATCATTATGAAATTAAACAAACCTCCTTCATTAGGCCACAGAATGTCAGTTCTGAAAGCTTGACAGGGGCGTTACCTGAAATCTATAAAATATATAAGTTCAGTTATAGATATATTCCTATTTTATTTTGCTGTAAATGCAGAGAGAGTATAAATGTGAGGATAAAAACACAGTTGACGTACCAGTGTTATCAGTTGTGGTAGATAATGGCGGTGAAGACGGTTCATATTCAGTGTCAAGGTCTATATTTATGAAAACAAAAACATTCTGGTATTATTTCAGTCACTCAGATGTTAACTAATTATAAATACTTTCATAGAAGAAAAAGTCAAATATCCATTTGAGAGCCATATCACATTTTCTTTACTTAATATTATTTAATTCTTAATTACAGTTAAAGTAATGACAACTATTTTAAATCATCAAACAAAAGATATAATTACCTTCAACTGTTGCAGTCTCTGAATTTGTGAAACAAGATGGGACTGACAAAAAATTTGAAAGGCAGAGGTAATGGATGAGTAAAATTTACATTAGGTGGTGGTAGATAGTTACCACTGGACCATTCGAAGCACAAATAGGAAAATGGTAGACAAAGGTCCATTATTTTTTTTTGTAAATTCAAATTAATGAACAGGTTTAGAATTTTTTTGAATGTTATGTGTTAAATGTCTGATAGTCCAACATTAATAAATAAAGATGTGGTAAAAGTTAGTTCAACAAAATTATCAAATTTACCATCATGCTTCACTGATTTCTGCAAGCAAAAATGTACATAAAACTTAATTCACTCTAAGAAGATCATGCAAGACAAATAAAGACATTATTATCCATTCATCTGGGTATGCTTGCTAAATTTATACAAACTATAGTACCTGAATAGCTCCAGACCATTTTCTGATGGGCTTTATATTCAGAGACCTAAACTTTCTAGCAGGACCCCCTAAAGCGCTGGCTACAAGCTGTTAAGTGTCCAAATAACAAAGGACATGTACATTGTTATCAATGACACTTAAAAAAATAAATGCAAATACCTAAGGCAAATGCATACTGCCAGATTATTCCTTATTTAGTGCTTTAAAGTTTAAATGGCAACCTACCATACGCTTTCCATCTGAAGCCATATCTTGATACAGAATGTATAATTCAAAAGTCTATCATATACATCAGTACAGAAGATTATTCAAACAATTATATGATAGGTACTGTATGAATTCATGCTACAACATTGACTGATCTTTGACTACGCTAGCATTAGACTGTAAACATAAACTTGCAAGATATAAAAGACAACGGTGTGATGTATAATGTGTTTGACATTTTCCCTTTCAGACGTGTACACAGTCCGTTACATGTTTCATACACTCAGTGAGATGTGTACCCCCCCCCCCCTACGTTTGTGGAAGCTAATCGACGCACAGCAGCCAACCAACTTCGTTATGACTCGCGAGTATGTCTGACTAGAAGTCAAACACAAATGGGTATTTCTGAGCTGCAATTAACTGTTATAATTGACAAAGGCCTTTCAACCCATTAAGTGAATGTTCTATCACATGTTTCTGGCTATATTGCCCGGAAAATAAGTTGTGTGCAATATGTATAAACACAATCTCTGTAGTCAATGATATACATGACCAGAAAAATTACCGTGTGCAAAGGAAGGGCTCGTTGTCCCAAACAAATCACTAGTAGATGCATTATGCAGGCTTAAGGAAAATTGTCAGTGAAAGCCTGGGTTGTAAGCATTCTAGCCAAAGAATTATCATTTGAGAAACTCCAATGTGAATCATGCAGGTGTCAATTTTATGTAATATGTATTATGGTGAACATCAGGTCGAACCATTCCCTGTAAGTTAAGGGACCATAAGAAGAGAAAAAAATCGTAGGACATTGACATTTTCCCACACAATTTGTGCTCTTATTTGTTTCAAGTGCTGTTGTATGTGTAGATTTTCGAAAATCAAATATTGATATTTTTTTACTCAGTTCCTTGAAAGCCCTCAATAGCAGATGTACAAGGACTATTCTATCATAAATCCACACCAGTATATAGGACTACTGGACCTTAGATTGTAGTGGTGGGAAGAGCCTGTCGAACAAAGGTGTCCCTGGATATACTGTTAGAATGGTCGGTTGCATGGTACTCGGATCAGATGTGTATGTAAGACGGGGCAGAACTATGTCTGGCTGATTTGGTGTGTTTAATGGCTTAAGACAGGGATGCAGATTGTCAACCTATTTTTTCAGTGTTAATATGGATGAATTGAGGTCCGGTTTGAAATAATTTTTGTGTTCAGTGTAGTTTTAGTGTGCATGTTGTTAATCGTCTAATGCATGCTGAAGATCTCATTTCATATGTGGTTGTTCTTCGTAAGCTATTACGATTGAGAGTTTTAGTTGTAATGACCTTAATATATATATATATATATATATATATATATATATATATATATATATATATATATATATATATATAGAGAGAGAGAGAGAGAGAGAGAGAGAGAGAGAGAGAGAGACACAAACACGCAGAAAGAAACAGTGAGACAGATAGAGACAGACAGTGAGACAGATAGAGAAAGTGAGAGATAGAGCGAGAGAGTTAATGGTGATTAAATGCATGCTGTATCAATGTTTTTAGTATATGCCTGACATATTTCATTATCATATTGTTATTCAAAATAAGCAAGAATTCATTTTACAGTACTACATAATAAAATCATACGTCTGCATAGGGCACCCCATCAACCGACAATGCAGCTTCTTGATTTGGTGGAGGCTCGGGTGACCATCGATAAATGATGAGCATGTATTTAAATCAACTTCTTATATTCAGCCGCCAATATGACAAAACCAATGATTCAGATTTATCTTTTAATATCAAATAAGGGTTGACTAGACGTCCGACTGTCTTAAAAAGGGGTAAATTCAGCCCTACAGGACGTCTGAGTAAGTATGTATTTTACAGTCCAATCGGGGGTAGATGCTGATATATGCGACTTAGTTCAAACGTTCATAAAAATTATTGTAGTTAATAAATCGTCAAGCAAATTGATAAAAAGGGTGTCAATAGCTATTGGCATTGTTTTTATGTATTGGCTCTATCAAAAAGTCGTTAAATTATAGAAATACAGCGGTATTTTTGAGTACATACCATCGCCGATCTATCTTTTACCATTGAGCAGGTGTTGAGCCACGCGCTTTTGTTCACATTTTAGCGGGAGCTTCACAACAGAAACGTCCGAGTCGGGTATCTTATCATAACAAGATCTTCGGTGAGAGATCAGAAGAAGTAAATAGCGCGGAGCTGTCAGAGGCGGAGTTTCTTTGCCTAAATTTAAATAAGCTAATTCTATTTAAATGTATTAATGTATTCTCCTCAACTTAGCCTAAACTCTAGTGAATCACCATGGTTTGTACCATTGTAAGACACAGCTCGTCTTGAAGGAGGTATGAGCTCTATCCTGTGCATTCCAGATGGGTTTGTACTTAATTGTAAAGTTTATTAGCGCCTAGCGTCGGAATTAAGCAAGTATTAAAATAAGAGCGATTGAAGCGAATTGAGAACATTGCCAGCGAGCTGGGTTGGAGGATTTTAGCAGCAAAGTACGTCCATGCGACGGTTTTCTTCAAGAACCACCGTAGGGCAAGCAAAGGCTGCCATGGCGATTAGCGGAGACCTGCACCACCAAAATAAGTCGCACCTTGGCAACCTCTTGAATTGTGACAAATCTCCAATACTTACATCTGGTGAAATCCTCGGGGGCCAAGGTTGTAACTATGGCAATTAATGATGAAATTGACATTTGTCTGGTCTTTCTCATTAGTTGTGGCTTTTTTAGCTGCATACAAAACGCAATGCATTCGGTCAGCCAGATCCGTTTTGTCAGGCCTATTTGGGGACGGCAGTGGTCGCCTGTAACTGACTGGTGGCATAGCGCAGTTCAATAGCAGACACTACACTAAATTTTATTGTGTTGAAATGGACAAGTCCAGGCTCTTCACAGACCCCCTGTACACGATCCCAGCGTGTACTATTGTGTGTGAATTGAGTACATATTATAGAAAACAGTAGTATATGCAAACTAACCGAACAAAGCTCGAAACCAACACCTACCCGATCGTAAATGACTGGTGAAAACGATGGTAGCCCCGGTCGATCGGTGAAATTTTTATAAACTCAGACATCGTGTAGCGCTTCTCCTTTTTTAAAAAAAAGTTTTAGATACAGTGGTCTCTCTCTTCTAGCTATCCTGCGTATCAAGCCATTGGCTTTTTTTCGAGGTGAATCTTTCCCCTCTACCTCTCCTATACGGCCACTATAAATACGTTTATTATACTAGAGTTTATTATTAGGGCATTGCTATCAGGCCAACAAACATGAGCAATCAGACACCAGCACCCACCGAAAAGGCACGGTCCTAACCACTGCGCAGCGAGAACTGTAAAGGGGTTTGAAACAAACGGTGCTTGAGTGTCATTGGGAAACATGAGATAGGATAAACTGATTTGATGTGACGGGCTTGCCAATGGATGCATAGAAGCCTGATATCGGGAACCAAATGCCGGTTGTTGATTCGACCGGGTTATATGCGTGCCGGTGGGGAATATCACAGAACGTTTCGTCAGACTTGCAAACGCGATGTCCCACAACAAATATACTTGGTTACGTGATACCATGTATATTGAGTCATCTGTACGCAGTAAACAAAAGTATATATCCATCAATACTCCACCTGGAAGCTTCAAATATGCATTTCACCACTGGTCACTGCCCAACAATAGATCTGTGGTTTTCAATCTGCTTAACCTCCAAGTGAATTGTCCATAATGAATTGTTTACACAAAAGTTGAGGTTTATATGGTTGCAATACCAGAGAAGATATTGCCATGACAATGTGTCAAAATATGCAGTGACTAATTCAGATTGTACTTTAGCTGTCTCTGGGAAACCTTGAGTAAAAAATAACCACCTATATGACCATGGTAGGTACACCTCTTAGATATGTACAAGACAATAAATATAGCTTGAATATTAGTCTTGAAAGAAACTGCTGATTCATTATAATGCTTTCGTGCAGTTACCATGTCTACTCAATATATTTCTTATCATCAATAATTTTAAACACTTTGATGTATAATGTTATAAATCCGGTATCAAACTCAACTACATACTGCGAATGATGTTCATTGGCCCTAGAAGTCACCGTTTATATCGTGCTATAGGGCATGTAAGTCGTTAAATCAGAAAGGTTGGAGCATAAAATGTCGATGCATACAGAGCTCTTTTGTAACAACTGATATGTTGCATCACCTTTTAAGTATATCATTTTACATTGATGGCAGTCCTGATATAGATGTATATGGAATAATCACCACATATATTCTTGATCATTTCTGTATCCGTTACTTAGTAGTCATGGATGCACCATATAGGGTATAAAATGAAATACATGTCTTTAGTGAATGCTAAGAGTGTCATGTAGATTCAAAATAGACTGTCCCTATCTTACCATTACATTGGGAAGCATAAGTAATAATATTATAGATAAGATATAATCATAGAATCCACGAATGTGTGTATACTTGTTCATAGCCCCTCAACATGCTTATATTGGGAAGCAGCCACTCATATCACCGCTCTTATATCATCGTCGCCCAGACACCTCCGCACTGAATGACACGCGCTGTGCTGCTCGGTTCCCGATATCATGGTTCCATGCACTGAGCGCCCATTCGCCCCGCTAAGAATTCAAGGTGATTCAGATACACTAAAGCATTTCTATTTTCCACCTCTTGCAACCCAGTTAAATGTAGCGCCATAACTGCCCAAACCCTTTCCTCATCTTTCAACAACATAGCTCCCGTCGAACCGTAATATTGCGCAGGCACAAAGCCACGCTCGCTGCAATATTTTTTGGCATGTCTGCGAAATAAAAGTCTTGTCAAAGATTAAAAGATATTATACCAAATTGCATTTTGTGGGCTTCATGCGCGAGCCAACAGTATCCGTCTTCAGAGGCGCGAACAGGTCGGCGGGTGAACGGTCATATAGGGAAAATTCCAGCTCGTCCAAATTGACGATAACCCGTCCTATGGACGTCTCTGGGTAAGACTCTAATACACAGTACTAGTGCACGAATTGCAAATGACTAAGATCTAAACTTGTTTCGTTTATAGAGGAGGGAGCCAATAAGTTACACGCGATCTCTATTGAAGGTGAATGATCGTATCATGTGATCAGACTTCAGACAGCAAGGCTTTAAATATTTCTCTATTATCCTGGAAGCGAATAAACATGATCAGCATTGAACGCTGATTGTGGTAAGCATGCGGTATCAAAAGGTAAAACTAAATAAATAACGGCACTCACAGTTCCCGTCACATTCTTGTGACCCGCTTCATAGGCGAAGCCCAGGGAACCCAGCATCATCAAAGGTCAACTTGTGATTGACCGCAGCTGACCTGTGTGACCCCCACTAAACCGCATGTCATTAAGTTGTGACTGGTTGGTGCAAATTGGTCTTTAAAGGCGGAGATTGTTTGTTGATTGCTTTACGACCTTGTTTTCCAAGTATATGAAATAAACCAAGTGGAGCTCTCGCCCCCTCAAGGTAGTACTCGATCGACTGTTGGCCTGTTGGGCTAGACTTATGATTCTACCAGAGGCGCTAGGCTTCTATAGAAATGCTTCCCGACTGCCCAGGTCGATATAGAACCAGTCGCAGGGAAGCTTGAGCTCTTGAACCGAACGTCTGTGCATCACTGCTGTTCTCTTAGTTCGTATTTGCACCTATTAGTGACACTCACCTGGATATTTTAATTTGTGTTGTCTGAACTATGCCAGAACCGCCAACATTTAGACCAGAGCGCTTCTATTGATTTTACTGCCCATTAAGAGCCTCATACAGCAGGTGATCAATGGGGTAGTGACCCCCCACCATCCCTGATCTAAGTCTGAGCAATGTTTTTTTTATTATATCTGAAAAAATCCCTGAAATTTGCCATTGATATCTTACATAAACAAAAACAGAGACTGCAAGCTTGTTTGGCTAGCTGTTTTTTTAAGTTCTAAGTATGCCAGTGTAAATTTGTCGTGCACAGAACTCCTATTCCACACGGCAACGGCTTATTCTATTTCCAATAGGGATATCTCGTCGGTACCTCACGGGCGGTGGGAAAAGACCCAAGCCGACAGTTTTAGGAGGGGTTACTTTTATGTTTAAACATAATTTACTTTCGTCTGTCTGCACCAAATGTCAAGTGAGCACACTACGAAATGCCCCCGCGTCTGCGCTGTAACGAGTTGATTTCAAAGTTATTTGCGCGCACATAGCGACGAATTATTTCCGTTGAGTTTAGATCAAAGTCACACCTCATGTACGACACAATCCAAGTTTAAATATAAATGACCTAAGGTTCCAAAAATATACTTCCACTTGGTCTCTGGCCTGTGCCGGATATTGGAAGTTTCGTTCTAAGTTACTAGTCGTTATGTTGTTTGCTATGTATATGACAATGATATGATATTTTTTCGTCAGTTTTAAAGTTATGAGTTATACAAATAAACATATATATTCTATAATAATCCATAGCAGTCATTTGATGTCATTTTTATGGTTTTGTTATCAATTTTAAAAATTCTGTTCATAGTAAATATATCACTGCACCATATTACCAATTTTACTTCAAAAGTCCGTTGTAAATTTTTTGAATATTGTAAAAGACCGCACCCACGGAATACAACAAAAAATCATTGAGGCTTCCCATAGACTACGCGGACCAATCATTTTTCATATTTCTGTTCAAGAGGGACAAGTTTTTGTTGATTACCGTTCAATGAGAATCGCTAAGCTTAACTTTTACAACAGATAACAGCTATTTATGGCGCAGCTATTCATCAAAGTTTTTATTTTGTTACGGAAAGGAAAGACACCGTTGACAGATGCAATAATGAGGTGCGGTATTTTATGTGCTATGGTAGGATAACATTTAGGGGAAATCGCTGTGATTTAAGTGACAAAAATGAATAATTTTGTAAAAACTATTTCAATCAAAAATGGTAATGGATACGGTTGTTGAGTGGCAAAAATGACCTTGCATTGATTGGCCACGGAGTTTGGGGATAAACAGACCAACAGTCTCATCGAATACATGGCGCAAGCTCTGAACTTGGTTCAAAAGAGCTCCAAAACAGGGGTAGCCTGGGAAATCCCCTGGCAACGCACGTAGTTGGCTAAGCATAATCGACGTTGTAAAGTCGACTACCGAAATAGTTCGTGATACGCTTTAGTCGACTAAGAACTTTGACGTTTTAACTGAGTCGTCTACGGAAGGATAGTCGGCTTCGGACTACGGTCAGCCAGGTACGCGAAATAGGCCACAGCAACAGCGTCGGACACACAGGGATA
>CM067348.1:32855811-32870811 GCA_034190875.2 Urechis unicinctus | reverse complement strand
TTAAATCGTAATTTTATGATGCAACCCAGCAGAAACAAAGTCAGCTTTCTCTTCCCGCAAATAGTTGCAAAGTACAAACAGGAGATACCGATGTAAAGTTAATGTGCAGATGAAGCAGTTAGATAATTATTTCATGCAATACTTACCCTTGCTACTTCTCTCTTTCTGAACGCTGATCGACCACACATGGCTTGTGGCGGTAAAGTGTCAAGTAAAGATGAAGCCTGACCAGAGGTATTGACTTCCACAGCATCCAGATCCAATGGAGGAGATGCATGAATCATGGGGATGGAATCGGCTATCAGTTTTAATTTCTTGGCAAACCCATTTTTTACCATTTCGTAATTCTCGAAGCATTCTGGTGTGAAGTGCTCAGAGCATAAGAACCCGTTGTACTCGTTGAGAATGAGAAAAAGTATACTCCATCGTACAAGGTATTATGCGAATGTCTAACCCGTCGTAAAAGTCGAGATGTTGAAAAAACCACCCCCTTCGTGCGGCACATGTATACTATATCTTTACACTTAAGTGCCCCTGCCCCCGCGCAATGGTCTTGAACTTGTAAACAAACATGTTGCTGTGTTTCTGACTTTTTACCGCTTCCCAAATTGATCGAACTATAAATAATTACCACGGATGAAATCACCAGCAGAAAAGGGATGAAATTGTCCGTAAAACATCAGTGCATTCTATAACTCCATCACTTGTGTACGTTTGGTGTTTGGTAGTTGGCTGAATCGATCTAAAAATAATTGAGTTGCGTTGTTTCGAGAAACGGTAAGACGTCTACGCAGACGTCTTGTAGGGCTAGGCTAGACTATGAGTCTACCAGAGGCGCAAGGCTTCTATAGAAATGCTTCCCGACTGCCCAGGTTGATGTAGAACCTGCCGCAGGGAAGCTTGAGATCTTGAACCGAACGTCTGGGCATCACTGCTGTTCTCTTAATTCGTATTCGCACCTATTAGTGACACTGACCTGGATATTATAATTTATGTTATCTGAACTATGCCAGGACCGTCAACATTTAGACCAGAGCGCTTCTATTGATTTTACTGCCCATTAAGAGCCTCATACAGCAGGTGATCAATGGGGTAGTGACCCCCCACCATCCCTGATCTAAGTCTGAGCAATGTTTTTTCGATTATATCTGAAAAATTCCCTGTGATTTGCCATTGATATCTTACATAAACAGAAACAGAGACTGCAATCTTTACCTGGTTTGGCCAGCTGTTTTTTAAGTTCTAAGTCTGCCAGTGTAAATTTGTCGTGCACAGAACTCCTATTCCACAGACTCAAGCCGACAGTTTTAGGAGGGGTTACTTTTGTATTTAGACATAACTTCCTTTCGTCTGTCTGCACCAAATGTCAAGTGAACACACTACGGAAATGTTTTCGAGCCCGGTGCCCCCGCGTCTGCACTGCAACGAGTTGATTTCAAAGTAATTTGTGCACACATAGCGACGAATTATTTCCGTTGAGTTTAGATCCAAGTCACACCTCATGTACGACACAATCCAAGTTTAGATATAAATGACCTAAGGTTCGGAAAGAAAATATACTTCCACTTGGTCTCTGGCCTGTGCCGGATATTGAAAGTTTCGTTCTAAGTTACTAGTCGTTATGTTGTTTGCTATGTATATGACAATGATATGATATTTTGTCCGTCAGTTTTTATGTGTTATACAATAAACATATATATTCTATAATAACCCATAGCAGTCATTTGATGTTATTTTTATGGTTTTGTTTATCATTTTTAAAAATTCTGTTCATAGTAAATATATCACTGCAACCATATTAACAATTTTTACTTCAGTGTCCGTTGTAATTTTTTTTTGAATATTTATAATAGACCGCACCCACGGAATACAACCAAAAAATCATTGAGGCTTCCCATAGACTAATTGCGGACCAATCATTTTTCATATTTCTGTTCAAGAGGGACAAGTTTTTGTTGATTATTGTTCATTGAGAATCGCTAAGCTTAACTTTTACAACAGATAACAGCTATTTATGGCGCAACTATTCATCAATGTTTTTATTTTGTTACGGAAAGGAAAGACACCGTTGACAGATGCAATAATGAGGTGCGGTATTTTCTGTGCTATAGTAGGATAACATTTAGGGGAAATCGCTGTGAGTTAAGTGACTAAAAAATGAATAATTTTGTAAAAACTATTTTCTTCTTTCAATCAAAAGTGGTAATGGATACGGTTGTTGAGTGGCAAAAATGACCTTGCATTGATTGGCCACGGAGTTTGGGGATAAACAGACCAACAGTCTCATCGAATACATGGCGCAAGCTACGAACTTGGTTCAAAAGAGATGTAAAATAGGGGTAGCCTGGGAAATCCCCTGGCAACGCGCGTAGTTGGCTAAGCATAATCGACGTTGTGAAGTCGATTACCGAAATAGTTCGTGATACGCTTTAATCGACTAAGAACTTTGACGTTTTAACTGAGTCGTCTACGAAGGATAGTCGGCTTCGGACTACGGTCAGTCCGGTACGCGAAATAGGCCACAGCAACAGCGTCGGACACACAGGGATATGTTCGTAGCGCACCTCGTGTCGACCACCGGTCTCACTTTTGAACTAATTTAAAGCAGTATATTTGGCTGGTCCGCCAATTGGTCAATACACAAATGTGCCATGCAACAAATTGGTTATCTCAAAGCTACGTTTAATATGGAAATATTTGATGGAATAAATGCATACATATGAAACTCTGTAAGGTGAACAGATGATAGCCTATGCCGGGTGTGATTACACATACATCATTCGATTATGCGTCTGTAATCCTTTGGTACCAAATGTAACTCGCTCGCCCATCGCCTTCTCTTGCGGAAGGCTGCTTTCAAGCCTTTTCAACACCTCAGACGGTGAAATTTTATTGTCTAAGCCACAGGGTTGTAGTACAAATTCGCTGGTCCAAAACTATTCAGCACTATCAGCGGTTGTTACAGTGACGCACGCCTTCTGTGGCACATGTAACGCCTCACTTCAGGGCCCCGCTCTCATGACAAACCCGGAGACAGGGGACGTGTCCCCTCTGTTGTACAAGGTTTTTATCTCCGAGCTCCAGGAAATATTGGGCACCCTCATCTCCGACCCTGACCTCTACTCGGGTCATAGTATCCGGCAGGGCGGCGCCTCTTGGGCGGTGCACCATTGTCTTCCAGGGGAGGCTATCAAAATTCTAGGCGACTGGAAGAGTTGAGTCTACCACTCCAATCTAACTCGACCTCTCACAGCTAAAACCTCCATTATTAATCAATTTTTAACTAACCAATCCTATTGAATACCATTGGCTCCTGGGGTAATATTTTATGGATTATTCTTTGTTATGCCATATTACATAACATTAATGACCATTTTGCGCTTAAGTTAACGAACTACGATCATTATGTGATATTGTATAATAACGTTATAAATAAATAAATATCCCTTACTGCCCACTTACATTTGACTTGTTCGTACATTAACTCCTTATAAATATCTGAAGATAATTGTTGGGGTCTGCACATTAGGATAATACGAACATGGTGCATGCAACAACAGGCATATAAATGAGACCAGATCAAATATCTTGGCCGCGTATCTGTTGCGTTGCCTGAACTAAATCGCCATTTATCACATGTAAACCATAAACATCTAATACGTTACGCAATAAGCATTATATTCATTCGTACCCTTTGGTACATGCATGTGAATTGATAAGAAATATTCTTTTAACGAGTTAACTATATGGACGAGACGCATTGCGGAACACGCGCGGGTCACTGTCGGCGCCGCATCCCTTGAGTTGACTACCGGACTTCTAGCAACTGCCCTTACAAATGCCCTGAAGAGGAAGGCGACGCTACATCATTTCCCCGATGTCTTGGATCACCATCTGTTGATAGGGAAGAGAAGGTCGTAAACAGGGGCAAATAGTTGTCCTGGACCTGGTATCATGGGATGAGATAAGGGCCATACCCACCCGACATTCCCGTCGCGCCGCTATTCCTCGCCAGCTGCCAGACATAGCCCGCTTGATAGTCGTCTAGAGGTAAATCAGTCGCAGTCGCTTAAATGCCTGATCATAATGATCATGCTATTGAGTCTTTGATAGAAAGTAATTAGTCTCTTCCTCTCTCGTGTTTATCGCCCGCTGGCACTCTCTCTGTTCGCCTTCCTCACGCGCTTTTTTCCTGTCTCAGCTCATCTCTCGCAGGGAGACATTCATCGCCGTTTTATACCCCGGGCGCGGCCTCTCGTGGTCACTCTCCGCCGAACCTGGACTCGCTTCACTCAGCTGTCATTCTTCGTCCCTCCCACCCGTTTCCGCTTTGTTGTCTTTCTTTGCCTCTCTACTCCTGACACCCAGGCTATCAGGCCTTCCAGGCCATCTTCCATTTATGTTCATCTTCCTCCTTTTACATATTAATGCGTAATAGGTTTCTATATTGCACCAACACCACCACCATCGCCATCACCACCATCACCACCACTGCCACCACTAACACAACCACCACCAATATCACCATCACCACCACTACGACCACTACCAAAACCACCACCACCACAACTATCACCACCACTACCACCAACAATAACACCACCACCACCACCACCACCACCACCGCCACCACCACTACCACCCACCACCACAACCATCACCACCACCACTACCACCACCACCCCCACACCACACCACCACCACCAACACTGAACCACACTACCACCACCACCCACCACCACCATCTCCACCACTACCACCACCACCACTACCACTACCACCACCACCACCACTACCACCACCACCCACCACCACCACCACCACTACCACCACCACCCACCACCACCACCACCACCACCACCACCACCACCATCCACACCACCACACCACCACCACCCCACCACCCCCACACTACCACCACCACTACCACCAACCATCCAGCCACAACTACTCCCCACCTCCCACCACCAATACCACCACCCCAACTACGACCACCCTACCCACCACCCCACCCCACCCACCACCAACCACCACCACCACCACGACCACAACCACCACCACCACCACCACGACCACCACTACCACCACCACTCACAACCACCACCACCACCACCCCCCACCCACCACACCACTACCACCACAACCACCACCACCACTACCACTACCCACCAACACCAACACCACCACCACCACCACCACCACCAACACACCCTAACCACTCAACCACTACCCCCACCGACCACCCGCCCACCCACAACCACAACCACCATCCCACCACTACCACCACCACACTAACGACCACCCACCCCACCACCACCACCCCACTACCACCACCACCACCACCACTACCACCACCACCAACTCCACCACCACCACCACCACCACTACCACCCCCCACTACCACCACCAACTACCACACCACACAACCACACCACCCAACCACCCACCACCCACAACCATGTACCACCACCACCACCACGACCACCACCACCTACCACCACCCACCACTACCACCACCCCCCTACCTACCACCCACCACCACCACCACCACTACCACACCACCACCCACTTACTTACACCACTCACCACTCCCCCACCACCACCACCACCACCACCACCACACCACCACCACCACCACTACCACCACCCACCTGCCACCCACTCCCGACCTCCCCTCCGCCACCACCATTTACTACCACTACCACAACCACTACAACCACCGCCACCAGTACCACCAACACGAACACACCAACTCTACCTCTCGAATGTGTGTAAAGTGAATGTTTAAAACAAAAACGAAAGTAGTGTTGGAATCCATATGATCGACAAGAAATTCAGTCAGACCATCATTATTGCTGTAGAACACAACGCTGTGTAATGAAAGCGTCCACAACAGTAACAAACTTAGAGTTCTCATGATGCGGCTTTGTAACCTGAAACAATGTGCAGAAAGCTTCCTAATGTGCATGCATTCGAGTTAGTATGAGTTGTTATGATTGACGGCTTAGGTCAGGTTGTCCCATGTGGAGTAAAACGATATAATGGATAGATTGAGAAGGCTCTTCATTTTTAGTAGTTCGTTAATACTGAACGCATGAAATTATCATTTGCCAGAAAAACAGACTCATTTTCTTTTGTTTCAGCCCAAGAAAACTTCCACGGGATGACAGCTTTCATTCAATGCTTTTTTGATGATATGAGTTGTTTCACAATCTGGTTATCGAATCAAAAATAACAATAACCAAATAAGTATTTAACAAGGCAAAGGAGTGAGGGTGGTATGTCCAGCCTGTCCTTGTTTTGGATTACTCCTTCGATCGATGTCATGTTCTCGGCATTGGTGAAAGTCGCGAATCGTCTCCACCGGCATCTGGAATGATGGTAGCGTGGTGCCGACGGCCTACGCGACATAGCATCTGCCGCCTTGTTCTTCATGCCCGGCATATGTATGATGCGGAAGCGATAACGCATGGTCTTCTCCTTGATGTTTCTTAAATTCACGCTCAGGCTCATTTGTCATGTGTAGATGGTATTATTTATTTGCACACCTCTCTCCCGCTAACACCGGTGACGCAATAGTGACTCGCCGTGGTGTCCATCTCAGCGGAAGCTTGGTCTGGTTATACCAGCGTAGCATTGGCCAGGTAGATATATCTGTTTAATCGAACAATATGAAGGTCAGCATCGCATAAGAAAGCCAGCCACTGTACCCTATATTGAACGGCCCATATCAACCCCTAATGCCATCCTGCCCCTCCAAGCTGAACCTCTAGACTGCCCGTTACACGATATTATACATGGAGGTTGTGCATCATCATTTCAGTAAAGGGGTCATGGAATAATTGTTGCCAATAGCACTGGTAGATTCAATTAAATTAACACGATGAAACCGTTTAAATCGTAATTTTATGATGCAACCCAGCAGAAACAAAGTCAGCTTTCTCTTCCCGCAAATAGTTGCAAAGTACAAACAGGAGATACCGATTTTATGAACTTTACAAAGGTGCGTGTGTGCGCGAGGTAGAACAGAGGGAGGTATATATTGCAATTTGACTGAACGAATTCATATAGCATGATCCTAACCCCCGAGTTCAATAAAGTCTCCAATGTATAATAGGAGACAAGTGCATGTGGCTTCTAAATCAGCGCGGCAGATCAAATTACATTTAGTCAAATGGTAACCATAGCTAATATTTTATGAGTGAATGTGTTAAATGAACTGATACAGCTGCAATTGGAAAGTCAACATGCACTCGACTGGCTGATCTTGGAGCGGCCTTACTCAAATAAACTAGTTGAACAAGTGTTTCTAGTCTTATAGAGTTGTACAGTTGGTAGAGCAGACAGACTTGTAATAATCTGTGTGCATGTGTAAAACTACTTCAACAACAGACATACAATCGCTGAATGTGTGTAAACAATAATGTAGATGACATAACACTAATCTGTTGATTTTTCGCCAGAACAGGTTTCGTTGTCAGACGACACGCTGCGCTCTCTGATTAGTCTCGCCAGGATCGCTATGTTCGTTTCTGTCTGTGTAATAAACAAAGTTACCCGTCAGTCGGACGTGTGACTGGGTTAGATCAACCCGTCAGTGAGGGGCGGACGGGTGTTAATTTCCAGCCCTGTATGTGTATGTATGTGTGTGCGGATGTTTTGGTGTGTGTCTGTGTATTTCCTGTATAAGATAGATACAGTAACACTCCCAGTAAATGTTGCAATAACAGTTCACAGATATATTTATTCACATCACGGGTTTAAACTGTGTAACATGAAACATTCATGTAGCGGGAAACTTTATCAAACTCAATAATCTCTGCTACACTTAATAAGCGCTGTCATCTCACAACAAGACAACACAATATCCAAGTCAATTGTGATTATTTGCTTGCCTTATACAATACACATCAAAACACACAATAATTATTGGATCAGCAATCAGCATACATGATAAGGGTGTAACTTAACGAACCGCTGAGTACATAAGATAAGACAAAACTGGCAAAAACTCTCATCATCATGAATATCAGGTTTAATATCAACTCAATATCGAGTTGTATTTCCGACAAATAGCATTGACCCTCTATCGCTTCTTTGATGATAAGTTAAGACAGGTTATGTAAGACATTAAACCAAAGCACAACAAATAGAATGGTCACGAATAACTGAAGTAAAAAGAACAATCTGAGTGATCAGGGTCTGTTGTTATCACTCACTCTTATCACTGGGTTCATATCATACACAGCGACTCATTTCATCACACTAGCAGGCAGCATCTCCGTACATACACCACCCAACACCCCACACCTGCCTACAGTCCACCCCAACTCCACCCTCTCCCATCCCGTCCCCGCCCCCTCTACAATGTCAACCACACGTGCTCTGTATATGTAATGGGCTGACGTCATGTTGCGTGGGTCGCCGCCGACTAACACAATGTGTCTCTTGTCCTCAGTCAGAGCAACAGCACACCTGTGGTTTGGTGTTTTGTATGTGGACCTTCTCTGGATGTCCCGAGCCGCCCCCTTATGGAGGCTTGTCACAGGGCAGATGAAGGTGTTGTCCTTACACATCATGATAGCGTTATCATCCACGACAACCAGACCATACACCCACTGCAGAACATCAGGTAAGCTGAGTGTGCGTGTTACGCTGTGGGAGACTGTCGAGTAAACCTGAAGAGTCACCTGGTAATCTTTATCCCACACACCACACACCAGTATGTTTGAGTCGCCCAGTGGACAGCAGCGAGTGTTACAACACTGTGACCCAACCAAGCTGCCCGCCGCCTGCCAGGTGTCTGTGCCACTCACCCGCATCTCCACCTCCACGCAGTCACCCATGTTAAACTTACTAGGGTCAGGAAGACCACCCATCACATACAGATCCCCATTCATCTCTATCATACAATGAGCCGACCGAGGCCTCCTCAGCACACCGCCACCACACCAAAACACACTTCTTGTGATCATACAGCCACACCTCATTCAGCTTCTTACCCAACCCGCTTACAGTCACCTGACGCTCATTCACGCTCACTGCTACACGGCCCCACTCATGAATGGCGGAGGGTAAAGAGGTAATTGACTGACTGGGCGCAGTCAGAGAAGTAGGCATGACATACACCTCCTGTACAGCGGATTTACAATCATCTCCCTTATAGGGACGCACCCCCACAATCACAACCACATGCTCAGCTTGCTTTTCAAGGATTGCATCTTCCACCAACTCACGTGCCTTGCTGTGTGTTTTACAAATGTTCCGCACGCAGTATGAATTTTAGAAAATTTGTAGGAATCTTGTTAAGTGGCAAGACATTAAGAAGGGGGACAAGATATTTTGTGCGGGAGTTGGGATCATGTCTCACCCATTCTAGCACGCTACTGAGGCGCACATCAGGTGAGCTCACCTTCAAGTCTGGGTGAGACACGATATGGTTAACGCGTTCATAAGAAAGACCTAAGAAGGAGGGGCTGGTCATAAGGTCCTCCAAGTGACTCAGAACCATGGAGCTGGCCTTCTGCGCGCGAACTTTGTCTTCCACACAGCAAGCTACGTCCCAAATCTCGATACAGTTTTCTACCACTAGACCTAATTGAGAGAGCTGATAAAGGGAACAATCATTCTTCAGGTCATCCATACCCAGAACTTCACATACATCTTTCAACGGCCCAGCCTTACGGACATCCACATCAACAGACCCTTTATACATGTAATCAAAACAAAGGCCCAACAGATCGGGATCAAAATCTACAGAGAGAGCTGACAGTGCCTTCTTAGAGGTGAGAATATTTCTAAAATATGGCGAACTCCCGGCTAATACTAGTCTGTGTGCCTGAAAGACTTGACCTCGGCTCTGGATTTCAAGGTCATACAAGTCATCGGTTTCTCTAAGGGTGTTGATGTAGTTGATGAGATTGGTAAAGTGGGAGGGTCTTACAGGCATGTAGGACACGCCTCTTGAAACGAAGTTCTCACCTCCAGATAAGACATCCTTGGATGCTGTGGGTTTAGCGGTTGCCATGCTATCTGGGGTTCCTGAAACACGGATACTGATTAGAAATATTTCACATAATATTGGTGGCTACAGGAAAAGGTCTAAACAGTCTAGTATGCTATCACAGTAAAATTGATATATATCTTTCGAATCTGCTAGATAATTATAATCAGTGACAGTGATTGCTTGATACACGGTTCACCAGTGTGTAGGGAAGGTTTATATTTGAATGAAAAGTAGGTCGATGACAGCTTTCTCCATACCTTAATGTCCGGACTCTTGACGGTTCACTTTCAGGTTGAAGCAGCTGACTCCCGGGAGCTGACTGCAGCTGACACTAAATGAAAAAGACCACAACGTGCAGTATTTAACATTGTGAATGTCCGTAGATAAATGTGAGCTATATTCAGAGTAGACTGAAGAGGATGAAATAATATAAATGTCCCACAATGTAGTAAATATCTGCTTTCTTATTCTAACAGCAAACAGACAAATTTCATATAGACCATTATGATTCCATCAGCATGACAACATAAGCAGAAAGATGAATCATAACGGTCAACTTAAAGTGATTTTATTCAAATTGTGGCAATCAATAATCACCTTGACAGGCACAGGAATGTTGCTGTGATCCGGGGTAGGGGAATTCAACCTCCTCCAAGCACACCAGGAGACTGTTGAGCAGTCAGAGCAAATGGTGAGATGCTAATTAGGTCGTCGATGACAAACACAAATCAAACTTGCTTGTTTGTGCACACCAGACCCATATTATAAGCACATTCATAAAAACATAGAATGAATATATACATCTCAATGAATGGTCAACACGATGAGGCATGAAGTCTCGTAAAAATTGACGGATGTTCAGATTAGAAACGCATAGATTAATTGAATTCAACAGCATGTCAATTATTGTCATTATTCATTAGATTACACAAGACCTGATCATGAAAGGTTGCAAGACAACTACTTTGGTGTCAGGGTAATTTTCTACCATAAACTGTAAGTTCCTGGACAATACTATTCATAGGACTCAGGCTTGACCCAGTTTTCCATGTTACGTCCATTATATGACGGACTTAAGTAACTAACATCATTATTCTCAATGGCAATACACTGTTCATAAGGCTGTAAGGAAGGTTTCGTCTATTTACAAATTGGTTGCTATGGAAATGAAAGCACAAACCACCTCTACAATATCAAAGTAACCAATTTGCTTAGTTCAGTTGATGTCAGACTGCACTTGAAATATTGGGAATTTAATTATTGTTTTGATAGATATTAGTTTAATCAATATATATTGGAGTTTTGGGGGTTACACTTTCAAACTAGAAACATGACAATATAAAAATGTTGATACATACCTTAATTTTGACAGCTCACTGTGAGTTGAGGATTCTGACTGCAGACAACAAGCATTACCGTAGTCATGGCGTCCACTACTAAACATAATGAATATTTATAGAAATACTATATATATCAAGTTATACGCAAGCACTAGTTAGATGAGGTGGATTTATTTATTGTCTGATATGTTTGTGTATCAGCAAACTCACAGAAGAGTTATCCTTAAGAAATGCTATTTATGTAGACCATTATGATTACGTAAGCATTACCGCATAAAAGAAATCATAACGGTCCACTTCAGCCGACAATTCCCAAATTGTTGTTTTGTGCATAGTGTTAAAAAATGATAGCAACTGCCGCAAGCAAAAATATGTATTTATTCACCTTGACAGGCTCAGGAAGGTTGTTGTGATCTGGGAAGGAGAGAACAAAGTCCCCTCCAGTGACGCTAATAGATCGTGGAGCTGTCACAGCAAACAGTAAGAAAATAATGTAGTTAGCACATCTGAGCATAACTTCCAATAAGACTTACAGGGACGCTAATATGTATGTTTAAAACAGTCTACATGCCATATCGACAAAAAGTGCCTCTGGAATGTAGCAGATTGAACATTCATAATAGGAGACTTTGACCTTGCGATATTTTTGAAAGATTCATCTACACCACTAATACTCTCGTTTCCACGGACTGGGAAATGCCTAGCCCTACAAGACGTCCGGGAATAAATTCATGTTACCGTTAGACCGGAGCTAGGCAATGCCATGAGATATGCTGGATGTGACAAAAATTACATACCTACTTTATTGAACGATATACTTATTCATTGAACAACAGTCAACATTGGAGGTGTACATAACAGTCAACCATGGAGGTGAACATAAATATACAGTGTTATCGATAAGTGCCCCCCCCCCCCCCCCGGGGATCTGAACACTGGTGACTTTGAACCGTGTTATCATTCAGCTCAGATTTTAGCGAAACACCTCGTGACCATATCGATCCACTCAAGGCATCGAAGATTAGCAAATGTCTTGTATTCAGTACACTGATAACGGTAGAACACTTGAACGTAGTGAGGAGCTGAACCGCGAGCGGGGATTGTACCCCAGCAAACACACTACGTACGAACTACGTAGTACCACATAGTTCGTAGGTAATGGTTAGGTAATGTCTGGTAATTACGTAGTTAAAACGTTGTAATTACGTAACTCGTGTACGTAGTGCCTCTACGTAATAATAACATACTGACAATACGTCGTATATACGTATCGTTCCGCTACGTAACTCAAGACACGTATTGCGGACGTAGTCTATACCATGTATTTAGTCATAGTGCGATCTAAACAAAACCTAATGACAATCTGGTTGTTTCAATTGCCGCTGAGGTTTTTGGGCATAATCAATATCTAGTCTCAACTTAAAGTAAATATGGAAAACTAGGGAGAGAAAATGAATATCGACTAGCTTTTACCAAAAGGGTATAACATTTAATAACAACGCAATAATAATTTATATCTTATCAAACTATTGTGGTAAAAAAGAAACCGAAGTTCCAATCACTTCGTTGTTTTTGACTTTGCGCCAAATTTGAAAAGGAATATTTGTGAAATATATATCTCAAGTCATCGCCTTATTTTTGTGTCATCCTAAGGTATGTATTGAAAAAATATAATGACTTACGTGAACAGTATGTGAATCCACCCTCAAAACTTTTTATATGTTCCTGAAAATAACTGTTATACAGTTGAATAGTTGAGATTATCAAGTCCTGGTGTACTTTCAGCATGTATGACCAGTTACTTTACTTGCATTGCCATTTAAATACCTATGTTACAGATCTTATTTTAAAACCGTTCAAATTATGCTCTCGATAGTTTTTGTTGTTACATATTTGACCTAAAATTAATTCTACAATGAAATACAGATGAAGGAGACAACAGAATTGTACAGTTCAAAAAGAAGCGAGCTGGACACAGAGTTGGTCAGTTGGCAGAATGGCCTGGTTTTTCATCACATTCAGGATCAATACAACTGCTGCCTGATGTTCCCATCATCAACGAGAATGGTAAGAAATATTGTGATATTTCTGGTAACTGTATAAATGTCAGTGCAATTGGCAACATCAATCATTAACAATGTGTATAGTACGTAAATTGTTTGCTAGGGTGGTACCCCTGGGTACTGATTGAGACGATAGAACATAAACTTGATATCGCAAGATAGGCACGTGAACGGTTAATACGATAACGTCATCGCTTTGATTAGTCTTATCTGACGTCACGAGGGGATCGCGCTGAAAAGAACCGCAAGATTGACGAAAATTTAGCAGTTGTCGAAAATGTTAAGAAAGTGAATTTTGAGCTGGGTGAGGTGTTAATTGTTTGGTGATAAGAAACTGACAAGCGCATGGGCGCCGGGATGGAATGTCATTGAATAAAAAGGTGTAACGTAAGGAATAGCCAAGTTTTGACAATAGTTGTCTTATGAACAATGCTAACAGTGCGTATAGGCCGTTAGTTTGGTTGGTTAGAACACGCAATGAGATTTGTTAGCGAGGATATACAGTAAAATTGGTCAGTGTTAACAGGCAATGAGATTGTTCAGAGGGTATAGGCAATGATACTTGCCTGTAAACAGGAAATGATATTGGTCAGAGGTTATAGGCAATGATACTGGCCGTGTTTACAGGCAATGGGATTGGTCAGAGGGTATAGCCAATGATACTTGCCTGTTAACAGGTAATTAGATTGGTCAGAGGTTATAGGCAATGATACTGGCCGTGTTTACAGGCAATGGGATTGGTCAGAGGGTATAGCCAATGATACTTGCCTGTTAACAGGTAATTAGATTGGTCAGAGGTTATAGGCAATGATATTGGCCGTGTTTACAGGCAATGGGATTGGTCAGAGAGTATAGGCAATTATATTGGCCGGTGTTAAATATGTCAGTGATAATAGGCAATGTGATTGGTCAGTGAAAATGGGCAATGATATTGGTCAATATGAACACGCGATGCGATTTGCCAATGAATGCAGGTAGGTCGGAATAGGTAGAGAGATTAGACAGCGGTAATTGGCCGATGATAATTATCTAATATAATATACAGCTAGAAAGGCCCGTAAAAATGATAAGATTGAAGGTGGGAACAAAATGATTAACCCCTTAAGTGATTCGTTCAATAAGGAGAACCACAGCAAACGGTTCTTACCTTCTGCTGCTATAAACCTCTTTCGCGTCCTCTTGATTCAGATCAGGTTCCTGTTAGGCTGACTCAAATCTTGAATGGCTGTCCTTTGAATGTCAAATTACCAGTGAAGCTAAGAACACCGACACCTGTGTTTTATAGGAGCTGACGCGTACTTGAAAATAGACAGAGAGCAAAGTCTACCACGCGTTATCTGATCAATATGTTTTCGATACTGAGACTCTATCAAGGCGGGATACTTGACTGACAACAAGTCTGTACATGTACATTGAGATCAAGGTGGAAGCCCAACCCTTGTTAGTAAATATTTTCGCAACTGTGAATGCAAATTAAGCATGTATTACTGTTCACAGAGTTAGATATCAACTGCACACCGATCCCAATCCGATCGTGTAATACGTAGTTGATCTGGTTATATTATTCTCCCACTCTCAAATGCCACCTATT
>CM067348.1:32830407-32855711 GCA_034190875.2 Urechis unicinctus | reverse complement strand
CGGTTGGGCTTGCTAGTGCCTCACCTGTAATGATCCCTGGTAGTGGGCCACGCCAATTGAATAAGAAAAACGGATCTATATAGTTACTGTAACATTTACATATATTGCAGTGATCCCTGAATGGAATTGACCATGCTATCAGATTGACCAATTGATTCAATTTGCCATAATATACAGCTTATGTATTGCTGATATAGGTTTCTCAAAGTACATGCTATTGAAATGCACTTAAATCAAAACTGCATTAGTATATGTAGGATAAATACCTCTAATTCTAATCCACAATATGAGCTCCGCCCCTCTGATGCTGAAATGGACAGAACGCTAACACGACAAAGAAACAAAAGGCTGCGTAACAATATTGCGCTGTTGCTATGTTATTGTTGTTTTAGATGAATTAGAATATTTGGGGAATATGCGAAGAAAATACATTAAGATATACAAGGTATTCCATGAAAAATAGTCTTAGACGATGCATTATAAGGCTTGTTGATATCCTGGGTGGTTGGCTAAACAACTCCGCTTGATTGATAATGATACTCGGTTATTGAAATAAATTTAGGCCGCTACCTTTGCCGAGATCCAAATCACTCGATCGAGAGAGGAACTAAGAAAACGCTCCTTGCACGGGATTTATATAGAGATATAGATATATATATATATATATATATATATATATATATATATATATATATAGAGATATATATATATATATATAGATATATATAGAGATATATATAGATATATATATATATAGATATATATATATATATATCTAGATATATATATCTAGATATGATATCTATATATATATAAATCTATATATATACATATATATATATATAAATATCTATCCCTATATATATATATATATAAATCTATATATATATATCTATATATATCTCTATATATATATATATATATCTCTATATATATATATATATATATATCTATATATATATATATTAATATGAGGAACAAAGACAGCAGCATCTATTGCAGTCATTGTTAACAACGTCATCTATTCATACTATATTCTTAACACTTCACCTGCGCTCGCTGAAAACAAAATGGATATTTTGCAAGGCTTATTGTTTTGATCATCGCTGATAAATATTGCTTGCAGGCTTTGTTAGACCAAACTAACTGGCACAGGCATGCAAAATAATTATTTTAATATATGGACACAGAGTCGCAAGAACTAAGGTGCAAGGCTGTACATGTTAATATATTGCCGATTTCGTATGCGCATCATACGTGGATCTGTTGGTAAAATACAAGTCAGTGGCATCTAGATACAGTTATTATCAAACGTAGCTTCGTAAAGCACACTTTGGTTATGTTTGTCATATTGAGAAAAGCACTGCTAGCTGAGATAGGAACGAGTCATGCGGGGATATTTAGACATAAACATTTAAGCGTCACCAAAACGACAACATAGAGCGGCCGGACTCACTCATGAAAATATTACGGACATATGGATCAATTACAACCCTGTAAATATATATTGTAGTCTTCCGAGGCTCGTGTCTTCTATAATGGGGCCAATGCCAGTAAGTTAATGGAAACGTTAACATCATATTTGTATTAACATTCTCCACCGAGGGTTTAATAGTGAACATCCATGGTGACTTTGCGTGGTAAACATTGCACAGGCTTCAGGAATGTCCACGCGTTAACGACAATGTATCGTATTCGCGAGCATATGTATCATCAATTGTAAAGTCGATACTGGAAGATGCGTCCTGCTTTAACAAGATCTAACCCTGATTTAAGTTGTAACTAGAACCCCTTCTACACTGTTACACGTATTCATACCTCATCGGCTCCCGATGCAGTCTATCGTGATTATCAACGTCATCTTGAGCTTCGTGGTCTTCGTCTTCAATGACATTAACAGTATTAACACCACCACTGTAGTTCAGAATTGTAACAACATACATTATTTAAAGAAAATCTAATTAATAGTTGCATTCCACGATGATCAATAACGAGTAGCAAAATGTATATATTATGATTGACATTACCTTGCGGAACGGCAAATAAATATGTATGGCACATATATTTCAGCAAGTTTAGCCTTGCAGTGCAGTTATGATTCGTGAGTACTTTCTTTTCCTCGGATTCGGACATAAGAAAATACAGTCCGGGCCATTCCTCTCTCATCAGATGCTAATGAAATGTGAGGACATTAATACGTAGCCTAGGGGTATCAAAATCCTAATATAGTGCATATAACGTACACAGATATACAGTAAGCAATAGAAATGCCTTTCCTTTATAGGCATCATGGTAAAACACAAGGCATAAATTAAACAAAGATTATCAAGACTGCAACGTCACAAGTAACCACCTAATGCATTAATCATGCCGTAGCATCAATAGATTCTCTGATGATAAAGATGTCGTTGTATTAATCTACTGCACTCGTTAAAGGGATAGATAATAAATGCACCTACGTATGTGTCGTTAGATCGTGGGTTTAATGTATTTAATGTATGCTAGTTTGACGGCGCACTGCAGTTGTTTTCTTAAAGTTGCACTGTGACACAACCTGTGAAGGTATAATTTTAGCCATATGTGATTGATATAGCCTATTTTGACATATGATGCTTACAATGCATTGCATCGCATTGTAAGGAACAAGGAGAATATTTAACGCAATGAGCATAACTTTTGCGCCGAAGGTGCAAAAAACAAACATTGGAGTTTGATCAGTTATTGAGATAAGAATTTTGTATAATTTGAAGCCCCATATCCGTCAACATGATTTATTAGCTACTTATTATCATAGTATCTTGTTTAAAGAATTTCCATCTCTTGCATTAGCAAATTATATGGAAATAATGTGGCTAAATAACCTTGGTAATGGTATGTTAACAATGTTGTCATACATTTTTCCTTACGCCTTCTGTTGCTTCAAATTAATATTGTTAGTTGTGGGCTACCCTTTTGGAGTATCCATTCATTAAAGGAATCGGTCTGAGGGCATTGCAGTATCAAGATCATCACATTGTGTTATACTATATTCAAATCTCGCGCTAGGTAGGGATACCTGTTTATCATGCAGACTTTGGCTGTTTGCAACAAGGCACAGATTATATTTGACCAAACCACGAATATTGCATACAGAACCTATACCAAAGTGTCTAGTCGTGCGTAGTTTAGATTACACGGCCTCGGTTATAGTGAAAAGAAATTACCATAGTTAATTTATGCGATATAGCGTTTGATTTAACATGCCATTAGCGATTACAGAGTCAGTCGCTACAGTGGCAAGGCCGAAACTCGCTAAATGCGCTGACATTAGTGCTGAGCGTGGAATCGAATAATTGAGTTTAGATGGCCTGTACGTGTAAAATACGCATTCTGTGTTAATCATTATTTATGATATTCCATGTGCATTAACAAACATATCGGTTTGGCTTGCTTCTGGGGCATGAATATGCATATGCAATGTGGTGTTAATAACCCTCTTGAAATGCTCTCATACCGTAGGCCTCGCCTATTAAATACGAAATAAGGCTATATTTAGTAAATGCAACATGAAGGCACATTGCGTCAGACACTGAATGAAAGTAACAATTGTACAAACCTGACTGATTGATTTCACTTGCAATGGGATAGCGCTGATGCTTAAAATAGCTTACATCGCATTATATGGAACGACTAAAATATCTAGTGCAATGAACATACCTTTCGCCCCGTAGATTGGACATTGCAGTCTGTATTAGTTATATTTTTAGCAGTTAATATACTAATAATCCCGGTACCATTAACTACCGATTATCTTGTTTAACACTCCGTTGTCTAATATACGCGTCTTTCTCTTGAATCAACAGATAAGGTGGAAATACGGCTATAACCGTTGGTTTTGCATATTATTAATCATAACATACATTATGTCGTATGTTACGTGACACGCTCCATGGCTTGTACAGCTTGGAATTGATGTGCTTACTTGTGGGCTTCCCTTGTTAAATGGGTAACTGTGGGCTTTCTTTCTGGAGCATTTATTCATCAAAGGAATCGGTGTGATGGAGTTGCCATATAGAGAGCAGCACAACTCGGAGTATTGCGATCGACATTTTGTGAGTGTCACATATATGATGAAGGCAATTTATTGCCACCCAAAGCAGCCAATCATTCAGCGAATCACGCAAGATGATACAATATTAGCACGAAAAGGAATAATGAAATATCTTGGGTGGCACTAATTTACTAGGGGAGCTCATGGGTGATTGTTGAAATAAGTTGCATAGGTAATTCGTTTCGTATGCTCATAAACTCAGATCACATTTTGATTAAGTCAACGGTTTATGACACAATCTGTTGTTATGGTAACGCTGTTATGCTTAATGTCCCAATTTCTTAGTATGCATATACGTATATATATACCATGATACAGCAAAATATATATCAGTCTTACCAAGTCGCCGGTTTACCCTCATAACGTACGCATAAAATGAACACCAGCATTTGTTTTCGCGAAAGGGCGCTGATCAAGCGCTAATTTCAAAATAACATTGATTGCATAATTCCAATCAGTTAAGCAGTAAATCGGCCTCGAGCGCTGCTTCATTCCCGATGTATATTCCACGACATCTAACATGCTCTTATCGACACCCTGTGGTTATGCTGGTCACTGTAAGAAAAGCACAACTAGCTGAGAGTCATGCGGGAATATTTGGACATCAACATTCAAACGTCACCGATGGTGCGACTAAGAGTGGCGGGACACATGGACTGATACAAATACATCCAGGTTGTCCTGGTCCTATCGATCAGCTACTCCCGTGTCAATATCTGGGGTCATTTGATTTCTATTCTTCCGAGGGTCGGGTCTGCTTTTATAGGGCTGATGCTGATATATAGTTATAATTACATTCGTATTAAGTGATTTATAGGAAGGTCTATATATTTGCGAAATTCATACGCGTTTGTGAGCATTTATTTTATAACATCCACACTGACGTTGAAATGTTTTGGAACTGCACAGCATTACGAACGATACACGAAAATGCGCCTGACATGACAAAATCTAACTGTGATTGAAGTTGTAAATAAAATCCTCATCTGCATTGCAGCATATCTTTATACCTCACATGCATCTCATCGTTAATATCGCCACCATTAACAACATCGTCATATTGAACCTCGTTAAGATCGTCATAACAGTAATTGTCAGTATTAACACCAGCAATGCGGATCAGGACTGTTACTACTTACAATTAAGATAAATCGAATTAATATTTGCATTACATGTTGATCAATAACATTAGTGGCAGAATACGACCGGCAATACGTTGATATTTCAATGGACAAATTGATATATATATGGCTCATATTTTGCGATAAAATATGTCTCTGCAGGCTTAGAACAGTAGTGCAACTGTGCCCGCTGGGTCATCATTTACAGTAGTTTCCTTTCATCGGAAATATGATAGCAGGCACTAAAGGCCATTCCGCTCTGATCGGAAGTTAATGATATGCGAGGACATTTATGCATGGCCAACGGGCATAGATAAGTCAATTGAATAAATAAAATGTACTGAGAGAGCAAGCAATGAAAATGCCTTTCCATCATATACATCATGGTTAAACACAAGTGCGATCGTTAACGCACTCATTCAGGCCTAGATGTACCATTAATCCCTGACACATTTTGTTAGCTGCTGACAAGACCCATCAGCCATAAATTCATAATTTACAACAGACGAAACGTCAAAAGCAGCCATCGGATAAATTTATTTTGTCGTAACATCAATTGACCCTCTGATGATGATGATGATATATATATATATATATATATATATATATATATATATATATATATATATATATATATATATATATATATATATATATATATATATATATATATATATATTTGACGTGTGACGACGAATTGCAGTTCGTTTTGTGTTAAGCTATTAGGTTAAGCTATGACAAACACTGTGAATTTATAATCTTAGCCATGCGTGGTCGATATATTCGAATCTTTGCAGCCTGATCCATATGGGTATAATGCGTATAATGCATTGCATCACACGAAGAACAAGAAAAGTACCATTTAATGCCCATCATTTTGCGCCAATGACAAACAAATACAAACATAAGAGTTTTGATCAGCTAATATAAGCATTTTGTATAGTATTAAAGAGCCTATCGCACGAAAAATCATGTCATTTTAATGGCAAACAAATACAAACATAAGTACCTATTTGATCAGCTAATAGTCGCATTTTGCTCGTCTTCGATAATGGCCTATCGCAACGAAAAATCATGGCGCAATTTGATTCGCCCGATTACGGAAATGATCAGATGCGACGGTTATACCGGGTATTTATTGTCACATTATGAATATTAGTCGCCAAAGTGCCGTGCGATAGGACTCAAAATTCGACTTTTACGATGACATTAGCTCGCTATCGAGACGACGAGCTCATATTGCCATGTTTAATTTCGTCCCTCCGATGACGTTTCATGCTCATGGTTAGCAGATAATGAATAAATATACGCAACGGTTGGATTGTTCATAGATTGCTAATTTGAACTGAATGCCTTTGCATTAAATTAATTGGCCTTAACTGATCAGATGCTTCGGTTATTGGACCGGGAATCGGTCTGACGGCGTTTCATATGATCACATTTTGAATCGATTTATGCGAAGTACTTCAACCGTGCGATAGGCACTTTAATATCCATGTTTACGACACATATCATCGTGAATTGTTCGCTGCTCGCAAAAAGATACAGATAATATTTGACCATACCCCGAGTATTGCATACTGAACATATACCAAAGTGTCTAGTTGTGGTCTGCTTCTCATGAGTAATTCAAAATGCACTGCTTAAGCTATGATAAAGGATTATTGCCCCAGTTAATAGATTCCATATTACTTTTGCTATAACATGCAATTAACGACCACATCATCTTTGATAGTATTAGTGATGTGCAAAGAATTGAACCCTTTTGTGCATTATACCAAAATAATTTGAGTTTTAGCGGGATGTAAGAATATGCTGCAGTATATTATTAATATGATATTCCATGCAAATTAACTTTAGAGTATACATAAAATTACCACACAAAGGTAACGGTTGGCCTTGCTACTGAAGTACTAGTATTCATATGCGGCGAGGAGTGCCTCACCTGTAATGATCCCTGGTAGTGGGCCACGCCAATTGAATAAGAAAAACGGATCTATATAGATACTGTAACATTTACTTATATTGCAGTGATCCCTGAATGGAATTGACCATGCTATCAGATTGACCAATTGATTCAATTTGCCATAATATACAGCTTATGTATTGCTGATATAGGTTTCTCAAAGTACATGCTATTGAAATGCACTTAAATCAAAACTGCATTAGTATATGTAGGATAAATACCTCTAATTCTAATCCACTATATGAGCTCCGCCCCTCTGCTGCTGAAATGGACAGAACGCTAACACGACAAAGAAACAAAAGGCTGCGTAACAATATTGCGCTGTTGCTATGTAATTGTTGTTTTAGATGAATTAGAATATTTGGGGAATATGCGAAGTAAATACATTGAGATATACAAGGTATTCAATGAAAAATAAAGTCTTAGACGATGCATTATAAGGCTTGTAATTCCTTGCTACGTGTTTGGGAGGCAATGTACATAATTTGCGTTACATTAATGCTGCATGGCTACTGTCTAAGAACGCTCTGACCTCTTTTTTCAATTATGCGGTCAAGAAGTTCATATTCAACATCGTGCCTGCCTACCCATATTCATGTTATAAGGGCATGTATCTAGTAGCAGTTAAAACTGATTACATAGTTTTGTCTCATACGGTGAGTCAAACTTGATGAAGTTATCGAGGATGGTGGTTGATATCATGGGTGGTTGGCTAAACAACTCCGCTTGATTGATAATGATACTCGGTTATTGAAATAAATTTAGGCCGCAACCCTTGCCGAGATCCAAATCACTCGATCGAGAGAGGAACTAAGAAAACGCTCCTTGCACGGGATTTATATATATATAGAGATATATATATATATATATATATATATATATATAGAGAGATATAGATAGAGATATAGAGAGAGAGAGAGAGAGAGAGAGAGATAGAGATATCTAGAGAGATATCTAGAGATATAGAGAGATATAGATAGAGAGAGATATAGAGAGATAGAGAGAGAGAGAGAGAGATATCTCTATAGATAGATATCTATCTCTATATATATATATATCTATATATAAATATATATCTATATCTAATATATATATATATATATATATATATATATCTATCTATATATGTCTATATTATATATTTATATATATATATATATATTCTCTCTATATATATATTTATATATATATTTATATATATATATATATTAATATATATGACGAACAAAGACAGTAGCATCTATTGCAGTCATTGTTAACAACATCATCTTTTCATACTATATTCTGAACACTTCACCTGCGCTCGCTGAAAACAAAATGGATATTTTGCAAGGCTTATTGTTTTGATCATCGCTGATAAATATTGCTTGCAGGCTTTGTCAGACCAAACTAACTGGCACAGGCATGCAAAATAATTATTTTAATATATGGACACAGATTCGCAAGAACTAAGGTGCAAGGCTGTACATGTTAATATATTGTCGATTTCGTATGCGCATCATACGTGGATCTGTTGACAAAATACAAGTCAGTGGCATCTAGATACAGTTTATTATCAAACGTAGCTTCGTAAAGCACACTTTGTTTATGTTGGTCATATTGAGAAAAGCACTGCTAGCTGAGATAGGAACGAGTCATGCGGGGATATTTAGACATAAACATTTAAGCGTCACCAAAACGACAACATAGAGCGGCCGGACTCACTCATGAAAATATTAGGACATATGGATCAATTACAACCCTGTAAATATATATTGTAGTCTTCCGAGGCTCGTGTCTACTATAATGGGGCCAATGCCAGTAAGTTAATGGTAACGTTAACATCATATTGTATTAACATTCTCCACCGAGGGTTTTATAGTGAACATCCATTGTGACTTTGCGTGGTAAACATTGCACAGGCTTCAGGAATGTCCACGCGTTAACGACAATGTATCGTATTCGCGAGCATATGTATCATCATCAATTGTAAAGATCTAACCCTGATTTAAGTTGTAACACTGGAAGATGCGTCCTGATGCTCTTCGTGATTATCAAGATCTATCACCCTGATTTAAGTTGTAACTAGAACCTGTTCTACACTGTTACACGTATTTTATGATTGACATTACCTGCGGAACGGCAAATAAATATGTATGGCACATATATTTCAGCAAGTTTAGCCTTGCAGTGCAGTAATGATTCGTGAGTACTTGCTTTCCTCGGATTCTGACATAAGGAAATACAGTCGGGGCCATTCCTCACTCATCAGATGCTAATGAAATGTGAGGACATTAATACGTAGCCTAGGGGTATCAAAATCCTAATATAGTGCATATAACGTACTCAGATATACAGTAAGCAATAGAAATGCCTTTCCTTTATAGGCATCATGGTAAAACACAAGGCATAAATTAAACAAAGATTATCAAGACTGCAACGTCACAAGTAACCACCTAATGCATTAATCATGCCGTAGCATCAATAGATCCTCTGATGATAAAGATGTCGTTGTATTAATATATTGCACTCGTTAAAGGGATAGATAATAAATGCACCTACGTATGTGTCGTTAGATCGTGGGTTTAATGTATTTAATGTATGCTAGTTTGACGGCGCACTGCAGTTGTTTTCTTAAAGTTGCACTGTGACACAACCTGTGAAGGTATAATTTTAGCCATATGTGATTGATATAGCCTATTTTGACATATGATGCTTACAATGCATTGCATCGCATTGTAAGGAACAAGGAGAATATTTAACGCAATGAGCATAACTTTTTGCGCCGAAGGTACAAAAAACAAACATTGAAGTTTGATCAGTTATTGAGATAAGAATTTTGTATAATTTGAAGCCCCATATCCGTCAACATGATTTATTAGCTACTTATTATCATAGTATCTTGTTTAAAGAATTTCCATCTCTTGCATTAGCAAATTATATGGAAATAATGTGGCTGAATAACCTTGGTAATGGTATGTTAACATTAAAGAAATTAAAAAATATATCAAATATTTCAATTTTTCAAATCAACATATCCAACACACACGATTAAACATTATTTCGGCAATTTGGATCGAAGTATATATGATTGTTTGGAAGATATTGAGGTGTGCGGGTTATGTCAACGAATGGTTAGCTGTTAAAATTTTATTTCGCTATTATATTCAAAATCCAAAGAAATCACGCGTGAAAGATTATCTTTGTAGGTTACTTAGACTAGACCATCACATTAGAATAGTCAAACCAAAATATTTTCAATTATTTTGGACGAAAATGTGCGTTGACTTACTGGTATATCCTTTCGTGGACCAAAGTCTACGAAAGGTTGGCGGTTTGTCCACTAAAGGTCGCGTTCGTGCTAATATATATATATATATATATATATATATATATATATATATATATATATATATATATATATATATATATATATATATATATATATATATATATATATATATATATACATATATATATATATTTATATACATGTTTTGAGAGTTAAATTTAGTTTCGGGCTTACATAATGCAAACACTTGCATTATGTAAGCCCGAACACATCGTTAGACGGCACTTTTGAATGTGATTTCGCGAGGCGTCTTGGATTAAGCAAGGTTGCGTAATTATTGATTTTGCGAACTCCTTTAACTTGCACCAGGAAAGGTGACACGCACATATATGAATATCATTACAACATATCAAGCCCCCCCCCCTCCTCCCCACCCTCCGATGACCATTGATAATTGACATGATGGCTCGACTTCTCTGATGTTATAATTTACGCTAGAAGGAACGCAATAAGAGAACAATTTCTGTGCGTGCTGCTAAAATGCCTGTCCATCGATGTATTTGCACGGCTTATGTGGTGAAGAATGGACTCTCTGCTTTGAACTTAAACGCGTTCGCATACAGTCATACTTAGCATTCATTAACATTACATATAATGTGATATGTCAACATTGTCAAACATCAATTTTTAATTCATTGGGACATTGCTGATGCAAACCAGATATTACTTATAAGCAGTTGATAGTTGACAGTTTAAAAGCGGTGTACAGTAAGTCTGAATTGGTGGATCGGTAGCAGACGTAGAACCATTTATAACTTTCATTCCGTCTCCTACATTTTGATGCGTTTATGTTGCCGCTAACTGGAAAGTAGCTAGCGTTTCCCGATTTGCATATAAGACACGAAAGATAAAATACCAAAAGATTCATGTAATCGCAAAATAATCTCGGGGAAAGCTCAATACTTATATATTATCTCAGAAGTGTGAATAGCAATATCCAGAACAAAGTTTTTACTTGTCTTGATCAAACATTGTCCCATATAACATGCCATGACCATGGGTATCGCAGCGAGGTTAACCTTCATACGCAATCTAAAACGTGTCGCAATTCATGATTTGATAGTGTGGATCGAAATCACATTTTACGGCACCCATCAAACGAACTTCGTCTTAGGCAAGTTGATAGATTATAGATCAGGGTGTCATCATCTTTCTCTATGAGTGATTCATACTACATCAGGTTGTATTATTTGGCAGATGCTTCCTGGCATAATTGAAATACATTTGCATGTAAACTAATGACTATGTAATTGTTATATCAGCCGACGACGGTGCAAATTGGCCTTATATTCACTGAGACGTGCAAGCCTCAATGAAATTAGCCCCATTACCATAAAACACCGCGACCCTGGTTCGTGGTTAACATAATGATTGTATGCTGCATCGCATACTACTCGCTGAATATAAATATGAAACTGTTATAACAAATTAAGAAACAGTCATAGCATAAATGGTGATATACCAAATTAGAATGTATGATAGTTTAAGACTATTTGACACAACTACACATTAGGTGACCCTATTATATTGGAATGCTATGGATGCGATTCTGATCATATATTAGAATTGCTGTCGCCAGCATATGTCTGCATTGTGCGATAAAAATATAACGTAAGCAGAATTATCACTTAGTGCATCCGTCTGCACCTTCTAGAAGTATCTAGATTATTGCTGTTAAGACGTCAGAAATACATGTAGATAAGCTAGGAATGAAAACGCACATGAGGCGAGAACACTGCATAATAGTCTGAAAATTGCCCAACAATGAACATTTCAAGTACATTATATTCGGGCAGCATAATTTGTAAAGAGGTTACATTTCTTCAAAAATTAAGAGATGCTGACGGTTGAGCTAAGGGGACCTCATCTTCACCAAGACTTGCAAGCATCGATGTAATTAACCCCTAACCATAATTCATCTGCTCTTACCGCATCAGTGGATTCACCAACAGAGTTTTCATTATTCATAGCTTCGTGTTTAATTAAATCAATTCATTTGCGTCGCCAGGATAAAACCAAGAAGGCAGATAAATTGGCAATCTACTTCCATCAATTGAACAGACTAATTATGTTTTGGCGTACATTAATGCAATTAAGTAAACATGATGTTTTAAGCGCAATTGTGAATAAGTCACGTTTACAATCGAGCAACATGCATGCCTGTCTATAAAGATGATATGCTTTTCAGAGATTGATGAACAAGTGTCTGCAGCAATAATATTATTTAAACAAACAAGAAAACACCTGTATGTTAAAATGCTTTCCAACTTGTGACCATGACAACAGCCGTGCATAGGCTCGATTGCAGGTAATAATGCTTGGTTAAGCCAGTAATACCCTACTCTCGCACATTTCCATCGTTTTTTTTCCAAAAAACCTGAACAGTCACACAGCACTTTATATATACCTACCCGACAATGATAATCAACAGCCTAATGTCAGCCTACCATCCTCTACTCCGCTTGGGTTGACGGCAAATGGACGAACGGATACGGCCGACAAACATATTATTAAGAATATAAATAACAAGAAACATGGCTGCTCAGATTACACACAACGCCTGGGTGGTCACCTTCAGTCATATACCCGCATAACGTACAGTAATGTTGAGTCCCGCTCACTAGAGTTCAGTCCATTTTCAAATGAGAACGGGTACGGATGGTTTATATATCGGGTAGATAATCAAATAAACAGGGTCTATAATGGCAATCAAATGCGGCAGAGTAATGGTGAATAATGAAGCCATTTATGTATACTGCTGACATTTATGCAGCTCCGAGGTTTTGTGATAGCCAGCTGGTCCACTGTAGGCGCTTATGCATTCTATCTTTTGGTTATATCGCATAGTATAATAACGTCACGGACATGATATCCGATTACGCTAATGCGCCTACTTTGCAAATACTTGGTAGCACACTCAAAACCTAGTTTATCATGTACACTGAACGATCATAATTGTTGAGCATATCTGTGTATATATACTTGTGATTGCCTACATCACCCAAGTTCAGGCTATTGTAAAGCGCCGTATACATCAGTTAAGTAATGTACGTAATACTAAATTTTACAGATTCACGATGTTTTTAATCATATATATCCATTGATACTAAAGCAAACATTATGCGTTGCAGGAAAATAGCAGTGGCAGCCTACAAGGCATAACATATCTGCTCGTTTCGATCAAATAGTTAGTTAAAACTTTGGAAATATATTGAAACAATGATACTCAGACGCGATTAGCTGCATGGTTAATATTAGGATGAATCTTTATGACTAACTTCTTCTTTTACTACAATATTAAGATCACACTATGTCAGCAGTTGCCAAGTGATATCACATTCCGACAGTATATCAACTTTCTTTATTTTCATGCAGATAACAGATTAAATCTCAAGCTTGTTTGCCAGTCTACATCATTCAGACCGAATAATATGGATCAAAAGGTCATCATAGATGAGTCTTTTGAGTTGGCCGTGAAAGCATCATAATCATCGAAGTAGAGCACAACAGTGTAGTCATTTGCATACGCATGCGCACATAAAAATGCCACTGACGAAAAAAAGTTCGCTCCTTTTTCTCTGGTTATAAACTAACGCATTGGCACACTCTATGGAAATAATTGGTGTTATTCAACCAGTTTATTGCATTGTGTGTTTATATATAATCAGCAAAAAAGAAACTGATTATGTTTTACCGTACATAGGAAAATACATATTGAAGCTGCACCTAATTGTCCAGTTGTGCGTTGCATGCTAAATGGATTTGAAACGACGCGGTCTCGGTCATTGTAAAACAAAAATAGTCAATCTAAATAGATAAAATATGACATGTTTTTTTACATTCCGTTGCCACTACATAGCCTTTTGTATGCTTGGGATTTACACCGATCACTATAGGGGGTTGACCAAAAGTAGTCCAGCTCATCAGCGCCTTATGGTGAAGTAATTTCAATAGAGTTTAGGTTCGGACAAGTAATTTGCCAGACGCAGGTATATTCTGCCCGTACCCTATTTGTTATCACATCTATAATATATCATGCACACCGACATGAGAGTGTGACGATGCTAAGCCAAAGTAGATAATGGCAGCTCTTCGAAGGAACAAATTTATGGTTTATTCGTTTAAAACACGGGGCATTACTGCGATTGGACAATAAAATGTCACAAATGCATACAAACCTACATGTGTCATCAATCCCTGTCGCATATATCGTGCTGCTGATGAATGCTCCAGTTTGTATCTTTCTTTGAACTGAACAAAAGCCACTAATACATACTGATAAGGTATAGCAGATCAGTCAATTGTCGCGCACGAATCTAACCTACATATGGCATACATTTCTTGACTTTCGCTGCTGTTGAATGCTCCTTGTGTTCTCGCCATTTTTTAGAATTGACTGCTCCTCTACATGAGGCAAAGCCTGGAAATATCCCATAGTAGTGTTCATTGTTTTTATGACCCCTGAACGCTTCTGTCACTTGCATGCGGTCATCTAACCGTCATCTAACCGACCGATTTGAAAATAAAAGTACAAAATAAAACAATGCTTCTCACAAAGACGTAGGAAAGGATGGCATGCCATGACTTATTAATATTGGGGCAGACTATTAAGGTATAACGCTTGATGTTGTAGCGATGATATGCATAATACAGTTATCATATTTACAACTGAATGCCGTTACCGTCGCAAGATGCTCAATAAATCCTCAAATGTAGTTTTTGGTCGCGTCATTTCTCTTTTGCGTTACGTTACGATAATCCAGTTTTGCACTTATTGATTTCTTGTAGCGCTACAGATGCAGCAACACCGTGGTGCATTTGTATGCGGCTAAACTGATTGTATGAATCGGCATAGTTCTCTTCAAATGGCATTTTTAGTCAGAAATATATCAGTAGCATGTAATATTAATTTATTCACTATCATATTCCGTTGACTCCACATATTTCGGTTTGACCGAAAACATGACATATGTGCTATGAAAGCAATAATTCACTGGTTGAATGCAAATTCACTTCAAAAGTAACTGTTTATTTTACGTTTGTGTGAGTATTTTAAAACTATTATGTAAAACAAACGGGCACAGTAACTACGCAAATGATTATATTTGGATACATATCTATGTTTGGGTAGATATAAAAATATTACTATTGGAATGATATTTAGGGAAATGCTTTTGCCCTTTAGCATACTCTTGTTTACATTTTTCACAAGCGGTATCGACAAGAAATCCTGTGTTATGCGATTATGCCTGTGTATGAACAAAATGTTACTGACCGTATGCCAAGATGTGTCTTGACGAATGGGATTCGACCGAGACTGATAAATATATATGATTAATCAGCGGCTGTATTAGCTTAGAAAATTATGATAACTTACGTTATGTATTAGCTCCAAAGCAAAGCGCTGGTTCACCTGGAACATAGACATGGGCAACTATATCCAACGTTTCTTCGTAATGTTCCCACATGATTTTTGGATTCATTGGTCATGTTATAATGTATGATGTTTACCTAAAGCAGGACATATTTCGATGAATAAATACAAATGCAATTTCATTCATCATTTCATGTCGCAATAGTTATAAGGTACGCAATGTTTTAAGATTATTCCGGTTCAGATTAGCCACTGCACTCTTTGAAAGACACAATGAACGTAAGATTTCGGTCGATAGAAAATACTGAAGGTATGTCACTAACCTGAAATAAGCATCGTATGACCATCATATTGTAATGCATTGGAATATTTTAGATTGAACTTAAATACCCATTTTCTTTATATGGAGCATATAACAATAGCATATGCGAAAATATCGCAAGGTACAATTCATTACAGCATGACGGGCGGTCGGCATTTATTGCATGTTCAATGCAAGCCGTCACAGAAGCATAAAGATTAGTTATTCATAGAAACGACCGAAAAGCAAATATATTGTACCTTTCTTTATTAAAGGCCTCTAAATCCGTCACCAACCCCCACCACACCTTTAAATACAACCAATATATTATAACACACATTCCCGGGAGGCACAAAAGCGAAGCTTAACTGGGAAAATAAAAGTGCTAACGGATGTGATAAAATATGCACTTCAAAGGACATTATCAAGCATCAATACAATTAACTTCGCCAACAACACCTTTACACTCGCATACGTGAATACTCATGGGAAGAAATGTCCTTGCTTTTCTAGTTTAATAAAATCAATCTATTTGTGTATCTAGGAGAGAACAAACAGTGCTGATTAATTGCACTTATCTTGCAAGCCACATTAACTCTCATCAGCGATGGCCCGAAATAAACCAAGTAGCTGCTTTCGACTCTGAAAAAAGCCCACACTGTCTTCAGCGCAGTTTTAAGTTGATTTTATGCAGTAAACCTCATGATTTTCCCTGGAATGCAATTGTGGCAACCTCACCTGCAGTAGATGTTGACGCCTTTTTGTCATTTTCATTCATTTTGATAGAATATATGGAAAACAATCGCGTGTTTACAAATTCAACCTCAATGTATTTAATATAATACAAATAAATATTTGACCAATCATTGCTAGAATCAAGTACGATTACAGCATCAACCAATTGCGAAACCGAATAGTAAAATAAAAGTATTGAACGCTAGGAGTGGAATAATTTTCAGCATTTTCAAAATACCCATATCTATTAACTCATCTACCATGACAATATACAACACAAACCACGTGAAACCACAGAATCAGCGATGCACGAATATCTACTTTTAAATTATAAAGTATGGTTAAGGCAAAACGCCATCAACTAGTCCGACATCTGATATAAGCGATGCTGTTTTTAGACATAAGTGAACATCCCGGTTACAGCACACCATAAGAGCAGAGTGAGCAGTTTCGTATCCAATTACTTGTTTTCGAAAACAAGAGAATGGCATGTTTTCTCCGTCGGTGCACGATTGATACATACAACATGGCTGTTCCATCGTCAGCGAGATGCATAACTTAACAATCATTAGTAATGAAGCTCTCTCTGTGCGATGCGACGATGTTAGCTTGTTTATGATTCAATACATAGTCCAGGAGCCCATGGAGTTTTGTTTAGCATTTGCAAGTACAAAAGTTTTGAGGCATGCAACATGTTGATTAGGGTCAATGTACAATCAAATGGCCATTCTTAAGTTTCCACGCCTGTACCAACTCTAGGGGGAGCCACTCAAAATATCCCAAATTTAGATTTAATTAGCATAACTGAGTACATGAATGAAACCAATGATAAAATGTTCATTTTTAGGGTCTAAATAAAGATCCATCTTTCTTAACCCTCAACTCCTGTACTTAATCCATTTAAGAAAGCCACTAATTAGCGCTAATTAGCAATTTATTAGCATAATTGAGTACATCAACGAAACCTTCGCTAATGGATTTGGTAGGTTTACCCAACTAAGAAAAGTGGATTCTTAAGTGCCAAAACCTGTACCGTGACCCCTTAAGAAGGGGTCAAAGGGGAAGATCGAAAGAACCCGACAGTTTTGTGTTCAGGTACATAGATTTTAATTAAAATTCTAGTATCTATGATTTTGTTACTGAAAAGACAAACAATGAGAAACTACATCACTAGTGACTCATGCAACATACTGTAAGTTGTTGGACTTGCTGATCGATTTTGACCATAATGAAGGGTGATTGGGGTATACACACATGTATACTTCCTGAAATAGAGAGACTTGCATCTCCCATGCTAATGACTGAATTCTTGTCCCCTTAAAACATTTTGCAAAGAAACTTACATGCATGTTTTGATTGCATTGACAGACTATGGAGTAATATGCCAATTTCTGCTTTTCAGTTTGAAAATTAAAATTCTCAATGATTCGAAATTTCAACCAGAAAAATGCAGAAATTCGCCTTATTTTCTTCATTGCAGGCCGAGCTGATTCCACAGTGTTGATTAGCAATGCACCATATTTTGAATATTAACCCAAACATTATCCAGTTACATACATGCTACATCGAATTTATTGTCTTTGAAAAATTTGGCTATATACATATTGTAGGCCTATGTCTTCAACAAACAGGAGAACTGGGCATGCAGTGCTCATCACCAGTACAGAGAAACATCTCAAGTGCTTCATCTACATAATTGTACTCATTTTAAGTTGGGTAAATAGTGTGTATTTAAAGTAAGGTCTATGCCAAAAGACAATGATTGTGGCATACAAAGTAACGAAAAGAATTATTCCATTTTCCCCAAATATCACTAGGAAGGCAAGCATTTCCCTGAAACATCATTTTTATCACTGAGTTTCCTTTTGGTTGAATGCGGTCAAAGCAAATGATGCAAAGCCATGCTTCTGAAATACACGGCTAGCCTCATCATTAAGAACTACAGATTATTTTTTGTGTATCATGAATGTAAATAACGAGCAATTTAGCTGCCATTGCAGGGGCAAAGTGGAACAAGGTGTTAAAGGTCACAGGCAGCATAAGGTTTTTCCCCACTTGCACCTAATCCTCTTCTTCTGTCCAATGGATTCTTTGACAAGGACTTTGGTCCATAGCCTTTTTCAAACATCTTGTACCTATGTTCATTTAATGTCAACTTGGTGTTTTCCTTGGCTCCGTACATAGTTGTGGTGAACGTTTGAAGGGTCATCTGGGTTCTTAGACTCTGTTGTTGGTCTGTTGCTAGGCTGTGGAAAGCTTTTTGGGCTTCCTTGTTCTTTTCCAACTTGGCCAATGGTCTGACCTTTCCTTTGCGAACAAATGCGCTGGTGTAGTCACACCCAGTAAATGCATGGAATCCTGGTAGTGCAGCGCATATCTGAGGTCCGAGTACTTCATAAATGTTGGTGATGCTAATGTAACTCCGGTTGTTCTTGGATGACGTTCCAACATCCATCCATATTGGCGACTTGAACTTGTTGCAGTGATACAACAAGATGACTGCTATATCTGTGTCTGATACCCGAACGACTATGGCTCCTTTTTTTCTGTCATCATCCACTACCTTGGCATGAAGAACTATCTTGGTGTCAGCCTCTTCATGGTTGTTTCCTGCAATCGTCATCAGAATCGTGTCTGAGAATGCCGTTGGCAACATAATAATGATTAGTCTCCCCTGGGATGTCAAGATGTAGCTGACAGTCACCTAGTATTGGTCGATATGCCTTGTTTTGCCACTCCTTCGCCAGGAACTTGGGAAGCTGTGTCTTGAATGATCTCGATTTCATCGCTTTCTCCATGTCCTTAGGTCGTTTTTGTTCAGGACCAGTAATGGCGAACTCCCGTTCATCTATGCCCCTCCTTCCTCTTTCTGTGTCTTTTAGGGATGGCTGAGGGTAATCATCAAAGATAAGATGGACTTCTTTTTTGCACAACGCAACTGTCTGGATTAAAATACTTCTTGCGAGGTAGCTGGTAAATTCGGAGGAAGTGTATGAAGGAGGAATTGGCCATCAATAATGCAGGTTCTCCATGAACCTTCGACTCAAGCAGGTTGAAGAGGGCACTCTTGTCTGTTTTCGCCATTGTCCCATCTGTGCTACACTTGGACAAAGGGACTGGAGTGGGTGGGAATTCAAAAATGAAAGGCAAGTCCAGATTCCGTTTCGTTGCAAGTATTACAAGGCGGCCCATTAGATCTCTTGTACCCTTGAGTTCTGTTATTCGTTCGTCCTCTGCTTTATGGTTTCTTGCACTATCATCGGTAAAGGTCTTAAGTTTTGCCTTGGTTATCTTCTCTTCAAATCTCTTTGCGTCAGCTATGCAGGTGTCCAGGAAATCTTGATGTCGTGCCTGACCGGTCTCTGGTATTTTCAACAGACTTTCACTGATCTCATGGCTGGTGGCCTTCCTTGTGTGATGTTTGAAGAGTTTGTCTTTTGATTCAGATTCTTTATCCATCTCAAAGGGGTTGCAGGAATCTTGTATGTGTTTCATGACTTTCTTCAAGTCTGAAATGTCGCGCTCAATTCTTGAAGGTCGAAGCTCAGCTGCAACATCGTCCTTTTCAATCAATCCCGCCATCTCCTGCACTAGACTTGTAAATGAGGCACGAGTAGATTTTGTGATCATCCAGCGCAGACGAGTAGAGTAACTGTTTGTGGCAGATGTTATACCAGTGAGCCGAGATGCTGCATCAGCGTTGACCGTCTGTACCAATGTAAGATACACAGGCACACGGCTGAAAGCATGTTCAGTTCTGCGGATGGTAAATGTTCCTCCATCAAGGATCTTTCTAAGTCCAGGGTGTGAATCATCGATATTCATTAAGTCAAGTTGGAACTTCGTCAGCCAACGGGAGTAGTTTACATGGTTTGTGGCAAAGAAGAGGCCTATCAAGGGTGTCAATGAGTAGATGTAGAGGTCAATTTCATTGGTTCTGGTTGCCCTTTCTAGAGTGTGATAAAGACGAATGTAATCAATGTACATCATCCAGAACTGGGCGGTGCAGCCATGTACTCCAGATCTTGTTTCGTCCGAGTACTTGGTATAGGCAGCAGAAGCAGTGATGAAGACATCTGATTCAAGTGCAGTGTCTGAATGACTCGCAGTGTTCATGAGTTCCTCAAGCTCGTCTTTTTCTTTGTATGTCTTCAGAAATGTCTTGAAATGCAGGATTTCAAAAGAAAGGGCCAATATTGGGTGGAGCCGTTTGCACCGATTAAAATGCTTGCCAGACAGAAAGCCATTCAATGAACCAGGGGCAAGAACATCTGTGTCTGTGAGCATGTCAGGTCCTCCAGAATCTGAGATGATCTTCCCAATGGCCTTAAAAAAGGCCATCTCAATATGAAATGTTCCAGGCATGACAAACACGTTATCGAATCTGGGTTTTTCTGTGGCCTGAATTTGCATTGCAGGTTTTGCAGCATTTAAGTCGTATGATACAACTGCAAACTGTTGCTCACACTCCTTTGCACATCTTTGGGCTGTGGTGAGGGTTTCCTGAATCACATCAAGACTGGTGATTGGCTGGCGTAAGTTCGGCATGTAGCGGACCTCATGCTTTGGTAAGTTGTCTTGGTACCTGCTGGCATTGAATCCGACCCACATTGGAATTTTGCCTACATAAAGAGCATGGCTCATCATCCAGACCAAATCTAAGTTTTTAAGCAGCTGCACTGACATCTTGAAGGTTGTAAACATCTGTCTTTTTGTAGCTGAATACATTCATTTTTGGTTTCATCCTATAAGGAACAAGGAGTACATCTTCGGTCTCCAACGACATCTTCCTGTTCTTTCTGCTACCTGGTACTGACGGCAATTCTGTATTGGCTTCAACAGGTTGGGCTATTTCAGATGCAGTTGGGATATTCTGATACATAATACCCATTGTGTCATGCAATGTATCTGCCCCGGATAAGGTGTTAGTCAGCTCGTCGAAATTGTCAAATGCAAGGCCCATAGGTTGCCCTTTAAGTGTGCCATCTGGACAGGCAAGCTGTCTCTCTTGTAGTTGCTCAGCAGGTCAATTTCATTGGTTCTGGTTGCCCTTTCTAGAGTGTGATAAAGACGAATGTAATCAATGTACATCATCCAGAACTGGGCGGTGCAGCCATGTACTCCAGATCTTGTTTCGTCCGAGTACTTGGTATAGGCAGCAGAAGCAGTGATGAAGACATCTGATTCGCCCACAGATTCAAGTGCAGTGTCTGAATGACTCGCAGTGTTCATGAGTTCCTCAAGCTCGTCTTTTTCTTTGTATGTCTTCAGAAATGTCTTGAAATGCAGGATTTCAAAAGAAAGGGCCAATATTGGGTGGAGCCGTTTGCACCGATTAAAATGCTTGCCAGACAGAAAGCCATTCAATGAACCAGGGGCAAGAACATCTGTGTCTGTGAGCATGTCAGGTCCTCCAGAATCTGAGATGATCTTCCCAATGGCCTTAAAAAAGGCCATCTCAATATGAAATGTTCCAGGCATGACAAACACGTTATCGAATCTGGGTTTTTCTGTGGCCTGAATTTGCATTGCAGGTTTTGCAGCATTTAAGTCGTATGATACAACTGCAAACTGTTGCTCACACTCCTTTGCACATCTTTGGGCTGTGGTGAGGGTTTCCTGAATCACATCAAGACTGGTGATTGGCTGGCGTAAGTTCGGCATGTAGCGGACCTCATGCTTTGGTAAGTTGTCTTGGTACCTGCTGGCATTGAATCCGACCCACATTGGAATTTTGCCTACATAAAGAGCATGGCTCATCATCCAGACCAAATCTAAGTTTTAAGCAGCTGCACTGACATCTTGAAGGTTGTAAACATCTGTCTTTTTGTAGCTGAATACATTCATTTTTGGTTTCATCCTATAAGGAACAAGGAGTACATCTTCGGTCTCCAACGACATCTTCCTGTTCTTTCTGCTACCTGGTACTGACGGCAATTCTGTATTGGCTTCAACAGGTTGGGCTATTTCAGATGCAGTTGGGATATTCTGATACATAATACCCATTGTGTCATGCAATGTATCTGCCCCGGATAAGGTGTTAGTCAGCTCGTCGAAATTGTCAAATGCAAGGCCCATAGGTTGCCCTTTAAGTGTGCCATCTGGACAGGCAAGCTGTCTCTCTTGTAGTTGCTCAGCAGGTCAATTTCATTGGTTCTGGTTGCCCTTTCTAGAGTGTGATAAAGACGAATGTAATCAATGTACATCATCCAGAACTGGGCGGTGCAGCCATGTACTCCAGATCTTGTTTCGTCCGAGTACTTGGTATAGGCAGCAGAAGCAGTGATGAAGACATCTGATTCGCCCACAGATTCAAGTGCAGTGTCTGAATGACTCGCAGTGTTCATGAGTTCCTCAAGCTCGTCTTTTTCTTTGTATGTCTTCAGAAATGTCTTGAAATGCAGGATTTCAAAAGAAAGGGCCAATATTGGGTGGAGCCGTATGCACCGATTAAAATGCTTGCCAGACAGAAAGCCATTCAATGAACCAGGGGCAAGAACATCTGTGTCTGTGAGCATGTCAGGTCCTCCAGAATCTGAGATGATCTTCCCAATGGCCTTAAAAAAGGCCATCTCAATATGAAATGTTCCAGGCATGACAAACACGTTATCGAATCTGGGTTTTTTCTGTGGCCTGAATTTGCATTGCAGGTTTTGCAGCATTTAAGTCGTATGATACAACTGCAAACTGTTGCTCACACTCCTTTGCACATCTTTGGGCTGTGGTGAGGGTTTCCTGAATCACATCAAGACTGGTGATTGGCTGGCGTAAGTTCGGCATGTAGCGGACCTCATGCTTTGGTAAGTTGTCTTGGTACCTGCTGGCATTGAATCCGACCCACATTGGAATTTTGCCTACATAAAGAGCATGGCTCATCATCCAGACCAAATCTAAGTTTTAAGCAGCTGCACTGACATCTTGAAGGTTGTAAACATCTGTCTTTTTGTAGCTGAATACATTCATTTTTGGTTTCATCCTATAAGGAACAAGGAGTACATCTTCGGTCTCCAACGACATCTTCCTGTTCTTTCTGCTACCTGGTACTGACGGCAATTCTGTATTGGCTTCAACAGGTTGGGCTATTTCAGATGCAGTTGGGATATTCTGATACATAATACCCATTGTGTCATGCAATGTATCTGCCCCGGATAAGGTGTTAGTCAGCTCGTCGAAATTGTCAAATGCAAGGCCCATAGGTTGCCCTTTAAGTGTGCCATCTGGACAGGCAAGCTGTCTCTCTTGTAGTTGCTCAGCAGTTTCAGTTTCTAACTCCTCCAGGCAGTTGTAATTTATGCAATGGTCAAACCGATTCAACACCTGCACAACCTTTTTGCTACCTGTGACAGATTTTATTGCAACTCCCAGAGCCACTTGCTTAGCAGGCTTGACCGTACCCTTTCTGGCAATGAACAGTGCATCATCACAGGATGACCTAACACGACGCATTGCTTGCTGTGTGAAATTCTTTGGATTTTGCCCACAATACAAGCTGGTGAAGAACGTTGAGAGCAGGGGTGGTGGGATTACATCGCCTTCTTTTAGGTCATCCAAAGAAGGATTTTCTGGCAAATCCTTCTTTGGTACACTGAGTATGTGCTTTCGGAGTATGAGTGCTGCCTTGGTTACTATACGTTCATCATCAGAGGCATAGTCATAGGCAACACGTACTGCATCGTCATCTGTTTCAGAATTGTACAGGATCAATCCCAATTTTTTCCCAAAAGGAGAATGAAACTTAAGCTTGTTACCAAACCTTTTAGACAAGTTTCGCATGAGGTTTTGAGCAGTACTGAGAGGTGTTTCTGAGGAGATTGCACATAAGTCCAAATACCTAGCATATACAGATGTCAGAAGTTCAGGTCTTTGGTTGACTATGATGGACTGTTCTACATATCCTTGAATGTCAAGAATTGCGGATGGACAGGCATGCACATCTGTACAAGCGTCAACACTTTCCTTGACACTATTTTTAGCTCTTGCAGCAGACATCAGGTACGCACTTTTACAGGAATGATGATATTTCACTTCTTTTGCAACAAGATCGATACCACTGATTTTCGACAGGATCTTTGAGTCATTCAAAGTCAAAGCCGCTTCCTGAATGCTTTGGCTAGCTTCGAGTGTTTCACAAGCACCAGCAACTTCATGCAGACCTTTCTTGCGTTTCTTTGAGTTTCCACAAAACAAACAGTTTGGTGGAAATATCCCTGAAGTTGATGTCTTTTCTTCAACTGAAGCAGAGCGTAGACGCTGAATCCTGCTCTTAACAGTGCCAGCGTCATCTGAAGGAGTACTAGTAGTTGGAGCTGCTGTGAAGTTTTTGTAGCAGATGGAATGATAGCCATCTGTTTCTCCAGGTTGCTCAGGCAGATTAACAATAACACCA
>CM067348.1:32813556-32824729 GCA_034190875.2 Urechis unicinctus | reverse complement strand
TACAAAGATCAATGATCTGTCAAAGCAACAGAAGCTGTAAATCTGTAAGTACCCTCTGGTTATTCAATGCACCGACGCCATGAGAATACAAACAAGGTGAATTGACGGGTTCTTTGGTCTGCTTATACTCTATGAGAAACTCCAACAAAAGCCCCAGCTGTTAGTCTTCGTTCGTCTCACTGCTGACGACGTTTACCTTCGCAAAACATTTATACATACTTAAAGACAAGTGAAATTGGTGTTGGGACGACCATTATTTTTGCTGGGGAGGTCCTGGTCGAGGGTTTTCTGATGTAATCAACCCATCTCCCACCCTCACCCACTTTCTGGCACAATATCGCGCACTAGTCTTACTACTGTCACTTACTTACGTCGCCCACTTCCCCGTCTCTTCTTCTTGTTCTAAGCCGTCTCTTCTCCTCTCGCTCTTTTCACACCCCGCGAGTAGTATAGGTAATAGCGGTTCCAGAACATTCCTCCAAATAGAGACCCAACCCACCAACGATAAGGAATCCCCCCCACTTCAGAGCATAATCAACCCACTTCAACTATTCTTTTCGGGTCCTAAGGTCTCAAGAGCTGCCAATAGCTGGCCAAGGATTGAAGCTGCTACCTTATCAGTAGGCTGTGAGTCGCAGGGTTAGGGGCAGCCATGAGTCAACGAAATCGCAGGGGAACCACCATTACCTATACTGTGACCCTCTCAGCAGGCCATGAGTCGCAGGGTTAGGGGCAGCCATGAGTCACAGGGCAAAAAATGACACAAAATCAAGTCGCAACGAAATCGCAGGGTAAGGGAGCCACGAGTCGCAGGGCACAAGGAACAACCGGCCACTATTTCATAGGTGAGTATTTTGTCGCGATTTTGAACCCCCTTTTAGACTAATAAAACATTAGAGTAATGACGCCCCACCACATACGTGCGAAAACAGGCTCAAGCCGACTATGCTGAAATCCACGGCCAGGCCCTACCACCCTATCCACGGACGAAGGTCGCCCTCGCGGCACTCATAAAGAAAAACGCCTTCGACAGGACGTACAAGGAGATGTACGCAAGAATGACAACCATGGCTGCCCCTAACCCTCAGCCGCCGACTCCATCCCCCCGACTCTGGTCTGAAGTGGCGAAAGCACCGGCCCCACACCCAAGACCCGCCTCCAGGAAACCACTCCCCCGCGTAAGGCAGGTCCCAGTTCCCCGAACAAGCCTCAGACCAGTTCCCACTCCCCGCCTCAAATTCAGGAGAACCAAGCGGGCCATTAGCAACCAACTGCAAGGCTGGGTCATGAACGTTCCCAAGACTCACCCTTACGCCCCAGACCTCCTGACCTTCCAGAAAGGCATGCAACCCCAGGTTCGTAAAGTTCTGGCAGAGGAGCTGAACCGGCTATGTGGTCTCAAAACCTAGCAGTCAAAGTAAGTCTCTACAAGACCGACAAAGATGGTGTCACAGAGTACACAGAGCCAGTCCTACGAAACAAGCAGCAAACGGTTCTAGGCAAAGAAGACATTGACTCCGCAATAGACCAGGCCGGCCCCCAAATCCAGGAGATGCTGGAGAAGTGGGTTAACCTAGGTTCTGAGTGTGTGTTCGAGGCGGTAGAAACCATCTGGATCAACATCGCGAAGTATCAACCACTCAAAGGCGACTTCTACCTCCCTCTACCGCCACCACTGGCAAACAAAGGGCCATCATAAAAGTAAAGAACCGAGACGACTTCTGCATACTATGGTCCATCATCTCAGCCCCCCACCCAGCTGCCCAGAATCCACATCGGCCCTCAAAATACAACATCCAGTGGCTCTTAGATAAGCTAAAAGGCTCAGGTGTGGTGTATCCAACCCCCGTCTCCCACTCCGAAAAAAATCGAAAGGCTCTTAACCTAGGCCTGAACATATTTGGTTGGGATGGGAAAGCTGTCATGGTCCACCGGATCAGCAAGCACCCCAGCACCTGTATAAACCTCATGCTGATCGAGAAGGACGGAGTATACCATTACACCTGGATTAAAAACCTAGACCGCCTACTCTACGACCAGACGAAATACTTCCGCAAATTCTTCTGCGAACGCTGCCTCCACGGCTACACCACCTCGGCCGTACTCCAGTCCCACAAGCCAGAGTGTGCAGGGTTTGGCCAAACAGCCGTGCGGGTAGACATGCCAGAGGAGGGGAAAACATCCTATCGTTCCAGAACTGGCAAAAGCAACTCCCGGCCCCCTACGTCATCTACACAGACTTCGAGGCGCTCACAGTAAAGCTCCCAGGGCCAGCCCTCAATCCAGAAAAGAGCAACACCCAGAAGACCCAAGAACACCGAGGCTGCGGGTTCGGCTCCATAGTGGTCCGATGTGACCAGGAGTGTAACTAGGTTCCGCTCCCCCAGACTTTGTCTCCACTAAGCTAGTCGTGTCCTGTTCAAGGAGTTTATCAATAATGGTATCAGTATCCATGACTATATGAATACGCCTTCGAGCTTCAAAATACTGCACCGCTACCCAGATGAAGAAATTGATTGCTGAGGCAGCGGCTGTTATCAAGGCCAATATCACTTCAATCGACGGCATATGCAGTAGGTTGATCAGTCTTCAGCAGCAGTTTTGCGCGTTTGGTCTTTGCTAGTAGTTGGCGTACTGTGGCACGTTCCTCCTTTGTTGAAATTACATCATTTTCACGTAAGGCGTCTTCAAACGAGTCACGGTCCTTGGTGTGAAAGAGCACCATCCAGCGAGTCTGCTCACGTAAGTCCTTCAGCACAGAGTTGTACTTTTGGGTGAGGACCCAGACACTTTGCTGCGCATGGCAGCCGCTAAAGGCCAGTTCAGATAACATGTCTTTCTTCTTTGTTAGGGCTTTTGTTGCCGAACAGTCATCAATAATGTAGAGGGTAGGCTCGCCCTTGAAGCAGTGGTAGAAAGCCCTCAGGTGGTCATGGAGCCGCTCCCCTGGATCAACGACGTAGACCTCTGAATCATCCCACACCCATGACCGCGTCTGATAGGCCTCGTTGTTGTAACGTATGGTAGGGCAGAGGATTACAATATGCACCGAAGAAGGGCCCTTCAAGTAGGTCGAGGATGAATGCGGTTTTCCCACATCCTATCTGCCCACAAACAATTGCCGAACAAGGACCATCTGGAAATGTAAACTCAGTTTTCGGTTTCATCAAAACCTTGTTAGTAGACTGCGCTGACGAACCTGCCATCTTTAATGTTAAGCTGTGCATCCATTACAATATACATATAAGCGTTCAATGCACCGGCCGTCTGTGATTTTTTCGTGATTTGTATGGTAATACCCTCAGACGCATTCTCCACGGCCCTGCCTCTACCGTGCAACTGGTCGTCATCACTCGTACTTAAGTCGAGCCACAGAGTATACATGGTGGTTAGGTACTCTCCTAGGGACACGTCCGACAATGCTATTGCAGCTATTGCTATACTGGGGTCTCGTTTACTCGTTGCTGCAAAGGCCTTCTTTACTTCATCCCACTGCTGGTAGCCACGCATACCTTGGGCATAAAGTTGGTTGGGGATGCCCTCAATGGTCACCTCAACTTTTGTAATCTTTGGGTTGTAGAACTCATCTGTCTTCCTGGCGTATGAGGCACCCTCTGGGTCTTCAAAGAGCAGTAGAATGACCTTCATGCTGCGAGCAGGCACGTTCAGATTGATGTTCCACAGTGTATCTCTTTTATAGTATACAAGCTTCCTGTGACGAAGAACACGGTCATACAGAATCGAGAGCCGACCTGTGTATTGGGTGCGTATCATGCGGCCCAATTCTATTTGGGTAACCATGTCATACTCCAGCTAGATGCCATCAATTTTATAGCTGGCATCGGTGTCGCCTGTTGCGTGAATTATGCGGTTGTAGTCGTTGAACGTGAGCTCGTACTCCAGTCTGTCATTAAGCGCACTTTGGTAGAATGGCATGTGACTCTCAAGGAGTTCAAAGTCAAGCGGAACGTAGAACCTGTTATCATACACATTGGCTATGGCCAGGTCCTCTTTCTCGGTCTCATCCTTGTCTGCTGTCCCCATTCAAATCTTAGTTGTGTTTCTGTCATCTGATGTGTCAATGCCCTGGTACTTGAGGCCCTGTCTCTCCTGTGCAGTCCACCACAAGTCGTGGTAAAGGTGGTACACATCCCTGTCAATAGACATGACCTCATTGCCAGAAATCTTGATTTTCATTTTCTTGACCACGGTGCGGCCCAGGTTTTGCACAACGCTGCGGTTAAGATCAGTCGAGGTCGATTGTAAAAGCCAGCCGTGCTGTCCCTAGAACAATGACGTCGTCTGCGCCTAGATTGGGGAAGGGGACTAGCAGTTGTTGGTTCTGGTCAATAGTGCTTGGATTGTTTGTAACGACTACAGACTGTCGCACGCCCTTTACCCCGAGCGGTTCACATATCCGGCGGTGTGGGTTTAGCTTGCGTCCATAAGTACTTGTCATGTTGAATTCTTAATTGCACATATCTTTAACACACAAACATGGAGTTTGATAACCAAGCATTTGAAGACCAAGATGAGGAGGGGGCTATGGGAGGGGAGAGGAATGAGACTAACTTTGATGATGAGGAGCCTAACCTCATTGACGAAACTTTAGATACGTCGAGCACGACTAGTCCACCATGGGCTATTACTGAAATGCCAGCTGGGTTGACAGAAGATCAGGTGGGTTCCAAAGAAGAAACTGAAGTCTTAGTTACGAGGTGGGAGAAGGCAGTGTCTAAGCATGGGCTGCAGGCCACTCTGGAGTTTAGATCGTCTCAACAAGGTGACCTTTGGGTTAAGTGGGGCCGAGAATGGAAACTTCTGACATGGAAGAGCAATCCCAACAAATTCCTCTAGAGTATCGTAAATTCCGGTGGTACACAGCTTGCTCGGGCTCTTGGGGTGACCCCTCAACTATCTACAAAGGCAGTAAAAGCCCTACAAGGCGTTGACCAAGCTGCTGCTAAAGAGGAAAGATGGAGAGATTGAAATGAGCGCCCTCGACCCTGAAGCCATGACAGAGCAAGGTGTTGTGGAAGAAACAAGATTAATAGAGGACATTCATAACACCATACAAGACCTAGGTACACAAACAGACAACGAACTACCACTCAGAGAGCTTATGGGGCTTGACAAGGCTATGCAGACTCAGAGCTGGTTAACAACCTAGCTAAGATAACCGAGATAGAAAGGGATATAGCCCGACGGGAAGCTAAAATGGCAAGCCTGGAGGAGGCAGGGAGGGAAGAAGATCCAGCATGGAAATTGCAATCAAATGAGCTTGCAGAGCTGAAGGACCTGCGGCGTGTCCGTGTTGAGGCTGCCTCTGCAAACCGTGAACGTCTGCGAACCCAAATTAACCGCATCAGGGAAACGATCAACAGACTTCTTAACGAGGACACAACGCTAGCTGAGCGTGTACGCACTCTGTTCTGAGAGCAGGGTATAACAATCGCCTCCATTATCACAGCGATTGGATTGGCAATCTTGACCCTGGTAGTTTCTTTGACGGGTGGAGGGAGCACTAGTCCAACCCTGGCCCCAACGCCGACACCAGCTGATAAGCCCGGTTTAAAGGAATGGATTAAAAAACAGCTGAACTCCTTGGCAAACGTCCTGAAGGGCCTGGTCGGTAAGGCAGCAGCTGCCCTTCCAGGAATCATTGACTCCATCGTATCATGGATGCTTAAGTCAGCTGTAAAGGTGGCTGGATGGATGGCAGAACATGTGTGGGCCGCAGCTGCGTCGGTGGGGGGACAGCTAAGCCCATAACGATTCCGCCTACAATAAGAGCGGTTTTCTTATCCTCGTGCGCCCCACGCAGACCGGTCTCGGCCATAGGGGCCGGCCCTGGAGAGGGTAATTCCATATCTGTATCTGTATCTGGCGGAGGGTCAAAGCTTCCTCTATCTGTAACCACCGGAACCAAGTTGACATCAGCATTGCTGCCGATCTGCTGCTCCTCAGTTGTGATAGTAATCAGATTGTTGTACCCAGCAACGTTTCCAATGGCGAGGCTCATATCAGACGGAGCCATGTACAGGCCCGTTCCAAACACATAATCAACCTTTGAAGGAGCATTTTGGAGGACGTTCTGATACCGTCGGATGGATGAAGGAATGTCCACTGGGGAGTTGATGGCATCCTCAACGTCAGCTTGAAATTGCTTTTGGGCATCAAAGGACGTTCCAACACCTAGTATCTTTGAGCGGGTCTGCGCCTGAGCACTAAGAATGGTCATAACGAACCTTTCGACCAGCAACCTTGACGACACTCCCGTTATCATAAGCATCATGTGCATATAAGATACCAAGGCCACTATTAGCTACGGTTGCCTTCTGGCGCCAGTCTGTGTTTGGTTGAACACCAAAGTTAGTGCACAGTCTCCCATATGCCCTCTTGTCATATGTATTGTTATAGGGGTCATAGGCATGATCCTGAGGTAGAGGCGCTTGCAGTTCTGCTAATAGGCGACGCACTGTGTAATAAAGGTGAAAGGTGTAGAGAGCTTTCACGAGTGGAATCCCAGCCTCGAGGTGATCGTGGGATGACACGCCACAGCCGGCTGTTGCACACTACACTGCAAAGTTTAACTGGTTCTGCCAAAACTGCATTGGATTTGTCAACCAGTCTTTTACTACTTTGTCCGCTGTTACCGGCGGCACCTTATAGTTACTGAATAGATCAGGAAACTTTGCTGTGAATGTACCGCCATTGTGAACGACTGTCGGGTTAGTTTATCTCCCGCACCATATGGGGCTGGATACACGCCACCCGTTTTATATGTAGCTTTCCTATTGAAACTAAAGGATTGTTTATTCATAGTGCTATGTATCACACTTTGTCAAATGTTCAAAGCGGCGACGCTGTGTCCCTGCAAAATGCTATTGACAATAGTGTAGGTGATCTATGCGTAGGTCTTAGGTCAATCACATATACTGTGGGTTGGTATAACACTGAATCATATGTGTCTATTAGAACGAGGAAAATTTCTACAGGAGAAGAAGAAGGTGTCGTTTTGTCCCCTGGCCTCTGGAACTTCAAAGTTGTGCAGGATGAATTTACAGCTTTAGGGCTTACTTTGGAGAATAATGCCCATGATGGGACTATCGCCCTCTCAATTCCTGATGATTGGGCTGTACAATGTGGCGACGGTGTGTTAAAAATGTTGGGTCTTGATAAGCCAACTCTGGTTGGAGGATGGATTCCTTCAGGTCGTTACGATGCACCCTGGTCCGTCAACTTTAGCGTCTTTAACCCACTTTATGTCCACCTCGATCAAGTCAGTACCACGCACAACATGCTTGATGATGCGCCCACAACGCTTCTTGAAGTTGTGGGCTGTGGGGGCGGCTCTTTTGGTGATATCATAACCACCCGGGTCCCTAATCCTGTGTCAAAACGTGTTACTGTAGGAGCTGTGAATGAGTTAAAGGTTCAGATAAGAGATAGTAAGGGACGTCTACTGAACAACCACGACTTACCTATTGGTGTTGTTCTCGAATTTACAAGATGTCAATAAAAGCGAGTATTAATGGAACTCAACAGGAAGCGGTTCTGGGCGTCGGCCTCTCCGAATATGCAACAAAGACCTATGTAGACTCACAAAAAATAGATAAAGGTAGCAGAACTATGACTGGAGACCTTGAAATGGGAGATAATAAAATCGTTGAGCTGGGAGACCAGAGTTCGCCAAAGGATGCTGCTCACAAAAAGTATGTTGTTGACAGACAGACAGCATCGCAGGGACCTGAGAGAACACGTAGCTGAAAGAACGAAACCCCTCATTACTATTTGGGCAGAAGTAAGTAGCGCCCTTCGCAGAGGATATAGGTGGTCGTTTGGTGACGGGGGTCAAGACTCTCAAGGCTTAAGGTGTGGATATACCATGTTATCCAGCGGTAAGATCATTCGTATGGGGTTGTGGTCTGGTACGGTTGGTACTGGTACTGGTGAATTAGCAGTGTTTCCTATTATAAATGGGACAGCTCGCAATGTAGGAATAAGTAAGCCTATACTAACTAACGAACAGGCTGTTGTATTATCTTTAGCCCAACCTTTACAGCTGGAACAAGGCGACGTTATTAACTTTTATACACCCACTCCAAACGACCACGCGACTTGTACTTTAGTTTCACTCCTAATTGAACTTGATATATAGACTTATGTATGCTAAGACAGTATGAAACAACAACTAACGACCGAAACGTTAAATCGGGAGCTGCCTCCATGCGGTCTAGGGCTATGCTATCGGCTGAATGAGATCAGTCTTAATCAATACCTTGAAAAGAAATTGAAAAATATGGTGCTATGTACAAAAAATATAGGTGTGCAGTAAACTCAGTGGACTCTGTAGACACTGCTTTAGTTGCTGTGGGTATGTGTCTTGGCGCAAGTGGTGCGGGTCTGATGTCTACGGTGGTTGCAGCCCCCATTGCTAGTCTTGGGTGCTACGGGGGCTGTGTGCGGGCTGGTTGCGATCGCAGGAAAGGTCATCAGCCGGCGACTGTCGGCGAAGGTAAAGAAGCACGACCAGATTCAAATTCTGGCACAGAGCAAACTAAACACGGTTACAGATATTATTTCGGCGGCGCTTGAAGATGGCTTTATCTCAGACGATGAGTTTAAGCTCGTTTCGGCCGAGATCGAAAAATATACTCGAATGAAAAGCTAGGGTATCCTCACCCCACTCACCGCGTAGGTCGACGAGGGTCGCAGGAGGTGATCGTGCCGGTACCGCGGTAAGTGCAGCCGACCGACCGTCCATTTGTGGTGTTTGTTGGGTATAATGGAGGTGACGATAAAATCTTTCTGCAACGATTATATTGGATTCAAGCAAAATACAGACCAATGGGAGACCACGAGGAAGGGCTGCGTTGGAGGAAGTGACTACTCCGCCATTATAGGGCAAAACTACTTCAGCAGCTATAGTAAGAAGCTGACTGAAAAAAACTAGCAACGAGGGTGTTCACTTTAGCTTGCCCTGCCTCTGGGGTACGACTTTTGAAGAGGTTGCAATTGCGGTATTGGAGGTGTACGACATCAAGGTCTACGGAAATAATATCTATATTCAGGGTGGCGCAAGGGCCTACTCTCCGGATGGCTTTTGTGTGCTACCTATCCGGCGGCGGTGTGGTCGGGGGTGGGGGGTGGATGCTGTCTGTCTGGGGCATCCTGAGGAGATTGTGCTGCTCGAGATAAAGTGCCCCTACACTTGGAATCCTGGGAGGATAATTCCGAATATGTACAAGCCTCAGGTTCTGTTGGGGCTGCACCATAGTCCGGTGGCGACCATCGGGGTGTTTGTCGATTGCGTTTTCAGGTTGTGCTCCTTTGAGGACCTGGGGAGGGCTGAGGCATATAACCAGGTGTATCACAAGGATCGGAAGAAGTATAAGGAGACGGTGGCTTGGGGGTGGGCGGGGGTGGACGGGCTTGAAGACGGCGACTATGGCACTAACAGGAGGTTTAATAGTTGCCTGGAGATGGAAAAGGAGCATCACGGTCCTTGGTTGGGGAGACCGAGTGGGACCGCAGAGAGGCCGATGGGGGCTTTCTACTGTTGGAAGCTCTTTATGATGAGATTGTTTAAGTTTAAGGACCTCTATAGATAAAGACCTTGGAGGTTGGTAGTATAAATGGTAGCGGCTCCCCTGCGATTAGTGGGGATTTCATTGCGACTAGTGGGCTTGCCCTCTGACTCATGGCTGCCCCTTCCCCTGCGACTCATGGCCTGCTGAGAGGGTTACAGTATAGGTAATGGTGGTTCCCCTGCGACTCATGGCTGCCCCTAACCCTGCGACTCACAGCCTACTGATAAGGTAGCAGCTTCAATCCTTGGCCAGCTATTGGCAGCTCTTGAGACCTTAGGACCCGAAAAGAATAGTTGAAGTGTGTTGATTATGCTCTGAAGTGGGGGATTCCTTATCGTTGGTGGGTTGGGTCTCTATTTGGAGGCATGTTCTGGAACCGCTGTTATCTATACTACTCCGCGCCCTCTTCTAACATCAGCCCCGATACCCACCCAGCATAATCTCAGCACACCCCGCTCAGTATCATCACACCCCGCCCAGTATCATCACACTCCACACATACTTATCACATCCGCCTCCTCTTCTCCAACACCCGAACACTATTATCATGGCCAGCCTCGTTTTACCATACCGTATTCTCCTCTCAAATCCATATTCTCATACCCCATCCCTCTTCTGACACCCCGCCCTATCTTCTCATCCCCCGCCCATCTTCTGATACCTGTATATATATATATATATATATATATATATATATATATATATATATATATATATATATATATATATATATATATATATATATATATATATATACAGTTGTATGAAAAAATAGGTACAATTTGTGATGCTGTACAAATTTATTACCAATCTGCAGCCATGTTATATGTCAGATTACACTGTACATAGATGTCCTTATCCCCACCAAGTATTTGGACTTCATCATTTATCTGTTGGGAAGGGAAGATACCAGTCCAATACAGAACGGAAACTCAGGAATTAACAATATTAATTTATTTCTGTATGGGCATGCTTATTTCCTACAAAGAATAAAACCTAGTCGAACACAACTATTATCTACAACAAAGATAACAACCGATAACTTTGTTAACAATGATCGTTATAGTGCTAAAAGCACAGGGTGACCTCGAGGTCGGGGGTGGGGGATAACTTTATGATCAATGTTCAAGGTCAGTTGGTGGGGAGGCTGTCATATTTATCAATATAGATCGATTTGAGGAGAGCTTTATTTTTATTCCTTTGCCATAAAAAATGGTGTTCTCCCTTAAATCGATGTAACCCTTCTGTGAGATAATTTGCCCTGGTTTTTCTATTGCTCAGTCGTAGAGCTGCTATCGGAACCGAGCATATCGGGTTCCAAGCGCAGCTTGTGTTATTTCAATGTAACTGTGATATCCATCATTTGGCACTTTGAAAGGATCCGAAAACATCGGTTTTTCCAAACTCCTGTTCATTAGCTTCAAATGCAACAATCATATATAGAGACCTAAAATAATGTGTGCTCGGAATCGGGATCTGGGGATCCGAGCATGTGTTTTCAGTTGGTGAATCATAGTATTGCTTTGTCATATTCAGAGCTACAAATCATATCTGAAAGTTTTAGGCAAATACTAAATTTT
>CM067348.1:32783532-32813456 GCA_034190875.2 Urechis unicinctus | reverse complement strand
TATTATTATTACTGTCTTGTTTGACATTATTAATTCCGTTTATCAACACTCCTCTAAGAATGCCTCTATTCCAGCTAACATTCAGCAACATCTATCGGGGTCCCAATCATCATCAGCATATTTGTAACTATCTTTGTCAGATATGATACAATGTCAAGGCTCCTGTTACCAGCAATTGCCCTCATAAACGCAACAAGTTATGCCAAATCTAACGAAATGGGTATCAATTTCTGAAATTACAGAGTTGTGTGAATTCAATTTAGTATCCAATTGTGTCACACCTTCAGTATAGAAATTATCCCAAGAAATATAGCCTCAATTTTCCTTGCGTGTTCAAGTACAAAAATGACCAAACCAGACAGCAATACATGCATTTTACGCATTCCATATAAGTGTCCTGTTGTTGCAGAGAAAATTTATTTGCCGACTCGTATAAACAACTGCGCGTTCGATTCAAGACCATTTCAATTCCCCTCATGATATTCTCACTAATCTGTCATCGTCAATTCTGATCATTATTACCATCCTAATTCTTGGGACCCTTATTCTCAAATTATACAAAATTGCAAAGCAGCACACTACCCTTCAACTTTTTCTAACAAATGGTACGAGTTCCAGCTCTTTGTATTTACTCTACTTGACGCTGTGCCCTCACCATTGGAACATTCCTAATCCTCTTCATTTTGTCAGCGCTCAGCATGAGTTCGGCAAATTTCGAAACTCCTATCTTTCTTGGGATAACCCTTCTATTACCAATTGCTTGACAAAATACGCCCTTAGCCGTCCCAATCCTGTACCCATTCCTTTCATCCAGCAATTGTCAGTTCTTACAAATTATTCGTTCCAGCCACATTAAACTTCCTTTTCTACATCCGATTCCCAACTTTGCAATAACCCCCGCGACTTGCACTGTGCTCTGCCCCTTGCCCGACAAACCTTCTCTGCTCGCACTAAGCATACTGGATACATACACGCCAAGAGACACAAGAACAACACACTTTCCGTTCCCGGAAAATAAAGCAACTCGTAAGTTTCAATTACCTCTGTCTCACTCCAGTCCGTTCCAGCTGGGTGTGTCCGCTGGGCTAGACCATTACGACCATTATGTGTGTGTGTGTGTGTGTGCATGCCTCTCTCTCTCTCTCTCTCTCTCTCTCTCGCTGTCTCTCTCTCTCTCTCTCTCTCGCTCTCTCGCTCGCGCGCGCGCTCTCTCGCGCTCTCTCTCGCTCGCGCGCGCGCGCGCGATCGAGCGAGCTAGCGAGAGAGAGAGAGAGAGCGCTCGCGCGCGAGCGAGCGAGCGAGCTAGCTAGCGAGCGAGCGAGCGAGCGAGCTAGCTAGCTAGCGCTCGCTCTCTCTCGCTCTCGCTAGCTAGCTAGCTATCTAGCTAGCGAGCTAGCTATCTATCTATCTAGCTAGCGAGCTCTAGCGATCGATCTAGCGATCTATCTATCTAGAGATCTATCTATCTAGCGATCTATCTAGCGAGCGATCTATCTATCTATCTATCTATCGATCTATCTATCTATCTATTTATCTATCTATCTATCTATCTATCTATCTATCTATCTATCTATCTATCTATCTATCTATCTATCTATCTATCTATCTATCTATCTATCTATCTATCTATCTATCCAACTTGTATTATACTCTCTTCTTGTTGTCTGTGTGTACCGTGTGAAGCAGTATCCAACTATATTATACTCTCTTCTTGTTGTCTGTGAGTACCGTGTGAAGCAGTATCCAACTGGTATTAAACTCTCTTGTTGTCTGTGAGTACCGTGTGAAGCAGTATTCAACTGGTATTAAACTCTCTTGTTGTCTGTGAGCACCGTGTGAAGCAGTATCCAACTGGTTTTATACTCTCTTCTTGTTGTCGGTGATCACCGTGTGAAGCAGTCTCCAACTGGTATTATACTCTCTCCTTGTTGTCTGTGAGATCGTGCAAGAAACGGCTGTCTGTGCAGAAGTGCCGTCTTGGCGGATTATAGGTCCTGATTATCGAGTATATTTCCTGTCTGTTCGGTATTGAGTGCCAACCTGTCAGCTTCCTGTCTTTATCAATTATTTGATATGTTGACTGTATGTATAGATTAAGTTGTTGTGGAGTGGTGGGCTGCAAAAGGTCTGTGCCTGTGTGATCGACAGTGCGGCGGTCTGGCGCTAGCGCTGCGGGGTTGTCAAGAACCGACGGTGCTATGGCGGTGGGAAAGGGATTGGCAGACATGAGATTTATTATAACGCCTAACCTATGTGTCATTTGGCACTCAACACCTATGCATCTTACTTCTCCTGTATGCAGATAACTACCCTTCAGATCAAGTCTATGTGCAGTGTCCTGTGAGGATGTGCGACTTTTGATCTGAGTTTAGCGGGTACCTGCTGGCACGGATGGGTCGATTTGTTGGCCGTAACGAGCGGTGAGGACGTTTGACCTCGTAGCCCGTTTAGACATGTGGCACCCCGTTTACATCGGGGTTACGACCGAGTTGTGACCGAATAATGGCCTCTGCTCGTCCGGACTCGCATTGAGTCGCATTGGGGTTGCAAGCTGGTCTCTATACGTCTCCATGATCTCCAAAACCATCTCTATTGTCTCCATCACTCTCCATCTGTCTCCATTGCGGGGAGTTGCGTCATGAGTGGCCGATTGATTAATGATTCACTCGCCAAAGAACACTAACCTAAAGGTAGAAGAAATCTGCGCGAAGCTGAGAGGTGTCTTCAAAGCAACGAAGAACATTCTGAGATGCTTTTGATCAATATCAGAGGCCGTTCTTAGCCGTTGTAAAATGTTGTCAGTACTTGTTGCAATGTTGTTGAATGCATACAAGAAAATGACTTGATAAGATGTCCCAGAGTTAAGGAAGTTAAACTGAGGAATTAACTGATATTTGCACCTGATCGGGAATAATTAATAGTTGCAACCGACAGCCAAACAGCAAGCGTGTATCCCGGGGGGAGGGGCACTTGGTCTTATTCTGGATAGGGGTATGCCGCGGGACCTCGAAAACCCGTACCCGTAGTACAAGGTCACAATGGCCAAAAGCATACCCCGTCGTACAAGGTATTATGCGAATGTTTAACCCGTCGTACAAGGTGAAAATGGCAAAAATCATACCCCGTCGTACAAGGTATTATGTAAACGAATCAACTGTGGTACGATGTGAAAATGGCAAAAAACGTACCCCGTTGTACAAGGTATTATGTAACCGTATCAACTGTTGTACGATGTGAAAATGGTGTGTGCGGCTTGGATCATCAGAAATCAGAATCGTTGGCGCCTGTAACAAGTATGCCGTAGTCAAATAGGTATGAAGCCAGCTAAACACCAAAATATAATACATAGGTATCTATTGTAGGAAATGTAAGAATAATTCACTTGATCTTCGAGACTTGACCTATGTTCAAATTAAAGCAGAATGGCGACTGCAACAGAAAATACCCAGTTATTATTGGTTGAAGTGGTACAGTATGTCTTCAGAATTAATCTCTATATTTTACAGGAAGTTTTGTACCATTTATTACTTATATGGCTTGTTGTCTCTTGTGGTCAAAAACATGCTACTCTTTGGGTGCATTCCCTGCGATTTGAATGTTTGAAGCAGTTTTTGTGTGTACACTAATGTGGGGCATTTCAGCAAAACAAATTTCAAGAGCCAAACATATTAAATATGTTTTTTTTTATGTTGCCTACAAGATTTGGGGACAGCTACCCAACTTCAATTTACCCCAAACTCAGCAAAAGACTTCATCATGAATGTATGGACAATATTGATCAGCAATCGTCATTTATTAGTATTGATCATCAACACAATCATTCATATGCTAATTTTCAGGAAACCTTAACTTTCTAAAGTGAAACATCAAAATACCAGCTCATACTACATAACTCAAGTTTTATTTTTAGTCAATACCTTGTTCCGAGGCACACATTCAATGGATATCCTCCAGCATCACACCCGTTTATTTAATGTGACACCTTCATTTATCATTGCAGCATATGACCCCAAATTAAGAATGACTAACAGTAAAGCTGCAGGTTAAAATAGCATCACACAAAACAAGGAACATTCTAAATACACCGTTACATAAAAATAATTATAAAAAAGGAAAACAAATAACAGGCAGTCACTGAGATCAGATCAAACAAATAAAAACGTAGCAGTATGATTATACAAATGAGACCAGCTCGGTAGAAATGATAAAAACGGCCTTACACCGAAAATGTAAAAACATGACTATATGTTTGTTCTATGACAGAGGATATGTAGCTAAAATGTATAATATGAAGCAATGTTCAGTTTATGCAGGAAATTATATCAGTAAAAACAAACATAAGAAAACAATAGAATCATAGTATCAGTGTTTCTATCACAAGTGCCACTTTAGTGACAATCATTGCAGGAATGAGTGTAAACAAAAAAATGTGAAAAACGGTCATAACAGGCATTTACACCAAGCAATAGTTCATTTAAGTGTTCTATGTGGGTACATTTATATAAGCTACAAACACCAGAGAGTTATTGCCCATCCTTCTTCAAGTGAAGAATGCTGAACTTCTGCAAATAAGAATAAGAAGCCTAGATAAACTGGAACATTATGATGTATAACTGAGAACAGTTCGAATGCGCTTTGACCTCTGGTTTGACTGTGACATGTCATTGGCTACTTTTCTTCTCGTTATCCCCTCCACCTCTGACTGTGCATTCACATGAAAACTACACTGGCCCTGTGAACTAACTCTTTGTGTTGCTGGTTTCAAAGACATCAGACATCATGCATTGTGCCACTGTTAAGCTATCATCAAATGTGACACAGTCTCCACTTCCTAATCCTTCTTTAACGTCAAATACCTGCACATAAACAACAATATCCTTGGTCTTGGGGTCATTCATAGATACAGCTAATTTATAATCCTGTTTGGTTTTGACCTTGTATACCATACGGACAACTGAACCAACTCTAAAGGTATTTTCCTCCCGTTCAATAAATGCACAATCATCAAAAAGATAGATGTTGTCACTGCTGGCCTCTGAAGATTTATCTGTATGCCTTGTATATTCCTGGCGCTGTCTTACTCTGTCCAACCTGTATCATGGTAAAAAATTGTGTGATATTTAAACAACCATACCAATTCAAAATGAGACTGAGTTAGTCTTAAATATCTACGAATAAGGGTATCCACAGTGATCAAACCATGATTAAAACCTACAACAATATTATAAAATCATTTTGTCCTTCCAATGACTCAGTGAACAATAAATATAAAAAAAATGTATAAAAGTTATATAACATGCTATAGTGTAACACACTGTCACGGATCCAAACATTTTCTCACCTGCTATGGGACAGATGTTGATCATCATTTAACAGTTCCACCAAGGTTGACTTGTATACCCATGAGCTCTGTCCGGGAATGGGAACCCGCGGAATTCTTTTCTTTCGAGACAGACTGCTCCTGATTCACATGCAAATCACACAACGCAAAAGACCAGAATAAGTTGATGCTTGCAAATAATGATATGACACAAGGTTGTTTGGGCCTATAAGTGTCCATATTAAGTGGGTCAGGTTCTACGAGTCCAAATGGAGCTAAATTTTTCCCCCTGGTTACTCACTGTTCATCGGTGGTGTCATCTAAACAGGCAACCTGGTCAAATATCTCCCTCATGCTACCCGCCCCGTCCAAGTGGCTTCGGTTTTCAGTACTGCATGAATCTACTTCTGGAAAATCAAGTACAATCATAAACATTATCCCACCGCAATATAATGATTAGAAGTCGTAGACTGGAGAAAGAACGGCAACTCAAGTTATGTTTAAAAAAACCCATATCAGACAAAGAATTAAAATATAAATACAAGAGTATGGAGTATCATTGGGGGTGTCATCATCTGCAGGGTTGTCATCATCTGCAGGGTTGTCATCATCTGCGGGGTTGTCATCATCTGCGGTTCTTTGATCTTCTGCAGGGTTGTCATCATTTGTGGGTCTGTCATCATCTGCTGGGCTATCATCATTTGCAGGACTGTCTTTGTCATAATCAACTTGTGCATGCAATTATTTTCCAGTAGTGCTGAATGGTTTGTAAAACCAACCATCATCGGGTGGTTTTCCGTCATCATTGTCTGGATCATCATCCTCGCTGTCACCAGTGACTGGTCCCATGCCCACCTTCCTGGCCATATTTCGTGCCAATTTCATTCCTTGTTTCCAAGCAATTTCCTCCTCCCCTGGTAAAGGGTAGAGAAGCAGATCTGCAGCCACAGCATCAGCAGGGTACTGAGTGTACCATATACTTTCTTCTTTGACACCTTTATTTCCTCAAGACGTATCATGTGGGACAGATTTCGGCGCAAATCATTAAATGTGTAGTTGTGCCGATTTCCTGTCCACTGCCCATTTTTACTCCAGAATGTTTCCACAACATCAGTCTCCATCAAGTCCAATCGACACTCTTCCATTGGAAATATGTCGCGCATGTAGCAAATCAGCATGACCGCAGCATGGCATGAAAGAATGATGACAATATAAGTTTCTCTTGTGATTAAGTTGTGCCTGGTAGTCTGACCTGGATGTAACACTACAAAGTTATGCCAGATTCCCAAAAAGTGACTTACTGCTGCGGCATACACAATTCTTGTGGTCAGTGAGGCTACACCACTGCAATATATTTCCACATACATCCATGTGAGTTTTGCACTTGGCGGAGCACAAAGTCTGAGTCGAACCGGTTACATGTCGGCATGATCAGTGTAGGGATCTTGGGAATGGAAGAATGCAGCGGATTAAGGATGATGGCTTTGCCGTACGTACCGATCTTATTGATGTCAAAGGCATTGACGATTGCATCATAAGCAACTGCCCCCTCATCAACAGGCACCTCAAAAGAATCCATGCACTTGTGGTCATCACCCTTCACCCCACAGAAGCCAAGTAGTCTCTTTCTTCCGCATATGCCACTTTTCCCACTATGGCAATCTCATCTTCAGCTGCTATAACGGGCACAGGATTAATCTTTTTTTCAGACATGAAGTGTTGGTAGAACTCTGCCAGAACCTTGAAATTGTTTTCCTGCACACCACATTCTACTACTCTTCTCTTCTGCTTACGCCATCTATATATACTATGAATTTCAGGGCCACAAAGATTGAGAGCAACAAATGAAGCTAATCTTGGTCCTCCCCAAGTCAAAATGACTTCGTAGAATATTTGGGTGCTTATCTTGTAACGATGACCATTCTGTTGCACATGAAAGTTACTGGAAACAGTTTGCAGTAAGTCCCACAGTGTCCCTTTGTCATCAAGAAGGCCCTCCACGTGGGCTTTTTGCAATTTACTGCACACAGCCTTCATTGAGCCTCGTGCACAGTATTCCTGCAGACTCTCCGTCAGAGACCGTACTCTGCTTTTCAATTTAATAACTTTAGAATGCAAAAAGTACACCTGACTTGCTTGTTTGTCCAGATTTGTCTTCTGCAGGGCCAGCTTTTCAATAACTTCATGGGAAGTTAAGAAGTCATTTCTTATCATTTTACTTCTGTTGCGACGGTCTTGGTTTGATGACCGCAATAATACCCTCTTCCTGAAGCTTTGAAGCTGAGGGATTTTCGAGCAAGGCCCACACATGCCATCATGCATCACTCCCTCATCTGCAATACGTTCACAGACTGGGCTTCTGTAAGTTCCAGTCTGTGACGAGTCTCTTTGATTACCCATGGTATAGTACGGTTCTGGATACCAAGTGATTTCATTGTTATCAACACCAGGCTTTGCATCATGGAGAAGTGACCGCGTATCTACACGCACATCCTTATTATTCATAATATATACATACGGTTCTTTGTAGAATCCATGGCACAAACGCTTTGGTGGACGTGGCGCTCATTCATGTGAAGTTTCCCTCTTTTTAGTGAAGAAAGAGGTGATGGCCCTTGACTTCACTCCAGGGGTCATTTGGTGCTTGGTACTAGCAACGTGCTGGGCAATATTGCCAAGAAAACTTTGCACAGAGGTCAAGCATATTTCTACATGACAGCTTCGACAGTAAGCTTTAGTGCCCTTCTTCACAAAGACATCAGGATACTTGGATTGCACCAAAGTAAATTTCTCATCAAACTCATCATTGCTCATGAATACTTCCATGTTCACCTTATGGATTGTTCGGCTGAGATGGATGAGAAGATTGTGCGCAGGTGTATAGCGGTCAAGCGCCAGCTCTATGTTGCAAATGGAACATGTTGCAAAGTATTTATCATCACGCTTAACCAAACTGATGGCCACCAACTCCCGCTGAGACTGTGGTAGAGCATTGGTCAATATTCTTTGCAAATTCAAAATCTTTCTGTCCCTAATTCTGTCAACATCTTTGCCAGTGTTGTCCGCATTTTCTTTGGCATTAACTGAAGAGAGTTCACTATCATCATCGCTGTCACATAGCTTGTCTACCTCAAAATCGGAACTGGCTGCAATCGGGGCAAGCTGGATTTTCCTGTGATCCATTGGAGTGTGGCCACAGTAAGCGCAAGCAATTTCGGTGCTCTCATATTCTTCGCATTCGCAAGAAGTGTAGGGTCCTCTATGCACTCCCCGTTTGTCGACTCCCATAATGAATCTGCGCATACAAACATACAAATCTGTAGCTTGGGTCAGGCTACTCCGTAAATTAAGTTTATTCAAGAAAACTAGTAGTGTGGTTAAACGGATATTCATTTAAATTCTCGACATATATAGGTACGTAAGTACACAACATTGATGAGAAGCTATATGTACGCGAAATAAACAAAAACTTGCCGCACGACCCACATACCTTCGCACACGACGTTATACTGTACTGGTATATATTTATAATACCGTCGTGCGCGGCAAGCTGCATGGATGATTTCGTTCATTAAAAAAACATATTGATATTGTTCCATTGGTTTTTTTAGTTTTGTTACTATTATGACAGAATTGCAAGGTTTATTCACTTTTAAACTTACCTTCGGAGGGCATAAACAGAAGGTAGGCGAAAGCAGAAAGTGTCGGAACAAATCTCAAAATCCGCACGCTTGAACGCTCTGTTTCCGGCAGGGAGCGTGAGTCTCGGCGCGTACCACAGGGACCATTCATTGCATTTGTATTGTCAACGATCAATAGTAAATATGTACATTCAACCCGTTATACAGGTGGGAAGAGAAAAACATACCCCATCGTACAATACGAAGCCCCCAAAAAACCCGAAAAAATATCTATATATATAGGGATATAGAGATATATAGATATAGAGAGGGTACATATAGCTATAAATATAGAAATAGATATATAGAGATAGAGGGATATAGACATATAGATAGATAAATATAGAGAGATATTTATTTCTAGAGAGATGTATATATATAGAGATAAAGATAGAGAGATATTTAGATAGACATTTATTAATAGATATATATATTTCATTCATTTTCTATATATCTATATATGTATATATATATATATATATCTATATATGTATGTTTATATCTATCTCTGTATGTATTTATCTCTATATAAAATATCTATATCTCTCGATCTCTCTATCTATCTGTAGATATCTCTAAATATCTCTCTATCTCTACATATCTATATCTATCTGTATATATATATATAAATATAAAATATATATATATATATATATATATCTATCTATATATATATATATATATATATATATATCTATATATATATATATGTAACGCAATAATTCAAAATGATTTATCCGCTACACTAGCGGATTATAACACATATCAGCTAGTATACTTATTATCCCTCTAGACCTCTATGTACCCATTATTCCAGCCAGCCCTCCGAATACCTATATGGTCCTTGCACAAATATGCCACTTCTCTCGATTAATCATAGAAACCTAGTTCCCTTATATATCGATGCTGTAGTTATATATACATTAGCAGTTACACAAGGAGTATATATATGTCGTCTTATAACACGTCTGTCTATACAACCTTCCATTATAATAGATCAATAATGGCCAATGCGCACAATCAAGGTATTCCTGTGCGATGAATATACATGGCATTTGTAATCAGAACTATATTGCTTCCGGATACAGCTATCACCTTGCAGGCAGGCATTGAGTTGTGTAAGAGGCGTTACAGGCAGACTGCTATATAAACCTGCGGCAGTTGTCCTTTGTCCATCGTCAACGTCGGCAGTATTTACTCGTCATGGAAGACACGTATTTGAGCAAGCTAAGTATCCCAGGCTACATCAATTACACCCCCTCCATTAACTCCACTCTCATTTCCCATTCCACAATGAATAGAGGATTCCTTACCAATGCAGGCGCCTGCTGTTAATCGATTGCGTATTTTTTCCCTATATGGCGTGGCACAGAGGTGGCTTCTGTGTATTGTGAGGCTCCCCGCGCTCACTACTTCTAAGAAGCATTGAGAGAGCAGCAATGATGAAAGTTCTTCTTTCGGCGTCCATCTTATGGAACTTGGCATCGGCTGTACTGACCGCTGGTAAGTTGATTTTACGGACAGCAAGATTCTGGTTGATCGCTTCACGGAAAATGTTAACTGACAACTCCTTGCAATACGGTCATTTTAATCAGTTGTCATATACATTATTGTACAACAGTTAATTTCTAAGTGCGTGTGTGATTAGATTGGATAATGCTGATGCGAAGTACCCCCGCCACCGGCCACAACATTCTGGACGTGTGGTCATCCAACTCACCTGTCATGCATGACGTCAGTGAGTTGTGGAGTGATGACCCGGCAGTGAAGGGTTTGATGAAATCGCCGCAAGTAGATCGTGACTGGGAGGCAGTAGAAAAGGTAGTCTGACCGACAAAAGTGCATTACTTCGACGGGCTGAATTCGTGTATACACATCTGTTATTCATGCAATGGGAGAGATTATCCAGGCGACTTGAATGCAGTATAATTAGGATTTGATTATTAGATGTATTTTGGTCATTCATGTTTAAATGTGACCTATTTGATTAATACCTTTTGGGTGCAGATACGAATTGAGTTGCTAACTGCCAGGCCAGGCAACATTTCAATGTGGATGGAATTCGATGCACGAGGCTCAAACAAAACGGATTGGTTCACAGCTTCTCGAATGTTGTCATCAAGCTATGGTCTCAGTCCGCAATCCGGCGCTTATTTCACCATGCGCTAGTGAGTGCACCACTAAATACATCACAAACTAGTGGCTGAATGACATTCATACTGACATCGAAACATGAACACCGTGTCTGATATGCTTTAGTATCATTGGTTTCAGCTCTGACAGCCTTTCACATGGCCGGCAGTTCTACGTGGCTACCCACCATGGCTGCAGTGGCGATTTAGTTTGGTTAACAATATTTGGCGCAAAAGATTGTGGTCCATGTGACTATGACAAAATAGAAATGAATTCTGTATTTCGATACTCCACGCTTCCCCATGATCAGAGTGCATTCGGTGAGTCGAAACATTGCTCCCTATATATAATGCAGATACCAATAAGACCACTATATCTACTATACTATGGTCATGGGAATTTTATCAAATGATCTTCTGATTATCATCACGTGGTGTGTTGTGCTGATAGTCGTCCGTGTTCATGTGTTATTCCAGATTTACACGAGGCAGACCTGTTCATCATTTATGCGACGATGCCAGGTAATGCGTGGGTCACGTGAGACCTACAAGTGCTTACGGGCCCCGTACGGACTTCAGTGGGGTTCAACTTGAATAGGGTTTATGTTGATTTCGATTTGATTTACCTGGCAACAATGGTGTGGGTTCAATTGGGAGTCTAAGTGCACAAACGTTTTTGTGTTGTATCTGTGCGTGGCAATTACGACTTCCTTGAGTGGAAGGCTAGGTCACGTCAATCATTTGCCATCGGTGTCATAATAAAGACCATAAAAGCTATGCTGGCCATACAGAGAGCAGTTCTATGTGTGAACAGCACTATACCATCTTCTGTTGGCGCTACAATAAATCCACAAAAGCACATGGGACTGATGATTCAACTTGGCAGGATTAGCCCCAATGTGGTATATGTTGGTCTAGGTGATTGCGCCCCAAAATGAACCTGACATTACCATGTGGCTTTAGAATATATGCTATGACTAGCGGTGATGAGCTCTTTGGTCATATTATGAAACTGATGAAAAGTGTTATACGTCAACTTGATGTTAGTTCTAAATTTGGATGCAGCTGTCTCTGATTTACGTTGCTGCCAATACTTTTTTAACCCCTGAACTCTTAAGTTTGCAGGTAAACTCAGACCAGTACACTTTTTATCAGGCTTCAATACTTGATGATTGCAATAGATCGATGGAGAACTAGGTTCTGTCTGTGCGACTCAGCCGGACTGACTTATTCCATAAACAACGCTTGTCTGTCTGATTCACGTGTGTGTGCGTTTGTGTGCAGGATGCGGGTTCCACTCTTTGAAACAATGCCCGACCCCAGTCATGTCCATGGAAAGCTGCGCCCAAATAGGTGTACGCTCACAGGGATCACCAATGCGCATTCTAAGTGGCATGTCGAAGACACAATGCAATGTTTATTGCATGGAAACGCAATATTGTCAATCGGTCAACTACAATGAGGTCAACCGGCAGTGTGAGCTGATGTCCGCGTGTGTCATCCCTTCAAGTCCTCCAGTAGGTGCGCCGGGCTACGAATTTTGGAGCCCTGCCAATTGCTAAGCAGGTGCGACCAATAATATAAATATCAATAGAGATGTAGACATTGTAGTTGGATTTGATCACTTTCCAACCCACTATCTCCTAGGATAGCTCTGTGATGATGAGTTTAATGTCGCCATACAGTTCGATAGATGTGTCCCGTGATAATCAGACATCCATCTAATGGCACTATTGTGACATGCCCGAGGTCAAGGTGACCTTGTGTCATATTCGTTTTGTTATTGCTTGACCTTGTGCCGAAATTTACTGATGTTGTAACTTGTTTACTTGTTATTGGTCCAGATCGAATTGAATAATCCGTTATGTTATATCATCTCGTTTAAGGTATTCAAGTCGTGTTAACGATATTTGGTAGGTTTATTTCATAACCCCTGAATAGGTATTTCATATTTCCTGGCCTACTTGCGCCTATGTGATATTTTGGAATGGTGAATGTCGGGAAGAATTCTGTCAGGGATATAAAAGCTGGAGATGGGGTGTGTTTGAATGGAATCATAACAGCTGCGTTGAGAGTGGATGGTTTCGAAGCTTAGTTTGGAATTGTATGGTTGTTTGTAGTCTGCGTAGAGTGTAATTATAGGGAGCTTTGAGAACACAACACGCATTGGATGTGAACGCCCCCATCCCTGATACCAGGACTGGTGTGTTGAATTCGAATTGAGTCATGTCGTCTACTGTATAAATGTTTCAATGTGCAATAAATACAGAGATAACATTATGGCATTGAGTTTGTTAGTCAGTTGGATCTTACCTTTATAACTACACGTTTTAATTTATTCTAAATGCAACTCTTATTAATCTAAATCTAATTTAATTTCCAAATCTAAATGATATTTTCAAGATGTAGATTTGAATTTACCAAGGTCGGATTGGGATATTTTTGTAACACCAAGTTGGACATGTGATGGAGCGTCAGTTATGCTTTGCTTGGGGTAATGTTTGAACTTAAGCTAGTTAGTGGTGTATTGTAGTAAAAGGACTGAGGTAACATTAGTTGTCATTTGTAATGGTTTCCACTCACCATGTAAGAATTGCAACCATTTACACACCGCCTGGTTCTATCCTACAGATATGCACGCAGGGACTCCGACGATTATCAAGACAAAGCTTATGCTAATTTCCTCTCCAGCGCGACGCATTAGCGATACCGTCAGATATGGAAAATGTTAATCCATAAGATGCTTTTTGAAAGTTTAATGTAATTTCATTTGCATGACTTAGTCTTGAATGGAGCGTATGGAAGCAAATGCTAATAGTTGCAAATGAGCAGCTAAAAGGAAAGGCGTTGACATCCACCAATTAACATGACACTTGTAACCCAACACCCCATGGTGAGTTCGATTTGACCTCACGCTCAGAGGAGCTCCTATGAAACTGTGGTAATGCGGAATACATATTCCACTGCAGCCAGGAACTATGTATTCTTTTCTATCCCCTCCGTAAAACTGTGGCTGCAATAAAATAACCTACCTCAACAACATCGACGACGGAACAAAAACGTCAAAATGCAAATGAGCTGGAGTAGTCAAGGAAACCGACCCTTCACCAAATGAAGCATGGAAAGGATCCACGACGAGGGAATGGAGAGCTAGAAGCCCAAGTGAATAAATTTTTGGGCGTCATTAAGGGCAACTATTGACTTTTTTTTGATAGAACGAATGTTGCCATAGACGCCATTAGATGGAATTGCTCAAGCTTTTTTGACAGAAAGGATCGCTTTGAATAATATTGATTAAGTAAATGTACTATTATTGCGGTTAACATCTATTTGAGATCAGATTTAACACATTACATTAAGGAAAACTGTGACACCAATAGACCAAATCAATAGCTTCGATCCGATGAAGCTAACATTTCCACACCAATAACATTGGGTTAAAATGCAGCAGAGATCTAGCTATGAAAACATTTGTGAATGCGTTGTGAAGGTTTTTCTCATTTGCACTCAAACACAGTACCAAGAATGATCATGTGGAAGTGTAAGACAGAAAGGGGTTGCACCCCAGAATTTCTGTTGAGTTACCCCTCCGTGAGTAATGCAAAACAGTTCTAACCTCAGCTCATTGAGGCTACATCACAGGCTGTTCAATCTTTGTTTTTGTATTAGCTCCCATTTACCTAACTGCAACTTACAATGCACTTTTGGGAATATAGCTCTATTTCTATATTCCTGAATGTAAAGATGGCGGATTGATTGTTGTTCATGTTTCAAAGCTGAGCCAGATTACTCCTGGCTTGTTTTAACCTGGCGCTGCAATCAAGTAGTGCCATCTGTTTGCATTACCAGTTATTTGTTCATATGTTAATTACATTTGTTGGTTTATTTTGCTGTATATTTTCTACCTTGGGTATTTTCCACCTAAGTTCGAGTTTATTACCTCTGTTTTGTAGCAGTCTCGATGTATTAATAATAGTTTTTGTTTGCAAATAGTGCGAGTTTCAAATGTATATGAACACTTATGATTTGAATTGGTTGATGTAGCACGTAGCGTTTGTCGTTATCATGGTTTCGTAAGTTTTATTGTTTTCTTGGTGCCCTATCTTGTAGTCATTGTGTCTAATACAAGACGATGATTTGCTTCCCCTGGGTTGTAGTTGTCCGTTTCCTTGATCCCCGCTTTGAGCGATAGTTCTGAGTAATCAGCTTATCGATTAGTGAGATAAGCTTATTTTTGCGCCGTTTTTATCGGTCTATATTTGGTCACTTGTTGTCGTCCCCCAGTTGTCCGTTCGTCTTTTGTATATGACATACTCTTTTGATGTTGCTCTTGTCATTGTTGCTGCAAGTTTACATTTACTGTTTTATCTGTTGATGTCCTGACTTTGGTTCCTGACGTTGTTTTTGTATAATGTTTAGTTAAGATTCTTTCCCTGTTGCATTTTTTTTAGTTAACTAATTTGTTCGTTAGTTGCCCCTACCATTTCATTTGTCTCCTTCCAGCTGACAGTAACTGCTGCTTACCTCAGCAACGCCCAGGTTTTCGGTCATATTTAACCTCAGGTAGCATGACCTCCTGACATCGACGTGCCCCTTGTCACTCGGGCTAACATCATGGATGTTGGTGACGATGCATACAATGTGTTTTATTTGGAGACAAAACCAAATCGAACTTTAAATCAACAATGGAATGGACATCAAATGAAAAGCTCACAGAAGAGAGGTCAGATGGAAAGCAGGATCGATATGGTGTTAGAGGTAGAGGTTATTAGTTATTTAGGACCGGAGATAACTAAGGAGAATTAACGATATAAGAGATAGAGTGTAAGTGAGAACAGCGAAAGAGGGATAGCATTGAAGACTTAACATGACCTTAATATTGGCTGTGCAGGACTGTGGTCGGCTGGGCGACATACGCTCTATCCATGATGGATAGTTGTGTGAACCTTCTATTTATTCATAGTGTCAAAATAGATTACCCCTTCGGCTATCATGGTGAGCCAAAAGCGGCACTTATTGGCTATCAGTGTGGGCCAAAAGCAGCTCTCATTGGCTATCAGTGTGGGCCAAAATCAGCCCTTACCAGGTATTAGGGTGAGCCAAAAGCGGCACTAATTGTCTATTTTTGCAGACCAAACGTGGCCTGTTTGTCTATCATGGTGGGCCAAAATCCGCTCCATTGTCTATAATAATGAGCCAAAAACGGCCCACATTGGCTATCAGAGTGAGCCATAAGTGGCCTCTATTGTCTATAAGGGTGAGCCATAAGCGACCCTCATTTTATATCATGGTGAGCCGAACGCGGCCCTCATCGGCTATCAGAGTGAGCCAAAAGCGGACCCATTGACTATCACGGTGAGCCAAAAGTGGCGCACATCGGCTGCTTTAGCTGCTTGTACCTGGCAATAGCCAATGACTCCTGAGTTATTTTCTAAATCGGATACAAATCTCCTGTAGTCTACGACCCAAACCATCCGTAAAATTGAAACTTCTGTTATCAGAAGACCCATTGTATATTTTTCCAAATGTATAAAATATATTGTAAGATCTTAGATTGGAGAGGTCACCAAGGGCCTTGATCTCATTTTGAATGTCTGAAACCTTTTGTAACTATAGATTGTACAACGTTATGATTGCACTTGCGAACATGTCTTAGCATGCCACTCGACCCGTCATGTTCACTTATTGGTCCCAGTGACCTGTCTGTCCGCTTCTGTCTGTCCGTCTATGTATGTCTATCTATGTCTATCCATCACTGTCTATCCATCACTGTATATCTCTGTCTGTCCGTCTCTGTCTGTCCATCTCTGTCTCTCCATCACTGTCTGTCTTAGTCTCTCTGTCCATCTCTGTCTATCCGTCTCAGTCTGTCTGTCACTGTATGTCTATCTCTCTCTATTCGTTTCTCTCTGTCCCGTTTTCTCTCTGTCCATTTGTGAGTTTTTGATGGTAGATTTTATGGGGGAGCAGACTAGCTGCCCCAAATCGTGCAATTACTCTCTTATGTAAATATGTCCTTACAAACTAAAACAAATCGGCTCTGCATGACCTTTGACGCCCGAGTTATAAATGACAAACTAGTACGTAAATCGCTTGTGCCATGTAAAATGTGGTTACAAAGCAACCAGGAAACCTTATGTAACTGTATTGGAGCTTGACAATACCCTCATGCCACGCCCTTAAATAAGGAATATCTGATACACATGAATGGCATTTGTTCCAATATATCTCGTGAAATGCTATGAATATACTAACCAAATGCGATGGTGCAATTACTAATCCAATTAAATAATAATCCGTGGCACAGCAAAGTATGCCACTGAATACAATGTAAAACCATAAACGCTATGATTTTGTCTTGTCAAACTTTTACCATAACAAAATCAGCTGAACTTTGAGACCTATTGGACCCTTGTTAAATATCAACATGTCGCTGTTGGCGTTTGATCAAGTTCCCACAGGAACGTTTACCTTGTGATGGTTCATCTTATATTAAATTTTCTTGTTTATGGATGCTCCTTCTTTATAGTTTTTGTTGCTGCTTGTGGTTGCTGGAGTGGGGAATAGCCAGAGAAATAAGGGTCAGGAGTCCAGCAGTAGAGTTCTTGTTGTTTCTTGAATTATAGGTTTGCTCCAATATGTCTGCAGACGAGATTGTGATATTACACCCTTCCGAAATGTAAACCAATGTTGACACCCTCGCGCCTGAAAAAAACCTGCAACATCAGACCGAAAGCTGTGTGGTATAAAGCCGAAATTTGCAGCCAGACAGAGAGATTCTGGATAGAAACACACCTTCGGATTCACAGAGATGCATATATCAAACAACGTGATTTAGTAAACATAATGATAAACCAAGCCAAAGCCAATCACTACAGAACGCTGATCACTGACATCAAAGGAATGCAAAGCAGCTTTTTAACATGGTACGCAAGCAACTGGGGGAAAAGCAAAAGTCTCAACTCTCTGACTTGGATATTCAAACTATGGTCAACATGGTCAGTTGGTTCTTCATAGATAAGATAAAAAAAGAACAACAGCTCCATATCATATGATCAGACACCAATATCCGAGGATCTGACTGTGACTGCATGTTCATTTGATGTATTTGAGCGCGAGTGTACAAAGACGATATTATCATGTCCTAATAAACAGTGTGACCTGGACCCAATCCCTGCACCATAAGTGAAGGAAAATACTTGCCCCTGTTATCAACAGGAGTTTCCAAGACTCTCTAAAATCTGCACTGGTTATCCAATTCCTCAAAACTACTTCACTAGACAAAAACAAACTAGAGAACCACAGGCCAATCTCGAATTTAGCCTTCGCTAAAAGCTATTAGAAAGGGTGGTGGCAACACAACTGGGCATATATCTGAAAGAGAACAATTTGACAGAAACAAACAGCATACAGACAGGATTATAGCACTGAAACATCATTATCCATGCACAGGGTCAGCAGAAGGTTGTAGTGTTGGTGCTATTAGACCTATCTGCTGTTTTTGCCACAGTGGATCATAGGTGTCTGATACAAGTACTTCGGAGCATTGGTGAGAGGAATATCGTACTAAATTGGTTCATCACATATCATTAAGGCCGCATTCAATGTGTGTATACAAAAGGCATGAAGTTGTTGAGTGCCAAATTCATAACAAACCTACCCTTCATCATAACGTACCCTCTCAGTCATCAGTTGATGGAGTAACCCCCTACAGCTTATATTAATTATAAACCCCACTTTCCCAGATCCATGAGTGACCTACATGTCACCTGCCAATTCCCCCCTCTCCTCATACATACCCCATATTCCAGAGCCATATGACCATCCTGCCCAGGCAACGCCCGAAGGCCCCAACCCTCACAGATCTGGCTACTGCACATCCCATGATAATTGGGATGGCCTGCCTAAGTCGTTGAGGGAAGCCTTTTACGATTTAATATCAGTTCTCTCCTGGCCTCCGAGCTTAACAGACCTCTCTCTTAAATTTAGGCTAAGTAACATCTGAAATTCGAAAGTTGAAAACAGGCAAATAAAGTTCAAGTTGTTATAAACCCTACATCTGGAGTTCGAGTCGTCATTATTACAAGTGCGTATCGTGAGCATCTCAACACCACATATCACGTTACGACAAAGTCTTTCCATAAAGCTGTCAGTTGCGGTGTGATCCCAAATACCACGATGGCGCAATTGAGATAATGCAACTATGCATAGCAAAGATTCAAACACGGATGCGTCAACATCATCTGAAAATGAATGAAGGTCATTTCGTCAAGACAGATGTCCAAAATGTTCACACCCAAAAGCTTATGTATCAATAATCATAAGATAAATCCATCACTTGCAGCCAGAAACATCGGTGTAATGTTTGCCTCCTTTACATCAATGAAACCACAGGTCACAGCCATATGCAAAAGCTCACATATACATACCAACAGCGTATGTGAAATAAAAACATTTTCTTGACCGATTGTCACTGGAGCAAGTAATACATGCATTTATAACATCAATATCACAACAAGGCTAGTTTCTGGACACCTAAAGTGTAATTACATCACTCTGGTTTTGTATTCACTTTACTGGCCGCCAGTGATAGAGGGAATAAAATTTAAGATTCTGGTACTCAAGGAAAAGAATTGAGATCCGCTTACCAAAGCTTACTGCAAGTTCCTTTTACGTTGTCAACAGCAGAGCAGCTGCGGGCTTTCGGTGTTCCTTTACTTTCTTGTGGCATAACCTCCTAAGCTTCCTAAGACATACAGCTAATTTAGATATCTTCAAGTCAAAATTAAAAACATGTCTTTTGGGGCTTATGCATGCACATAGCACCTAGCATTTAGCGTTTTAAAGCACTCTTGTTGTGGAATATACGATATAAAAAATAAATTATTATTATTAGTATTGTCTAGTTGGACATTAATTACGTTTATCAACACTCCTTTAAGCATCCTCTAACTAGAATTTCTAGCAATTATGGCACTATTTGGTAGCAGCAACATTATCATTTTCGTAAAGTTATTTCTCTAATTACACATCAATGTAGAAAAATTAGATTGGCGCCCCCTATAAGTACCTGGATACCTTCTGCAACCATCATTAAACGGTCGCTGTGTCCTCATTGGCCAACCTAAACAGACGCCGGCCGGCCCCTCAGGTCGACCAGCGGAGGCAATCAGTCTAAAGCCAGGGAACAGAACGCATCTCCTGAACTCCAACAAATTGCAATTCTCAGCATATCAAGAACTTTCGACACACCTTTCGGACGATAATTAAGTTTACCCCTTTCGGCCTCTCCTACCTTGTTGATTCATCACTAAGCAACATCATCTACACCTTCAAATACAACATACGGGTATCCAAATTACTTTTAAGTTTTTGCAGAAACGAGTGTTACAGATAACTGAATTATTTGATTACAGCACAAATTAATCAATTGAAAGATAAAATTTCCAGTCAGATTCAAAAAAATATATTTCCCGAATTAGTACCTGTCGACGTTTGGATAAAATTGCTATTGCATATCAATAAAGTGGATCAACAAATACATCGCGATTTAGCGCTTTACACATGTCGCCCATGTATTATTATAATGTAGAAAATGTCCACTTTGCCAGAGAGAACTCCATTTATGTGTTTAACAGCTAAACACCTTTCCCGTTCCTTTGAACCACACCACTACCCGTGTCTCTATTCCGACTAAAATTCAACAACATCTACCAGTGTTCCAATCATCATCAGTATATTTGAAACTGTCTTTGTCAGATATGATACAATGTCAAGGCTCCTTTTACAAGCATTGCCCTCATCAACGCAACAAGATATGCCAAATCTAACGAAAGGGGTATCAATTTCTGAAATTACAGAGTTTTGTTAATTCAAATTAGTATCTAATAGTGTTACACCTACAGTGTGGAAATTATCCCAAGTAATATAACCTTAATTTCCCTTACGTGTTCAAGTACCAAAATGACCAAAACAGACATCAATACATGCATTTTACGCATTCCATGTAAGTGTTCTGTTGTTGCAGAGAAAATTTATTTGCCGACTCATATAAACAACTGCGCATTCGATTCAAGACCATTTCACTTCCCCTCATGATATTCTAACTAATCTGTCATTGTCAATTCTGATCATTATTACCATCTTAATTCTTGGAACCCTTGTTCTCAAATTATACAAAATTGCAAAGCAGCACGCTACCCTTCAACTTGTTCTAACAAATGGTACAAGTTCCAACTCTTTGTATTTACTCTACTATACCCTATGCCCTCATAATTGGAACATTGCTAATCCCCTTCATTTTGTCAGCGCTCAGCATGAGTTCGGCAAATTTCAAAACTCAGATCTTTCTTGAGAAAACCCTTCTATTACCAATTGCTTGACCAAATACGCCCATAGCCATCCCAATTCTGTACCCATTTTTTTTTTCAAAACACGCACCATACAGACAATCCTTTCATCCAGCCATTGTATGTATTTACAATATATTCATTCCAGCCACATTAAATTTGTACCTTCTTCCTTTTGTACCCCCGATTTCCAACTTTGAAATGACCCGCGCGACTTGCACTGTGCTCTACCCGTTGCCCGACAAACCTTCTCAGCCAAAGCAGGACAGTCAATGCTATTTTTCTTAAGTTGAAATCAATCTTACTTTGTACTTTTTTAATCAAAACGCATTTATATATTTATATATATATATATATATATATATATATATATATATATATATATATATATATATATATATATATATATATATATATATATACACACACTTTTCGTTTTGATATTTATAACGCCATTCATACTATATAATTTGCATGATTATTTCTGTACCTCAAAACTTGGGTAATTTCATATTTATTACCACATCAGCCAGTATTAGTATCGTACTGGGTGTGTCCGGTGGAGAAGTCAATCACTTTACATTGGTAAAATATCGAAATGTCCTTTCACAGTGGCTGGGCTGGACCATTATGATCTCTCCATCCAACTCGCATACATGAGTGTGCTTGTGTGTGTTTATGTGTGTTTTTCTCAGTGTGTATGTATCTATGTGTGTCAGCATGTGTCTCTCGCTCTCTCATTATCTATCTATCTGTCTATCAATCTGTCTATCTAGCTATCTATCTATCTACATATCTATCTTTCTCTGTTTATGTGTGCGTGTATAAGTGTGCGTGTGTGTGTGCATGGGTGTTTACGCGCATATGTGTGTGCACGCGTGTGCAAGCGCTTGTGTGTATGTAAACGTGTGTATGTGAACCCGCCATAGCTATAAATAGATGCGCCTGCTGCGCAACGATTGCGTCATTTATCCCCGGGTGGCGTGGCACTGAGGTTCCTTCTGGGTACTTTCCCCGCGCTCACTACTATTACGAAGCATTGGGAGGGCAGCAACTATGAAAGTTCTTCTTTCGGCGTCCATCTTATGGACCTTGACATCGGCTGCACTGACCGCTGGTAAGTTTATTTTTAAGGAGGACATTGATTGCTCCCCTGAAAAACTTAAATTGACAGCTGCTTGCAATACGGTCATTTGAGTCGGTTGTACTTTTTTATTATTGCACTAGAATTAATTTTTATGTGCGTGTGTGCTATACTACAGTTACCACATACTCAAATGATTTATGTACATGGCATGCTTGATCAATTCCAAACACAATCCCGAATATTTCACGTACGTCTAAAGATAGCTAATTGGCTGTCGCCATCAAGTCAACACTGACGAAGTTGTTGCGCATTGCATCGCTTAGCAAGTGTAAACACCCATGTGTCGTTAGATTGGATAATGCTGATGCGAAGTACCCCCGCCACCGGCCACAACATTCTGGACGTGTGGTCATCCAACTCACCTGTCATGCATGACGTCAGTAAATTGTGGAGTGACGACCCGGCAGTGAAGGGTTTGATGAAATCTCCGCTAGTAGATAGTAACTGGGATGCAGTAGAAAAGGTAGTCTGGCCGATAACAATGCATCACTTTAACGGAATGAAATATTGTATACACTTCTGTTATTCATTCAGTGGGAAAGGTTATCCAGGCGACCTGAATGCAGTAAGATTAGGATATAATTAATGCATGTATTTTAGTCATTCATGTTTAAATGTGAAGCAGCGTCTGTTTGTTTGATTAATACCTTTTTGGGTGCAGATACGAATTGAGTTGCTAACTGCCGTGCCAGGCAACATTTCAATGTGGATGGAATTCGATGCACGAGGCGCAAACAAAACGGATTGGTTCACATCTTCTCGAATGTTGTCATCAAGCTATGGTCTCAGTCCTCAATCCAGCGATATTTTCACCATTCGTTTGTGAGTGCACCTCTAAATACATCACAAACTAGTGGCTGATTGACATTCATACTGACATAGAAACATGAACACCGCGTCTGATATGCTTCAGTATCATTGGTTTCAGCTTTGACGGCTATTCACTCGGCCAGCAGTTCTACGTGGCTGACCCTCATATTGGCTGTGACTACGATAGATCTTGGTTAGCAATATTTGGCGCAAAGGATTGTGGTCCATGTGATTTCGACAAGATAGCAATGAATTCGGTATTACGCTACTCAGCGCTTCCCCAGAGACAGAAGACAACTGGCAAGTCGAAACTGTGGTCCCTATCAGTAATGCAGGGACACAGTAAGAGCTACCATTGTCACAGGAATTTTCCTTATAGTTTTTTGGATTACCAATCAAGTGTTTTTTTGGTGTTGAGAGTCGTCCGTGTTCATGTGTTGTTCCAGATTTACACGAGGCAGACCTGTTCATCATTTATGCGACGATGCCAGGTAATGCGTGCGTCACGTGAGACCTACATGTGCTTACGAGCCCCATACGACCTTGAGTGGGATTCAACTTGAATAGGGTTCATGTTAATTTTGATTTGATTTACCTGGCAACAATGCTGTGAGTTCAATTGGGAGTCTTAGTGCACATACATTTTGTGTTGTGACTGTGCGTGGCAATTACGACTTCTTTGAGTGGAAGGCTAGGCCACGTCAATCATTTGCCGTCGGTATCATAATAAAAACCTTAAAGCATTGCTTTGAGGGCTCACTCTTGCTGGCCATACAGAGAGCAGTATTATGTGTGAACAGTACTATACCATCTTCTGATTGCGCTAAAATAAAATCCACAAAAGTATATGTTGGTCTAGGCGATTGTGCTCCAAAATGAACCTCAAATTACCCTGTGGCTTTAGAATATATTCTATGACTAGCGGCTATAAACTCTTTGGTCATATTATGAAACTGATGAAAAGTGTTATACGTCAACTTGATGTTAGTTCTAAATTTGGATGCAGCTGTCTCTGATTTACGTTGACGCCAATACTTTTTTAACCCATGCACTATTAAGTATGCGGGTAAACTCGGACAAGTACACTTTGTATCGGGTTATCATACTTGTTGATTGCAATAGATTGATGGAGAACTAGGTTCTGTCTGCGCGACTCAGCCGAACTGACACCCTCCATAAACAACGCTTGTCTGCCTGATTCGCGTGTTTGTGCGTTTGTGTGCAGGATGCGGGTTCCACTCTTTGAAAAAAGGCCCGACCCTAGTCCTGTCCATGGAAAGCTGCGCCCAACTAGGTGTACGTTCACAGGGATCACCAATGCTCATTCTAAGCGGCATGTCGAAGATACGATGCAATGTTTATTGCATGGAAACGCAATATTGTCAATCGGTCAACTACAATAAAGTCAACCGTCAGTGTGAGCTAATGTCCGCGTGTGTCATCCCTTCAAGTCCTCCGGTAGGTGCGCCGGGCTACGAATTTTGGAGCCCTGCCAATTGCTAAGCAGGTGCGAGAAATAATGTAAATATCAATAGAGGTGCAGACATTGTAGTTGGATTTGATCACTTTCCAACCCACTATCTCCTAGGATAGCTCTGTGATGATGAGTTTAATCTCGCCGTACAGTTCGGTAGATGTGTTCCGTGATCATCAGACATCCATCTAATGGCACTATTTGTGACATGCCCAAGGTCAAGGTTACCTTGTGGCATATTTGTTTTGCTATTGCTTGACCTTGTGCCGAAATTTACTGATGTTGTAGCTTGTTTACTTGTTATTTGTCCAGATCGAATTGAATAATCCGTTATGTTATATCATCTCGATTAATGCATTCAAGTCATGTGTTAACGATATTTGGTAGGTTTATTTCATAACCCCTGAATAGGTATTTCATATTTCCTGGCTTACTTGCGCCTATGTGATATTTTGGAATCGTGAATGTGGGGAAGAATTCTGTCAGGGATATAAAAGCTGGAGATGGGGTGTGCTTGAATGGAATCATAACAGCTGCGTTGAGAGTGGATGGTTTCGAAGCTTAGTTTGGAATTGACTGGTTGTTTGTAGTCTGCGTAGAGTGTAATTATAGGGCGCTTTGAGAACACAACACGCATTGGATGTGAACGCCCCCATCCCCGATACCAGGACTGGTGTGTTGAATTCGAATTGAGTCATGTCGTCTATTGTATAAATGTTTCAATGTGCAATAAATACAGAAATAACGTTATGGCATTGAGTTTGTTAGTCAGTTGGATCTTACCTTTATAACTACACGTTTTAATTTATTCTAAATGCAACTCTTATTAATCTAAATCTAATTTAATTTCCAAATCTAAATGATATTTTCAAGATGTAGATTTGAATTTACCACGGTCGGATTGGGATTTCTATGTAACACCAAGTTGGACATGTGATGGAGCGTCAGTTATGCTTTGCTTGGGGTAATGTTTGAACTTAAGCGAGCTAGTGGTGTATTATAGTAAAAGGACTGAGATAACATTAGTTGTCATTTGTAAGGGTTTCCATTCACCATGTAAGAATTGCAACCATTTACACACCGCCTGCCTCTATCCTACAGATATGCACGCACGATTATCAAGACAATGCTTATGCTAATTTCCTCTCCAGCGCGACGCATTAGTGATACCGTCAGATATGGAAAATGTTAATCCATAAGATGCTGTTTGAAAGTTTAATGTAATTTCATTTGCATGACTTAGTCTTGAATGGAGCGTATGGAAGCAAATGCTAATAGTTGCAAATGAGCAGCTAAAAGGAAAGGCGTGGACATCAACCAATTAACATGACACTTGTAACCCAACACCCCATGGTGAGTTCGATTTGACCTCACGCTCAGAGGAGCTCATATGATACTGTGGTAATGCGGAATACATATTCCACTGCAGCCAGGAACTATGCATTCTTTTCTCTCCCCTCCGTAAAACTGTGACTGCAATAAAATAACCTACCTCAACAACATCAAAGACGGAACAAAAACGTCAAAATGCAGTATGGTGTAACGTTGGAGTAGTCAAGGAAACCGACCCTTCACCAAATGAAGCATGGAAAGGATCCACGACGAGTGAATGGAGAGCTAGAAGCCCAAGTGAATAAATTCATGGGCGTCATTAAGGGCAACTATTGAATTGCTTGATAGAATGAATGTTGCCATAGACGCCATTAGATGGAATTGCTCAAGCTTTTTTGACAGAAAGGATCGCTTTGAATAATATTGATTAAGTAAATGTACTATTAGTGCGGTTAACATCTATTTGAGATCAGATTTAACACATTACATTAAAGAAAACTGTGACATCAATAGACCAAATCAATAGCTTCGATCCGATGAAGCTAACATTTCCGCACCAATTACATGGGGTTAAAATGCAGCAGAGATCTAGCTATGAAAACATTTGTGAATGCGTTGTGAAGGTTTTTCTCATTTGCAATCAAATACGTTGCCAGGAATGTCACGTGGCCGATCATATAAATGCACCCCGAATTTCTGTTGGGTTACCCCCCCCCCCCCCCCCCCCCCCCCCGTGAGTAATGCAAAACAGTTCCTTACCTCAGCTCATGAAGGCTACATCACAGGCTGTTCAATCTTTGTTTTTGTATTAGCTCCCATTTACCTTACTGCAACTTGCAATGCACTTTTGGGAATATAGCTCTATTTCTATATTCCTGGATGTAAAGATGGCGGATTGATTGTTGTTCATGTTTCAAAGCTGAGCCAGGTTACTCCTGGCTTGTTTTAACCTGGCGCTGCAATTAAGTAGTGCCATCTGTTTGCATTACCGGTTATTTGTTCACATGTTAATTACATTTGTTGGTTTATATTGCTGTATATTTTCTACCCTGGGTACTTTCCACCTTGGTTCGAGTTTATCACCTCTGTTTTGTAGCAGTCTCGATGTATTAATAATAGTTTTGAAACAGTTTTTGTTTGCAAATAGTGCGAGTTTCAAATGTGTATGAACACTTATGATTTGAATTGGTTGATGTAGCACGTAGCGTTTGTCGTTTTCATGGTTTCGTAAGTTTTATTGTTTTCTTGGTGCCCTATCTTGTAGTCATTGTGTCTAATACAAGACGATGATTTGCTTCCCCTGGGTTGTAGCTGTCCGTTTCCTTGATCCCCGCTTTGAGCGATAGTTCTGAGTAATCAGCTTATCAATTAGTGAGATAAGCCTATTTTTGCGCCGTTTTTGTCGGTCTATATTATGTCACTTGTTGTCGTCCCCCAGTTGTCCGTTCGTCTTTTGTATATGACATACTCTTTTGATGTTGCTCTTGTCATTGTTGCTGCAAGTTTACATTTACTGTTTTATCTGTATGTCCTGACTTTGGTTCGTGACGTTGTTTTTGTATAATGTTTATATAGTTAAGATTCTTTCCCTGTTGCATTTTTTTTAGTTAACTAATTTGTTCGTTAGTTGCCCCTACCATTTCATTTGTCTCCTTCCAGCTGACAGTAACTGCTGCTTACCTCAGCAACGCCCAGGTTTTCGGTCATATTTAACCTCAGGTAGCATGACCTCCTGACATCGACGTGCCCCTTGTCACTCGGGCTAGCATCATGGATGTTGGTGACGATGCATACAATGTGTTTTATTTGGAGACAAAACCAAATCGAACTTTAAATCAACAATGGAATGGACCTCAAATTAAAAGCTCACAGAAGAGAGGTCAGATGGAAAGCAGGATCGATATGGTGTTAGAGGTAGAGGTTATTAGTTATTTAGGACCGGAGATAACTAAGGAGAATAAACGATATAAGAGATAGAGAGTAAGTGAGAACAGCGAAAGAGGGATAGCATTCAAGACTTAACATGACCTTAATATTGGCTGTGCAGGACTGTGGTCGGCTGGGCGACATACGCTCTATCCATGATGGATAGTTGGGTGAACCTTCTATTTATTCATTGTGTCAAAATAGATTACCCCTTCAGCTATCATGGTGAGCCAAAAGCGGAACTCATTGGCTATCAGTGTGGGCCAATAGCAGCTTTCATTGGCTATCAGTGTGGGCCAAAATCAGCCCTTACCAGGCATTAGGGTGAGCCAAAAGCGGCACTAATTGTCTATTTTTGCAGACCAAAAGTGGCCTGTTTGTCTATCATGGTGGGCCAAAATCCGCTCCATTGTCTATAATAATGAGCCAAAAGCGGCCCACATTGGCTATCAGAGTGAGCCAAAAGTGGCCTCTATTGTCTATAAGGGTGAGCATAAGCGGCCCTCATTTTATATCATGGTGAGCCGAACGCGGCCCTCATCGGCTATCAGAGTGAGCCAAAAGCGGACCCATTGACTATCACGGTGAGCCAAAAGTGGCGCACATCGGCTGCTTTAGCTGCTTGTACCTGGCAATAGCCAATGACTCCTGAGTTGTTTTCTAAATCGGATACAAATCTCTAGTAGTCTACGATCCAAACCATACGTAAAATTTAAACTTCTGTTATCAGAAGACCCATTGTACATTTTTCCAAATGTATAAAATATATTGAAAGATCTTAGATTGGAGAGGTCACCAGCGGCCTTGATCTTATTTTGAATGTCTGAAACCTTTCGTAACTATGGCCTGTACAACGTTATGATTGCACTTGTGAACATGTCTTAGCATGCCACTCGACCTGTGATGTTCACTTATTTGTCTCAGTGACCTGTCTGTCCGCCTCTGTCTGTCCGTCTATGTCTATCCATCACTGTCTATCCATCACTGTATATCTCTGTCTGTCCGCCTCTGTCTGTCCATCTCTGTCTGTCCATCACTGTGTGTCTCAGTCTGTCTGTCCATCTATGTCTATCCGTCTCAGTCTGTCTGTCGCTGTATGTCTATCTCTCTCTATCCGTTTCTGTCTGTCCCGTTTTCTCTCTGTCCATTTGTAGTTTTTGATGGTACATTTTATGGGGGAGCAGACTAGCTGCCCCAAATCGTGCAATTACTCTCTTATGTAAATATGTCCTTACAAACTAAAGCAAATCGGCTCTGCATGACCTTAGACGCCCGAGTTATAAATGACAAACTAGTGCGTAAATCGCTTGTGCCATGTAAAATGTGGTTACAAAGCAGCCAGGAAACCTTATGTTACTGCATTGGAGCTTGGTAATACCCTCATGCGACGCCCTTAAATAAGGATTATCTGATACACATGAATGGCATTTGTTCCAATATATCTTGTGGAATGCTATGAAAATACTAACCAAATGTGATGGTGCAATTACTAAGCCAATTTTTAATAATAATCCGTGGCACAGCAAAGTATGCCACTGAATACAGTGTAAAACCATAAACGCTATGATTTTGTCTTGTCAAACTTTTACCATACCAAAATCAGCTGAACTTTGAGACCTATTGGACCCTTGTTAAATATCAACATGTCGCTGTTGGCGTTTGATCAAGTTCCCACAGGAACGTTTACCTTGTGATGGTTCATCTTATATTAAATTTTCTTGTTTATGCGCGCTCCTTCTTTATAGTTTTTGTTG
>CM067348.1:32705739-32783432 GCA_034190875.2 Urechis unicinctus | reverse complement strand
ACGTTGAGGGTGTGTGTGTGTGTGGGGGGGGATTGACGGATTGTAGGCATCGCGTTGCATTTGTGAAGTTGATTTGACATGTTTTACCTGGAAGAATATTATTTTTATGTAGATAGAGTTATATCATTTGCATGTTAAGACTTATTTGTTGTTTGTTCTATGTAGGGGTAAGTGGGTTATTTATGATGCTTTCAGCAATTCTTAAATGGTCGCTTTGGCTGAATGTTTATAACTGACTGACACGTTTGCCCGTTCTGCTTTGTGGTCATTAAGAATAATTTACTGATGATGCAAACGACCTTTGCTTATTGAGGTTTATTACGCCATCCATGACGTGAAATAAATAAATGTGATAAACTGTCCATTTACGCTTCTTTTCGTCGTGACTTCGGGACATAACAGTGTATATGATGTCATTATGGCATTTACATCTGCTGCTTTCTCTTAAATAGCCGTCCCTTTTCTCCGACTCTAAATAACGAGATGTCGTAATGTGATAATAGCTGTTGTCGTATGGAACTAAGAAAGTATGTTTAACGCGTCCAGGTCATAGCATCATTTGAAAGCCATAACAAGTTATTGATATTTTGATCACGAATTAAACAACCATTTCTGCAATCAAGGCTACCTAATAACAGCCATATACCGGTGATAACAATTCTCACTGATAAGTCCGTATATATATATATATATATATATATATATATATATATATATATATATATATATATATATATATATATATATATATATATATATATATATATATATATATATGAATATATATATATATAATATATATATATATATATATATATATATATATATATATATATATATATATATACATATATATAAATAAATATATATTTATAAATGTCTATATATGAGACAACATTTATTTGGTCGGTACATCTTGATGTTATTACCAATCGAACTATGCCGCATTGCGTTCGGTAATATAATTAGCATGTGGACATTGCATCGGAACTAAAATGTTTGAAATGAATGTCATGATCAGAAGGATAAGGAATGGCAGCATTATCAAGTTATTTTGTGAAATTAAGGGGCCAAATATCTTATATCTAATGCCTGTAGCAACTGATGACTAAGGCTATGCTTGCTGGGGCCTGCACCTAGTTATCGTCCATATTTACCAATTACTTCATTTCTATGAATGTGGAGTCACTTAACTGAAATTTATATATTTCATACGAACATCGCATTACTCTGATCAAGTATTCATGTTCCGACTACTCAACATATTTGCAGTGAAATATATGCCAAACTGTAATGTGTAATTAAGCTGCTTTGCCGTTGTATAGCAAACCACCACTTCGAATTCACTAAAGCAATTATAAGAATGATGGTTGCTATTTAAAAGCCGGATTGCGTTCATTTCTAAGGACTGCTAGTCTGTGGTGAAGTACAATGGCAGAATATTTAGAATAGACACAAAATTTGGTGCACTTAGTATATATATATAAGAAATTCAATTGTATTTATGTTTTCATATCCCATAAACGAAACACATTCCCAAACTGACAAAGCAGAGGCAATCGAGGCCAAGAAGAGATTATCCAGCCCCCGAGAGGCCAAAGAGAGGCTGTTTATTGATCCTTATGATTTGATCTTTCATCAAGGTCAATCATAGATACTTATATTGCGATTCAAGTCGCAATAACGCCTTTGTTCATGATAGACAAAGCGAGGGTTTACCGTGTTGTACATATGCATGTAGCGTAATACAACACGGTCAGTATCATCTGGTGTCATCCTAAGGCATGCTCTTGAATACATATATATATATGTATATATATATACATATATTTATGTATATATATATATATATATATATATATATAATATATATATATATATATATATATATATATATATATATATATATATGTATATATATATATATATATATACACACTGGGGTGGTATATATTATTCCATTGCAAAACAAGATGGAATAACAAGAACATTCATCTGTTTCATTGGGCCCGCTTTGCACAATTACCCATAAGATATAAGATTGCGTTTACAGTTGAACTGTTTGACTCGAAAGCCCTGATGCTACAACTTTTATGACTAGTTATTACTTTTTCAGAAGCAGGTAGAACATCAATACTATTATGTTGTTTATCTGTAAATGAGCTTACGAAATGAAGCATCTATGGTTACAATCTACTTCCGGTTACATTCAAGCAGACGTTGTCTCACACATGATAGTTTAGTGAGGAGTGATATAATATCACATAGGGCATATGTAGCCTGTCGTCCATCATATCACAAATGATTGTATCACAAAAGGGCAGTAGCCTCAGAATTCAATTGCGTAACATAAAGGAGCTATACAAGCTATACGTTATTCAATAATGTTTGAAGTTGTTATTTAAGCTTGAGTAGGTTATTGATGGTGCAATTATTAAAGCCTTTGCTGGCTCTCTTGTTAGAAATGAGCGGCCCTGAAGCCGTGACTGAAACAGGTGGCACGGAAGAAACAAGCTTCATAGAGGGCGTTCATAACGCCATAGAAGACCTAGGTACACCAACAGACTAAGAACTACCACTCAGAGAGCTTATACGGCTTGACAAGGCTATGCAGACCCAGAGGGGTGAGCTGGTCAACAACCTATCTAAGATAACTGAAGCTAAAATGGCAAGCCTTGAGGAAGCTGGGAGAGGTGATAGTCGAGCATGGAGATTCCAAGCAAATGAGCTTGCAGAGCTGCAGGACCTGCGGCGTGTCCGTGTTGAGGCTACCTCTGTAAACCGTGAACGTCTGCGAAACCAAATTACTCGCATCAGGGAAACGATCAACAGACTTCTTAACGAGGACACAACGCTAGCTGAGCGTGTACGCACCCTGTTCCGGGAGCAGGGCATAACAATCACCTCCATCCTCATTGCGATTGGATTGGCAATCTCGACCCTGGTAGTTGCTTTGACGGGCGGAGGGAGCACTAGTGCAACCCGGGCACCAACACCGACGCCAGCTGATAAGCCTGGTGTAAAGGAATGGATTAAAAAACAGCAGAACTCGCAAACGTCCTGAAGGGCCTAGCCGGTAAGGCAGCAGCTGCCCTTCCAGGAATCATTGGCTCCATCGTATCATGGCTGCTTAAGTCAGCTGCAAAGGTGGTTGGTTGAATTGCAGAACATGTGTGGGCCGCAGCTGTGGCAGTGGGGGGAGTCATCCTCCTGATGCTCCGTGACTTACTACGTAGCGAACCAAAGCACAGCTAAGCCTATTGCGATTCCACCTACAATACGAATGTTTTTTCATCCTCGTGCGCCTTTCCTATGGGTATATCGGCCACGCCGCTTGGAATGCTTGAAGAGGGGACTCCCATATCTGTATCTGGCGGAGGGCCAAAGCTTCCTCTAACTGGAACAGCAGAAACCGCGTTGACATTGTACCCAACAACGTTTCCAATGGCGAGGCTCATATCCGACGGAGCCATGTAAAGGCCCGTTTCAAACACATAATCTTTGAGGAAGCATTCTGGAGGACGTTCTGATACCTTCGGATGGATGACGGAATGTCCACTGGGGAGTTGATGGCATCCTCACCGTTGGCCTGAAATTGCTTTTGAGCAAACAATGCCGTCGGTTGATTTCTCAAAGGTATGCCTAACGGATTCGTACAGGTGGGTGTTTCCATAATTACTGATCACCCATACATCGTGTGTTTCAGGGTCGGTGAAGTAGACCCGACCTAGGCCCTGGTTACCGCCCTTTATCCTGCAGGCGCTGTTTTCGTCAGCCCCAAACTCGTGGAAGAGCCGGTGGTAAATTCCCTTGTCAAAGGTGTTGTAGGTGGCCGACCATGTGGCGTCATCCGGCAGTGCTATTCTCATTTCGTCTAAAAGCCTCCGGATGGTGTATAAGACGTGGAACCTGTAGAGGTCGCTTAGTGCTGGGGAGTCAGATTTGAGGTGGTCCAGGGCAGAAACTCTGCGGCCGCTTGTTGCACACCATACAACAAAGTTTACCTGGTTGTGCCAGTATTGCATGTGGATTGTTCTCCAGCAAACTACAAGGCTGTCGTCGCTTATGTCTTGAACCAAGTATTTATCAAACGGGTTGGAGAGCTCTTCCTCAAACGCATCAGTGATATTATCCGATTTCACCTGGATGAGGATTCAGATCCTCGGCGGCAATATGGGGTGGGTATACCAGGCCGGGTTTGTACGTTTTATTCGTATTGAATGTAAAGGCTTGTTTATCAATAGTGCTATGAATCACACTCAAATGTTCAAAGGGGCGAAGCTGTGGTGCTTCAGAATGCTAATTGACAATAGTGCAGGTGATCTATTCATAGGTCTTAGGTCAATCACGTATAATGTGGGTTGGTTTAACATTGAATCAACTATGCCCATTAGAAAGGGGCAAATTTCTACAGGAAAAGGAGTAAGTGTCGCTCTGCCCCCTGGCCTCTGGAACTTCAAACTTCTGCAGGATGTATTAACATAACTATGTATTACTGCAGATGGGACTATTGCCCTCTCAATTCCTGATGATTGGGCTTTACAATGTGGCGACGGTGTGTTAAACATATTGGGTCTTGATAAGGGTCTGGGAAGAGGATGGATTCCTTCAGGCAGTCACATAGGTGACCGGTCCGTCAACTTTAGCGTCTTTAACCCCTATTATGTCCACCTCAATCAAGTCAGTACCACACACAACATGTTTGATGATGCGCCCACTACACTTCTTGAATTTGTGGGCTGTGGGGGTGGCTCTTATGGTGATATTATAACCACAAACATCGCTAATCCTGTGTCAAAACGTGTTACTGTCGAAGCTGTGAATGAGTTAAAGGTTCAGATAAGAGATAATAAAGGACGTCTATTGAACAATCACGACCATGCTATTAGTGTTGTTCTTCAATCTACAAGATGTCAATAAAAGCGAGTATTTATGGAACTCAACAGAAAAAAGAATCAGGGCGCCGACCTCTCTGAATATGCTAAAATAGCCTATGTTGATGATTACATAATATCCGGCATGCAGAACACGCTTAACGCCAATGATTATGTTAAAAAACCCTATGTTGATGCGCTTCACAACCAGCCTTCACCGACTGTTTGGGCCGAAGAAAGAGGTCGGTTGGCTAATGGAGCGTATGAATGGTTATTTGGTGATGCTGTCGGTGGTGTTGACCATGGATACTATGTTGGTGCAAGTTCGAGTTTTGCGTATGGGGCTATCAACTAGTGTGAGTGCGCGGCCGGACCTTCTAGGTGTAAGTATTGTTGTTAATCGTGTCATTGAGGCGGCTATTATGTAACCAAAGAAAGGGACGAACATGTTGGCGTCTAAGTGTTTACCACACTTCTCGAGTTGGCTTAAGGTGACCAAATTAGTGTCTGAACACGTGTTGATGTCTCCGGGCAACAAAATCATTAGTATCACTCCTAATTGAGCTTGACACATAGACTTATGTGTATACACCGGCAGTATGAAACAACAGTGCCCATTCCTCTGGAGCCGCCTGATGAGAATTCAGGGCACTCCTATCCGCTGATTGAGATCAGTCTCAAGAAGCGCTATGTACAAAAAATAAAGGCGCGCAGTAAACTCAGTGGACGCAGTAGACACTGCTTTAGTTACGGTTTGTATGTGCAGGTGTAATGTCTACGGTAGTTGCCATTCCTATTGCCACAGTGTTGGGAGCTACTGGAGCCGCTTGTGGTCTACTTGTAATTGCTGGAAAATTCATCAGCGGCTGACCACTAAGGTGAAAAAACATGATCAGATCCGCATTGTAGCACAGAACAAATTGAATACCATTGCTGACATTGTATCGACAGCACTTGAAGATGGTAATATCTCGGATCATGAGTTTAAGCTCGTTTTAGCTGAGGTCACACAAAAAATATACCCAAATGAAGGGCGAAATTAAGGCCAGATCTGTAAAAGCGTGGCAGACTGTTTTAATCGATGAAAAAGATGAATTGGGTGCTTCTTTACCATTAAGCGGACTGTGAATGACCCGCCTCAATATAGAAAATGATTTTAATTGTACGGACATATACGCACTGTATGTACAGATATATTGAACAAACGAGGGTACGAGGTATATAAATGAACACTTTTGATGAACTTGAAGTATGTGTAAAAGAGTTGAAGTAAGAAATAGATTATCTGAAAGACAAAAAAATAGATCTGCAGGACGCGCTGAGTGATATGGAGACTAAGTATGATGGAATACCTTGTGGAACTGCAGGACATGGTGAGAGATCTGGAAGTTAAGAACGATGATCTTATCGAGAGAGTGGAGCACCTAGAAGATCTTGTTAGCAGGTTGTGAACGACACACTGTTGAACTAGTGCACCAATAGAAAATATGGGGGAAAATCTGTGCTATCAAGGCTAACGTACGGCGCTGTGTCTGTTAATCGTGTATGTACCCTGCCACAATATATTTTCAAGATATACTGATAAATGTGCCATCAGAAATTCTTCTTGCATCTGAGAAGCATTTTTATTTACTCGTATTTACTCACTTAAATATATTTTTCTGCTTTTATTACCGTTTAAAAAGATAACCATAGTTTTGTTTTGCTAAATGATGTATTGTTGACCATATACACACATTTACATGATCAGAGGTGAGGTAAACTTTCACTTCACTTCTTTGGGTATGTGTTTAATGATATGCATCTTCAAAGCTGGCATGTTCTTTTGATTCTGTCCGCAAAAATGGCATCTTCATAAAGAAACTTAAGTAAAAAATTGACCTGAAATCAATTTCAATCAATTGAATGATAACGCTCGACCGTTATAAAATATTTCCATAATAAATGTTACACGCACACACACACACACACACACACACACACACACACACACACACACACACACACACACACACACACACACACACACACACACACACACACACACACACACACACACATATATATATATATATATATAATATACATATATATATATATATATATATAGAGAGAGAGAGAGATAGAGAGAGAGAGAGAGAGAGAGAGAGAGAGAGAGAGAGAGAGAGAGAGAGAGAGAGAGAGAGAGAGAGAGAGAGAGAGAGAGAGAGAGAGAGAGAGAGAGAGAGAGAGAGAGAGTGAGAGAGTGAGAGAGAAAATAGAGAGGGAGTACTGAAGAATGAGTAGGTCATAACCATTTCAAACCTTAGATAACTCTTCAGAAAGGCACTATGACGAGTCTGTTTGACTTTGACCTGACCTTCCTCGAGCATGTGCATCATAAAAAAAAAAATACTAGCAATAATTATACATTACCCTTAGTAATATTTTTCTTTTGTAAAGTTTATCTCTAGAGTCAATAAAGTAGTCTGTTGTGAATGAATTCCAATGTTTCTTTGTCTTTAAGCATAATGAATCAAAGTCTTGGCTTATCGCATGCATGTGGACCTGACTAACTGATTTTGTATCTACAAATAAATTATATTAGCTACAAGTGGTGTATAATGACACTGATATTTTTTTTATGGAGACATAATTGGCATACAGGTTGATGCCACAATAAGTGGTTTGACCTCACCATCAACACTTAATGAATCAAAGACTGAAATTATTCAGGATCAGTAATGACGATGTGGAATAGTTTCCCAATCGAGGTATAGCTTCAACAAGTCATATGTACAGCTTCCATGACCTCCTTTGATTGATTTCTGACCAAACTTTTCATTAAATATAACAAGGCTCTGAATTCAAAAGCAAATTCAGTACATGTAAGGACCATGTAAAACAGTACATGCAAGGACCATGTAAAACAGTACATGTAAGGACCATGTAAAACAGTACATGTAAGGACCATGTAAAACAGTACATGTAAGGACCATGTAAAACAGTACATGTAAGGACCATATTAAACAGTACATGTATGGACCATGTAAAACAGTACATGTAAGGACCATGTAAAATTCTCGTTATAATTTGGTTACTTTGTCTAATTGTGTTTATCATGAGATATAAATCGAAACACTAATGTACCTCATGCTTGGAATGGAATGGTAACCATATCGGAAATCCAACACTTGGCTACATCTATGAGCAGAAACAATGTTTGTGGTTTTAACAAATCTATCACAGCACAAAATAAACAAACACCACATCAACAACGAAAACAACGGCAATTCATTTTTGAAGGTGAAAACATTTAAAGTTGCAAAGCAATTTGTTTACTTAAGGTTGGCACATTATAGAACACAGAGTGTGGGTGGGGGATAAGGGCTGGCATAACTGTGTGCTTTGCGAGGGGAGTGGGCTAGTGTTTGGGAGCATTAAGAGGAATTGGTTGTCGAAGGATCTTCAAAATAGCGCAGCGTAAGTTATGAACAGCATATAAAAGAAGATAATTAGAGAAGTACCTTTCAGCTATAGCCTTGCCGCGATCTTCCATATGTTGAAGCAGAGGTAGATGTAAGGGTTTAAGAGCTTTCAGATTGGGAATGTTTTCTCTTGGTAGAACAAGAAAACGGTGTCTAGCCTACAAATAAATCAAATATGTCAATACAACATGTTTCATTTAAGTATGTTTTGCCATACAACTTAAGGATGTTGAATAGTAAATACAAATGATAATTTAACATCTTAACTCACGAAACGGCTTATCTATATAATCTTGCATTCATTTAATAAAGTATCAACCACAAGTGTGTGTGACATTTATCTCAGTTACACCAAGTAAAATAATACCATTACTCGCAAGTCAATAAATCTATGCCTTAAAAACCTATGTTAATTCTTCTTCTAAGTTACTACGACCATGCCCTACAGGACTTCTTTAATGAAATGATATGTCTGCACATAGGCAAGTTACCTCGTCCCTAAATATAATTGTTGACAGTCTGTTATCACATCTATAGGGCGGATATGAGAGATCAAAAGTTGCGCGGATGCTGTCAGAGTCTAAGTGCTTTTCCTAGTGTGCGCAGGGCTAGCGGCAACCTTGGTGATATGAGGTACCTCTATATCTCTGAGCGGAGGCAAAACCAGGCTACAGAGCCTGCAAACTTCAAAAGCTTGTCCTCCCCCCACCCCTACTCTTACCTCACATAACACACCCTTCAGAACTAATATTGGCTGAGTGACAATAGTCCTTAGCCTTAGGTCTGGTACGGGCGAAACCTGCAGGATGTTCAGCAATGTTGGGTTCCAATACTATGCGAAAAAGTCCCACTCACACACAATGCACACACAATGCACACATAATGAATACATATAATGAATGAATTTTCACACATATGAGTGTTTATCATCAAGTTCCCGTGTGATATTTCTTCAAAGGGGATTGTATACAGCCAAAGAAATTTCGAAAATTTCTTATCTTCGACACATTAGCGTTATGTGCGCTTCACAACCAGCCTTCACCGACTGTTTGGGCCGAAGAAAGAGGTCGGTTGGCTAATGGAGCGTATGAATGGTTATTTGGTGATGCTGTCGGTGGTGTTGACCATGGATACTATGTTGGTGCAAGTTCGAGTTTTGCGTATGGGGCTATCAACTAGTGTGAGTGCGCGGCCGGACCTTCTAGGTGTAAGTATTGTTGTTAATCGTGTCATTGAGGCGGCTATTATGTAACCAAAGAAAGGGACGAACATGTTGGCGTCTAAGTGTTTACCCACACTTCTCGAGTTGGCTTAAGGTGACCAAATTAGTGTCTGAACACGTGTTGATGTCTCCGGGCAAACAAAATCATTAGTATCACTCCTAATTGAGCTTGACACATAGACTTATGTGTATACACCGGCAGTATGAAACAACAGTGCCCATTCCTCTGGAGCCGCCTGATGAGAATTCAGGGCACTCCTATCCGCTGATTGAGATCAGTCTCAAGAAGCGCTATGTACAAAAAATAAAGGCGCGCAGTAAACTCAGTGGACGCAGTAGACACTGCTTTAGTTACGGTTTGTATGTGCAGGTGTAATGTCTACGGTAGTTGCCATTCCTATTGCCACAGTGTTGGGAGCTACTGGAGCCGCTTGTGGTCTACTTGTAATTGCTGGAAAATTCATCAGCGGCTGACCACTAAGGTGAAAAAAACATGATCAGATCCGCATTGTAGCACAGAACAAATTGAATACCATTGCTGACATTGTATCGACAGCACTTGAAGATGGTAATATCTCGGATCATGAGTTTAAGCTCGTTTTAGCTGAGGTCACAAAATATACCCAAATGAAGGGCGAAATTAAGGCCAGATCTGTAAAAGCGTGGCAGACTGACTTTTTAAATCGATGAAAAAGATGAATTGGGTGCTTCTTTACCATTAAGCGGACTGTGAATGACCCGCCTCAATATAGAAAATGATTTTAATTGTACGGACATATACGCACTGTATGTACAGATATATTGAACAAACGAGGGTACGAGGTATATAAATGAACACTTTTGATGAACTTGAAGTATGTGTAAAAGAGTTGAAGTAAGAAATAGATTATCTGAAAGACAAAAAAATAGATCTGCAGGACGCGCTGAGTGATATGGAGACTAAGTATGATGGAATACCTTGTGGAACTGCAGGACATGGTGAGAGATCTGGAAGTTAAGAACGATGATCTTATATCGAGAGAGTGGAGCACCTAGAAGATCTTGTTAGCAGGTTGTGAACGACACACTGTTGAACTAGTGCACCAATAGAAAAATATGGGGGAAAATCTGTGCTATCAAGGCTAACGTACGGCGCTGTGTCTGTTAATCGTGTATGTACCCTGCCACAATATATATTTTCAAGATATACTGATAAATGTGCCATCAGAAATTCTTCTTGCATCTGAGAAGCATTTTTATTTACTCGTATTTACTCACTTAAATATATTTTTTCTGCTTTTATTACCGTTTAAAAAGATAACCATAGTTTTGTTTTGCTAAATGATGTATTGTTGACCATATACACACATTTACATGATCAGAGGTGAGGTAAACTTTCACTTCACTTCTTTGGGTATGTGTTTAATGATATGCATCTTCAAAGCTGGCATGTTCTTTTGATTCTGTCCGCAAAAATGGCATCTTCATAAAGAAACTTAAGTAAAAAATTGACCTGAAATCAATTTCAATCAATTGAATGATAACGCTCGACCGTTATAAAATATTTCCATAATAAATGTTACACGCACACACACACACACACACACACACACACACACACACACACACACACACACACACACACACACACACACACACACACACACACACACACACACACACACACACCACACATATATATATATATATATATATAAATATACATATATATATATAGATATATATATAGAGAGAGAGATAGATAGAGAGAGAGAGAGATGCGGAGAGAGAGAGAGAGAGAGAGAGCGGGAGAGAGAAGAGAGAGACGAGAGAGAGAGCGAACGAGAGAGAGAGAGAGAGAGAGAGAGAGAGAGAGAGAGAGAGAGAGAGAGAGAGAGAGAGAGAGAGAGAGAGAGAGTGAGAGAGAAAATAGAGAGGGGAGTACTGAAGAATGAGTAGGTCATAACCATTTCAAACCTTAGATAACTCTTCAGAAAGGCACTATGACGAGTCTGTTTGACTTTGACCTGACCTTCCTCGAGCATGTGCATCATAAAAAAAAAAATACTAGCAATAATTATACATTACCCTTAGTAATATTTTTCTTTTGTAAAGTTTATCTCTAGAGTCAATAAAGTAGTCTGTTGTGAATGAATTCCAATGTTTCTTTGTCTTTAAGCATAATGAATCAAAGTCTTGGCTTATCGCATGCATGTGGACCTGACTAACTGATTTTGTATCTACAAATAAATTATATTAGCTACAAGTGGTGTATAATGACACTGATATTTTTTTATGGAGACATAATTGGCATACAGGTTGATGCCACAATAAGTGGTTTGACCTCACCATCAACACTTAATGAATCAAAGACTGAAATTATTCAGGATCAGTAATGACGATGTGGAATAGTTTCCCAATCGAGGTATAGCTTCAACAAGTCATATGTACAGCTTCCATGACCTCCTTTGATTGATTTCTGACCAAACTTTTCATTAAATATAACAAGGCTCTGAATTCAAAAGCAAATTCAGTACATGTAAGGACCATGTAAAACAGTACATGCAAGGACCATGTAAAACAGTACATGTAAGGACCATGTAAAACAGTACATGTAAGGACCATGTAAAACAGTACATGTAAGGACCATGTAAAACAGTACATGTAAGGACCATATTAAACAGTACATGTATGGACCATGTAAAACAGTACATGTAAGGACCATGTAAAATTCTCGTTATAATTTGGTTACTTTGTCTAATTGTGTTTATCATGAGATATAAATCGAAACACTAATGTACCTCATGCTTGGAATGGAATGGTAACCATATCGGAAATCCAACACTTGGCTACATCTATGAGCAGAAAAACAATGTTTGTGGTTTAACAAATCTATCACAGCACAAATATAAACAAACACCACATCAACAACGAAAACAACGGCAATTCATTTTTGAAGGTGAAAACATTTAAAGTTGCAAAGCAATTTGTTTACTTAAGGTTGGCACATTATAGAACACAGAGTGTGGGTGGGGGATAAGGGCTGGCATAACTGTGTGCTTTGCGAGGGGAGTGGGCTAGTGTTTGGGAGCATTAAGAGGAATTGGTTGTCGAAGGATCTTCAAAATAGCGCAGCGTAAGTTATGAACAGCATATAAAAGAAGATAATTAGAGAAGTACCTTTCAGCTATAGCCTTGCCGCGATCTTCCATATGTTGAAGCAGAGGTAGATGTAAGGGTTTAAGAGCTTTCAGATTGGGAATGTTTTCTCTTGGTAGAACAAGAAAACGGTGTCTAGCCTACAAATAAATCAAATATGTCAATACAACATGTTTCATTTAAGTATGTTTTGCCATACAACTTAAGGATGTTGAATAGTAAATACAAATGATAATTTAACATCTTAACTCACGAAACGGCTTATCTATATAATCTTGCATTCATTTAATAAAGTATCAACCACAAGTGTGTGACATTTATCTCAGTTACACCAAGTAAAATAATACCATTACTCGCAAGTCAATAAATCTATGCCTTAAAAACCTATGTTAATTCTTCTTCTAAGTTACTACGACCATGCCCTACAGGACTTCTTTAATGAAATGATATGTCTGCACATAGGCAAGTTACCTCGTCCCTAAATATAATTGTTGACAGTCTGTTATCACATCTATAGGGCGGATATGAGAGATCAAAAGTTGCGCGGATGCTGTCAGAGTCTAAGTGCTTTTCCTAGTGTGCGCAGGGCTAGCGGCAACCTTGGTGATATGAGGTACCTCTATATCTCTGAGCGGAGGCAAAACCAGGCTACAGAGCCTGCAAACTTCAAAAGCTTGTCCTCCCCCCCACCCCTACTCTTACCTCACATAAACACACCCTTCAGAACTAATATTGGCTGAGTGACAATAGTCCTTAGCCTTAGGTCTGGTACGGGCGAAACCTGCAGGATGTTCAGCAATGTTGGGTTCCAATACTATGCGAAAAAAGTCCCACTCACACACAATGCACACACAATGCACACATAATGAATACATATAATGAATGAATTTTCACACATATGAGTGTTTATCATCAAGTTCCCGTGTGATATTTCTTCAAAGGGGATTGTATACAGCCAAAGAAATTTCGAAAATTTCTTATCTTCGACACATTAGCGTTATGAATGTTTCACAGCAACATTGCCCTGCAGTGATGAAATTTCGCAATTATCAAAGTGTTTGTGACAATTGATAAACAATCAGTCATTCATATCATCGATGTCAAAATAATTCGGCCTAATCTGCCTACCATACTTCTATACGCAAGAACAGACGCTCATTGACTACCTTAGGATATTTGTCTTTTATGATCACTATCCTCTCATCAGATTCCACCAAGAGCTCTGGATCTTCCATGGAGGCTTTAAGCCCCATGCTCCAATGACCACTTTTTCGTGACGGCCCTGCGTCTCAAACACCCTCGTGAATTATTTTCCATGGGCCCCGATAAGAGGCCATCACTAATCTGGGACCATGTCTCTGCATTCATATCTTTGAAAACAGACGTTATGACTTACAATGTCATGGCAATTTAAAGCGATCGAGGTAAATAAGCTGGTAAAGTAAGTATAGGGATTAACTGCACACCAGCACTAGAAAGAAGTAGGAAATTACGAAAGCGAAAAGATAAGAAGAAATTAAGGATTAAAGGAAACTGAAATAAAATGATTGAAAGCCAGTGTATGTCGATGCGTTTTTATTTATTACGGTGAACGTGTTTTTTTATTTGTTTTGTAATTGTATTACTCAAACTTTTTGTTTGGGGTGTGGTGGTAAAATAACAAGCGTTTTGTCATAGTGTTGATTGCAAATGGATCGTTTTTGAAAGGGAAAAAAAGAATTTGTTACTCTCCAAACGTCCCGTACACACATACTCATACGAGAGAGAGAGAGAGAGAGAGAGAGAGAGAGAGAGAGAGAGAGAGAGAGAGAGAGAGAGAGAGAGAGAGAGAGAGAGAGAGAGAGAGAGAGAGAGAGAGAGAGAGAGAGTTGTATTGCACATTGCTGTCTGGCCTGGAGAACTTTCACCCAGTTGCATATACTAGTTCATCTGCGGCGACGTGGACGGAATGCATCAACGTCACAGCTGTCATTCAATTGAAATGCACCCCGGATATGGTTGGTATAAGCATTTCACTTTTTGCACTGCATCGAGATAAGTCTTGTTACATTGTGCGCGCATCACTTCATAGTTTGACTGAATATCAGATTATCTGCCATCCAGGAGCGATTTGTCATCCGGATTCATAGATTACGTCAATCCATATGTACCCTCCTATCTATAATGGCTATGTAACTTCCCGATGAATATGATATACCATTATACACATCCTGATATAGGAGACGGTTTTCAGACAAAGCGAAGATGTTGCCAATTCAGTATTGTCATTGTCAAGTATGAATTTCTACTAACATGTATCTAACACCGATCTTTGGCCGATCTAGGTAAATTTGGTCGGCCGAACAACGTCCGAAGACCATTTACTTTCGGTTTCCTGCTGCTCCCTTCGTCAACATACGCCTACATTCGGCCAATCTCGCGCAAAGAACGGCGGAGCTGCTGCTTGTGCTGGTCTGTTCGGTACTCCGCGTACAACGGACAAATTTAAAGAATTATTGAAGAACAGGGTGCCAAGAAACAGAGTGTGAGTGTAATACATAGACTGGCGGGATTGGAGGCAGACCCAGTCGGAAACTGCGAGGGAACCTAATGGACCTATTCCCGAATTTGGGCAAGCTTAGTTCCAGCAACTAGACCACTGGTTTAGGAAATACTAACCCAATGTTCATGTTATTTATAAAACAACTGTAAGAGATATTCTGATCGAAGGGGAGACAAAATAGCAAAAAACAATTAATAAGAAAGGAACAGGGTGTTTACATGAAAAGAACTGGGTCAGATTAAAGATTCATCCCCACGTAAACACAAAATATACGGATCAAGCAACCGATTTCAACTGACCTTTCAATAAGTTAATTTTTTTCGTCCGCTAAGCTTCGCATTTCGCTTCTTCAGCTCTATTTTCAATTGCTGTATGGTTAGACGATCTAACTTATACATATAAGTGATGATTTTCTCCAAGGATATCAACGATATAACTAGAAGGTTTCGATGAAAAATAACATAGTTCTCAATGTTCTATGTCAACCGTGTGTATTAGACCACCGGAAGTAGGCGAGGGACCGCATTGCTCCGTGGCGCCACGTAGCGGATTAAAACTAGCTGTCTCTCATTGTCTCTGAGTTGGCAGCACCCGATAATCATTTGAGTCTCTGCCTCAGACCAGGACACAGGATCGATTCTTAAGCGATACCAGTGACAAAAGGGTATGTTCAGTTACTTTTATTTTTGGAATTGTAAAACTTTTTGACTGAATACGGAAATATTTTACTTACTCGTATCGAAATGCTAAAAACAAAGCCAACAATATAATGTGATTCTAAATAGTTCCATTTTCTCCCCCAATAAAAATACACATTCAATGTGGCGCCCGCTGATACTGTTGTGTGGAGGAAAAACTTTCCCCATGGACATAAAACTCGGCACATCAGCGCATGTCCGACAGGATATGATGTGTAAATCTACAAAACGGTTTTTACTTATTATTTCGTCTAATTCCGACAGATGGGTTCAACAAATTTAAAAAAAACCCTGGTTTCCTAGTCGTTCAGTGACGTCACAGAAAAACCTTCTAAAGAGTCGAAATAATCAGCTATACCTGTAATAAAAAAGGGGTGTCTCAATATTTTTGTTGTTGACTTTCGAGATGCAGTTAGGACTATTTTTTGCAATAAACAGCCGTTACCAACCGATTATTGTGTATTTTGATTCAGATTTCTAGACTGAGGCCATTTAAGGAATTTGAGGGAAGAGAGCAAAATGTCCCAAATGATTTGGTCAGCAACTTTGATGCCCGATAAGTTTAGGATGCACTCACTGCTGATGGTGATTGCCTACCTCTCCTGGCTTCACACATCAGCCAGCCAACCAACCACAGCCTTCGACATAAAACGGTTGTCACATGGTATGGATGACGTCATCAATGCGTTATGGCCAAGGTTAGAGGCCTATATACAGCACACTGTGGATGCCAAGCTGTCCTCGGGTCTGAGTGGTGATAGCAACCCACTGATGCGACAGTTAGAGGACAGTATCAGCGCACGACTAGAGCGGGTGATAATTTCTAAACTGGAGTTAATTCAGGCAGATTCTAGTGGAATGTTGCGAGAAGTAGGTGTTGGCGGCTTAGAACGGATGGATACCCGAGTTAGTCAGTTAGAAGCAGGTACCGATCAAATAATGGCCACCATGGAATCCCTGCATTTGGAATTAGTGAATATATCTCGAATTCAGGGTAAGAATAATACTACGTTATACCCAGGTAAGATTGATTGGTTGATACCTTCGTGAATATACTTAGAGACCAACATTGTGCAATATATTGATATTTGCAATTACCATGCATTTTGACAATATGAAGAATTGTTTGTTGTCCAGTTCAAAAGGGTGAAAAGGGGGATCCTGGTCTAGTTGGATTGTCTGGTCTCAGAGGCTTCAAAGGAGATGCAGGTTCTCAGGGGTTAATTGGTCCAACGGGCGTCAAAGGCAATCATGGTAACGATGGTCATACAGGACCTAAAGGTGAGAAAGGAGTTAAAGGAACGACAGGGCCACACGGAGTGATGGGACTAACAGGCCCAACTGGCGCTAAGGGAACTAATGGATCTATTGGGGCGCGTGGACTAACAGGCCCAACTGGCACTCAAGGGACTAAGGGATCTGTTGGGGTGCGTGGACTAACAGGCCCAACTGGCGCTAAAGGAACTAAGGGATCTGTTGGGTTTCGTGGACTAAGAGGTCAAACTGGCGCTCATGGGACTAAAGGATCTGTTGGGGTGCGTGGACTAACAGGCCCAACCGGCACTAAGGGAACTAAAGGATCTATTGGAGCGCGTGGACTAACAGGCCCAACTGGCGCTAAAGGAACTAATGGATCTATTGGAGCACATGGACCAACAGGCCCAACCGGCGCAAAAGGAACAAAGGGATCTATTGGAGCGCGTGGACTAACAGGCCCAACTGGCGCTATAGGAACTAAAGGATCTATTGGAGCGCGTGGACTAACAGGCCCAACTGGCGCTAAAGGAACTAAAGGATCTATTGGAGCGCGTGGACTAACAGGCCCAACTGGCGCTAAAGGAACTAAAGGATCGATTGGAGCGCGTGGACTAACAGGCCCAACTGGCGCTAAAGGAACTAATGGATCTATTGGAGCACGTGGACTATCAGGCCAAACTGGCGCAAAGGGAACTAAGGGATCTATTGGAGCACGTGGACTAACTGGCCCGATTGGCGCAAAAGGAACTAAGGGATCTATTGGAGCACGTGGACTAACAGGTCCAACTGGCACTCAAGGGACTAAGGGATCTGTTGGGGTGCGTGGACTAACAGGCCCAACCGGCGCTAAGGGAACTACAGGATCTATTGGAGCGCGTGGACTAACAGGCCCAACTGGCGCTAAGGGAACTACAGGATCTATTGGAGCGCGTGGACTAACAGGCCCAACTGGCGCTAAAGGAACTAATGGATCTATTGGAGCACGTGGACTAACAGGCCCAGCCGGCGCTAAGGGAGCTAAAGGATCGATTGGAGCGCGTGGACTAACAGGACCAACTGGCGCTATAGGAACTAAAGGATCTATTGGAATGCGTGGACTAACAGACCCAACTGGCGCTAAAGGAACTAATGGATCTATTGGAGCACGTGGACTATCAGGCCAAACTGGCGCAAAGGGAACTAAGGGATCTATTGGAGCACGTGGACTAACTGGCCCAATTGGCGCAAAAGGAACTAAGGGATCTGTTGGGGTGCGTGGACTAACAGGCCCAACTGGCGCTAAAGGAACCATGGGATCCCTTGGGGTGCGTGGACCAACTGGCGCTAAAGGAACTAAAGGATCCCTCGGAGTGCGTGGATCAACTGGCGCTAAAGGAGCTAAAGGATCCATTGGAGTGCGTGGATCAACTGGCTCTAAAGGAGCTAAAGGATCTCTCGGAGTGCGTGGATTAACTGGCGCTAAAGGAGCTAAAGGATCCATCGGAGTTCGTGGACTAACTGGCCCAACTGGCGCTAAAGGAACTAATGGATCTATTGGAGCGCGTGGACTAACTGGCCCAACTGGCGCTAAAGGAACTAATGGATCTATTGGAGCGCGTGGACTAACTGGCCCAACTGGCGCTAAAGGAACTAAAGGATCTGTTGGGGTGCGTGGACTAACAGGCCCAACTGGCGCTAAAGGAACCAAGGGATCCCTTGGGGTGCGTGGACCAACTGGCGCTAAAGGATCTAAAGGATCCCTCGGAGTGCGTGGATCAACTGGCGCTAAAGGAGCTAAAGGATCCATTGGAGTGCGTGGATCAACTGGCTCTAAAGGAGCTAAAGGATCTCTCGGAGTGCGTGGATTAACTGGCGCTAAAGGAGCTAAAGGATCCATCGGAGTTCGTGGACTAACTGGCCCAACTGGCGCTAAAGGAATTAAAGGATCTTTTGGGTCGCGTGGACCAACTGGTGCTAAAGGAACTAAAGGATCTCTTGGGGTGCGTGGACCAACTGGCGCTAAAGGAATTAAAGGATCTATTGGATTGCGTGTACCAACTGGGAGTAAGGGAAGAAAAGGATCTATGGGCTCGCGTGATCTGCCTGCGGAGTGGTCTATAGGAATTGACTACGGGATGTACCCGGACATTTTCGGTCGGTAGTTACCTCACTATGCTCTGTGCCTTATTATGTTATTCGATGTGACCAATAGCGGACGAGCCTATGTACCAAATAGAAAACAAAATCATATATATATCTTATGATTTATGCACACGCTTGATATATATATATATATATATATATATATATATATATATATATATATATATATATATATATATATATATATATATATATATATATATATATATATATATATATATATATATATATATATATATATATATATATATATATATATATATATATATATATATATATATATATATATATGTATATTGATATGATTGTGTTTAATGGATTAATGATGCCAGTGAATATATCTCTAAGCGTCTTGAGGTCACGCCAGGTCTGGAAAACTTCAGATGAAGGTCTATCAGTTACAATGAACCGGGATATGGGGCGAATGATCTCAATTACTCTCTTGTTAAGAAATAAACTGTTGGATAAAACAACTTGCTCAGTTCATTTGATATCCTTGTTGGCAGCATTATTCAGAAGATCATACTTCACTGCATATGTACAATCGACGGTCGGCTGTTATCCGATATTTGACAAGTGAATAATTCTGAAAAAGAGTATTGAAAATTAACGAACGCTATTAACACTCTACCGAACAGGTGATAGGGGAATGATATATTACGATAAAATATGTTAATCAGCGCAACGTTATTTTCGTAATAAATTATAAACAAGTTATCTGAAACATATCGAAAATAGGAAGCCAAATGATGGTGGGGGATTTCATCAATGGTAATTAGTAATAGTTCGATAAATTTGGAAGCGTTAGAAAGTCTGAAACACAGCACCATGTTTGTTTTCAAGCACACTTACATTGCGCATGCTCAGAATAATATGACCCATCGACATCTATTGGTTTCTGCGTCTGAACTCGGTAAGATACAGCAGATTATTTTATAAGTGCGTCAATGTACACGTGTATCGCAAGCTTTGCAGGGAAGTAAAGCGGATGAGGCTGCGGGAAATCACAGGACCCAATATTGTCCAAAATGGCGGTCATCACATAACGATTTTTCGGATATGATCATTAGATAGCATTTCTTCAATCAAGTATTGCATTGATCGGTGGTAAGCTTATGGTGCAATGGGATATATTTTTCACAGGCTCTTGATATATGTTGTTTTCTAGACACATGTTTTAATTTGTGCCCAAAATATAAGAGCAGAAAGGTATATATTTATAATACCGTTCGACCGGAGCTAGAAGTGTTAAAGCTTTCTTGTGACTTAATAATTGAATTGTGTAAACAACCGTTGAGTTTAATGAAATGTCTATTTCAAATGGACGGAAAGTAGGATGAAGAATAATTCATAGATTGACCACACAACCAGATTAGGCTTGGCATGGGGCAAGCCGCTAATCTAAACATAGTGGCCGATGGTAGGTCTAGCATTTTAACGTGTTATTAAATCGAGACCCGAATATTTGAACAGTCATTGTCAACTAGCCTATGCATTATTTTCAATGTACATGTGTTGGTGTGACTATTCAATGTCATGGAAACAGGGAATAGCTTACCTCTTCAGTTGTTACGACAACTTGACAAAAGTCCTTGCTTGGTGCGGGGGCAGTGTCTGCATAATTGAACAAAGTTCCGTTTTTGGGAATAAGCGACGCCATTATGAAGCTAAGAGCGTTGTTAACGCTGCTCTGGTGAGGCCACATTGTAAAATAAATAGACCGAAAAGATTGGTATTTATGTAGTGACTTATTTGAAGACTGAAAATTAATGTCATATATTATTGTATTGAAAACATAGAATTGTAACTCTAAGGGACCGTAGGATCAAAACATTCGCTGAGAGTATAATTACTTTTGTGCATATCGAATAGTAGCCCCGCCCCAAATTTCATTTCGATCATCATTCGGCAGGGGGCGACATCAACGTTATGATGATCGATGCAAATCGAATTAGGCTAGCTCAATGATAAGTCGACTATTCGGGCGATTTCTTACCGGCGTATATGGGCAAGTTAATTGAGTAAGAAATTTATGAAACATTCAATCGCTAAAATATCGACGAATAAAACGATCCATTCAAGACTATTATAAATCGTCTGCTAGTCCTTGACCTTCCTGTTGTGTGCCGGAAACGGAAGTAGATCTGTGTATAAAGTTCTCACAGAACAGGGAGACAGGAGATGCAAGCTGCAATTGATTTTCGCGACAGTTGTTGGGGCTCGAGAGATGTGTGTGCTATGCCGTCGTGGTTGGCGTGTTGCCGCACACGAGTTTCAAGTATGTATGAAAGGAAGAGATTGAAATGTTTAGTGATTACGATGTTGACATTCTTTTCGGGAGGCCTCATCTACTTGGGATATTTCTGCTCAGAGAGTGTATGTGCATTGACTGGAGGATCTGTCAGCCGATCTTATCAAACACAGCTTGATGCTTACTTAGATGGACAAGTGATACATATGAACTTCGAGAGCAGGGCTTTGTTGCGGGATTATAAAGATATGGATGTGGAAGGGAGTCAAGATGTAGTTGTGTTTCTACATATACAAAAGACTGGAGGGACAGTGTTCGGCAGGCACTTAGTGCAAAATATTGACCTCAAAACACCATGCACATGCTATAAAGGAAAGAAAAAATGTGACTGCCAAAACGCCCAAGATCATACCTGGCTGTTTAGTCGGTATTCAACTGGTTGGGCGTGTGGGTTGCACGCTGATTGGACTGAACTCAAAAACTGTGTTGCCAGTTACCTGGATAAGAAGGAGCAGCATTTAGCTAACAAGCGGTAAGATAGTTTCTGTGTCAATCTGCTTTTAAGTTTAAGTGATTGTGCACTGATAAACTGTGGATAATTTCAAGTTGGCTTATTTTCATTGATTTCTTGCTATTCTTACTTTATTTCCATTTATTGGGGTGTCTAGCTATTGAACTGATTTGTTTTTAGCGCTCTCGTTGATTAATTACACCTATGATGACCTGCTTAAAGTAATGATGCATTTCTGACTTTCATCAAGAGCAAATTATCAATTCACCATGAATAAAGCATTGACAATTGTCCCCTTTAACCATCTGATTCCCAGCACAGTTGTTTTGTGCTTGTGCTTATCATGGTTGCTTGTTTTATTTATGTAAATTACTGGTGCACTTTGAATAAAACATTTTAAATGATGATAGGAACTCAGAAAGTAGTTGGCAGAATCGGCGAATTGGGTTATTTTGATGTGTTTTGTGTTAAACATGTAACTGTGTATTGCATATAACTATCCAAAGAGACATTAGAACAGAGCAATTGTATGGTCACCGGAAAAGCTTTCCGTTTGATGCTCCAGCTGCAATTATCTCTAAAATTGGCTGAAATTCACCACTTATACTATATAATGAGATAATGTTCTCCTGCGGTATTAACTGACGTGCTGTCGATGTGTGGTGACTGTGGTATCTGATGTAGTTGTATTCACTCAAGTTGAAAACCAAGTTACAGTGCAGTAGTGCATGTGGTTGACCCAGTGTTACTGATTAATGTACTTGTTTTTCCTTTTACACGTTGCCTTGCTATGGAGCAATATAAATTACTGGTGTGTAACGTTCATGTGAAGATGATGTTCGAGGGGAAAACAAAACCCCTGCTAGCTATGAAATCGAGATGGTTGTTGGATACGGTTGATCCTACACTCACAGTGATAAATTTTATGTCCAACCTTCCCTTCAAAATAAACTTCTCTCGCCCAACTATTCCATGGCCTCCCCTGATGTCTATTCCAGCTACCGTCCAATATTCCCGAGCAACCCCCCGCCCCCCTCCCACCCCTCACCACGCATCACCTCTGCCACTATACGCACCAGCTTCCGTGACGTTACAGCGCAGCCTTACAGCAATAGTCTTTGTTTGACTACGCACCCTCTCTTCCCTGCAAGCTGTATATGGTATCCAGTTACGCTGGAATCTCACGCGCTGTGGCATTCACACGCCCCCTCAATCTCGACGAACCTGGGTCGGTGCCTGAATCCGCGTTCAATATCACACCTCAGCCCATCCTTATTTTCCCCTGTCTCAAAATGAACCGAGGTCAGAGGTCGCATCAAGTTTGCACCCGTTTGCGGAATTCTATTTTGCCATTGTGAAAGGATTTCGAAGCCGCAGCCTCACGCCGCCGCCTGCTCGCTGACCGCAGGCCTTGCTGGTATTTGCCGAATGATTCCTAAGTCGGGATTGTGTGTTTATGGGTCAGTCTTTTCCTCAGGCGCTCGGTTCTCTTGACCAGAATTCCGAACGTTGGGATGCCTGACATTGGGAACTAAGCGCCAGTGTCTCTGTATAGCGAACTTGCAATGCGCAGAAACGGCGCTCGGAAGCCTAACATCAGGATCTCAATACCCATGCTCTGAATAGAAGTTCCTCTTTTGTGCAGTAAAACATAAAAACTGTATGGCAGCACGCAGTTCTATGTATCATGATTTATGTTTTTGATGACGGGACAGATGGCATTATTGCAGCTTTCCCCCGCACCATGTGCAAAAGCAAGCTAAGGAGGAATCGGTCAAGGTGCCCGCGTAGTCGCCTGAGTTCGGTGCTTAAACCAATATATGTACTCTGCAATTAGGGATTTCCATTGTTTGTCCAAGTTGATCAGCGTTGAACCTTCACCACGGGTCTGCGTCAGTGTGAATTTTGTTTTCCTACGTGAATAACAATTCAAATGATCAAAGATTAATATTACATAGTCATTAGATGAAGTTTGTGTGGATAAGAAGGTCACGATTCTTATTGTAATGAATTATTGCTCGCCGGATGTGACGGCCGTCTTAAACAGATGACTGCCATCACCCAAAGACCAACACAACCACCCCCGCCTAGAAATACAACCACCCCCCGCCCAACCAGGGGTCGTCTTCCGCGTGAATGCCACCCAAACATTACACATTTCGATCATAGTCATTTTGGTTGGCCTCACATTGTGTCCTGCTGAGAAGTTAGCTACTACATGCGCTGTTTAAACTGTGCTTGAGGGAACGGTATATTCGGAATACGGTCATTAAGTTTACTCACTCATGCAACAGCGTTTTCATTAATAACAGCTCCTGCTGTCAGAATGTTCAATATCTCCTAGAGTACATGAGTGGTGGTGCGGGGGAGGGAAGGGTGATACATATCCACGCAGTGTGCAGTGAAGCGCGTTTAACGCGTGTATGAGGAGTTGTAGGACATGAATACCGCTGACAAGAGTGCCCCACACGGCCACAGCTGTGAGAACGTCTGTAGGTGTGGATATTTCTCATGGTACCAGGTACCAGAAGTCACTTGTTGAGCTTTAGTATAATGTATGGATTTGTGATGGCTCTTGCCAGCTGTGCCGTTACAACTACGTATGGGTATCGACGGGCCTACTGACACCATTTATCAAATTCTTTATCCTAATATGACAACAGCTGTTACCAAGTGGCGTTTTTATATTTAAAAAGAGGCTCGGCGTGGTGGTATCACCAGGTTACATTGATAGCAGCTCATCAGCATTCATTGTAATTTCACATCGCTTTGGTTTGGGTAGGTGGTGGGTGGTGTGTGTGTGTGTGTGTGTGGGGGGGGGGGGGGGTGGGGTGTGGGGGTGTGTGCAGGTGGTGGGGAGTCTCCACATAGCTGAACTAGGTCGCTTTACTGTATTACTATACACCTCCACTCCATACGTTTGCTTACTTAGCTATAACACCAGTGTACACCCATTGTTGGTTTTCAGGAAGATCGTTATTCGCTGCACCATTAGGGAGTATGTCAATTTAACGCTCAAATAATAATTGGGCGACTCATCGATTTCGAAAGAGCTTACACAATCAACTATTGCAAAGTTCACCCACTCAGGAATATGTTGTGGTCTTGACCTACTTGAAATTTAATTTCTTATAATGGGAAAATTGAGCAATTCCCGCATCAATGGTGACCATATATAATCCTCATGGAAAAACCCCAATTTTGATGTTTATTACCATAATGCAAAGATCATATATTTTAGGATCAGGAAGACCAAATGAAAAGTAGACATAACTGTCATGTCAATAATAAAATAGGTGATTGACCCCACAAGAAAAGAATGTCTACCTCTGCTGTTCATGACTTTGACCAACTTCGCGTGCCATGTTTGATATAAAAATCATGTTCTGTAAAAAAGACATCTAATTTTACAATGTAACTTTAAAGTAACAGGGGTCACAGATTAGACTCGAATTTATTGATATCCGTTTGAAAAGTGGTAGGGAATGGGTCAAATAGGTTTATTCGCAAGGAATCAGCCCATGTTGCCTCCCTCACCTGTTTTTCTGCCGTTTGCAGGTACCTTTACATTACGATCCTGCGAGACCCATATTACCGCTACCTAAGCGAATGGAAACACACGAGCCGTGGCGCCACCTGGCTTGCTGCTCGACTCAAGTGCAATGGCAGACAGGCCACTCTGGAAGAAGTTCCCTTCTGCTTCACCGGTTAGTTCCTCTTCGTGTATTACATCGATTTGGATTCAGGTAAAATGTCAGGCGTTTTAAAGGAGTTCATGAACTTTGAAGCAATAACGAAAATGAAGGTTTTTCCCCATCGCCTTTAATTTGATTATGTGATTATGGATTAGGATTGTTGTAATGCACAGATAGCGTCTCTCATATACCATCCCCCTCTGACAGAGATCTTTTTCCGGGTTGCAAACGACCGCCCTGGAGGTTTTGTTAAAAACATCAGCGCGTTCATGCAGTAAAACTATTTGTAGATGCTTGGATGTGGGTATAACGGGATGTAAGGTATTAACCATACCTGTATTGTAATTAGTGCTGGTCATCGTATGATAAATGTTCACATTTTCAACTGTATTCCGTGATCGCATGGTGTGATCTAAACGTTGGATCATGGTAGCGCGGTCTCTACAGTGTGTTAATCAGTTACGTGCGTCGCTTCTGAAATGAACACTGACACGCGATTTCAGCATAAATGCATTGATTTGCAGGTGAGGACTGGAGTGGCGTCACTCTGGATGAATTTCTGACCTGTCCCCACAATTTGGCAAACAATCGTCAAACACGCATGTTGGCTAACCTTAGCGTTGTAAGCTGCTATAACAACACCATTTTGTCACCTGCTGAGCGAGATAGACTAATGCTGCAAAGTGCCAAAGACAATTTGCGGGAAATGGCGTTTTTCGGCATGACGGAATACCAGTCGGATACACAGCTTCTCTTTGAACATACTTTCCCACTGAAATTTATAGAAGATTTTGTGCAGCAAAATGCAACCCACGCTCACAAGATAGAAACAACCGAAGAACAGCACCATAAAATTCTGGAACTGAACAAACTAGACATTGAGCTGTATCAGTTTGCTAAGGACTTATTCATTCAAAGAGTGAACAGACTTAAAGCCAGTAATGATTTCACACAGAGACCAGGGTCTCCCAATACAAGAGTTATTGACTATGAAGAGGAAGGTGATGAAAATTATGATAATATTGATGAAGATGATGAAAATGAGAACCGCAGAATTCACAGGTCAAGGTGACACAGTAAATTATTGATTAGTGTAAAAACATTTGTAAATTTTTATGCTTAGTGCAATAGTTTGTTTGATTTAAATCTAATCCCAGAGCTTGCTGTTTTTTATATATTGGCAGAAGATTTTTTATGCTATGAAGTGTACTAATAATTTTGTGAATTGACTAAAATAGCATCTCTGTAATTATTCTGACTGAATCATTGCAAATCATTCCGTTCTTCAGTATTCTATCATCAGCTTCTTGTCAGATCTTGGAATTAACATGAATATGAATCTCACATAGCATTCTACGTTTTGCAAACTATGGTGACCTGATAATGATCAATTGCATTCTTAACAGTGCAACTTGTATGTTTGCTAAAATTAATATTCAAGAAATTCATGTAGTTAAGGAAATACTATGCATTAATTTGGGACTATGAATGAATATGATTAATAATTTGAGATCTAGCATTGCTTTTATTCTAAATATTATACATGGTAATGAAAATTATTCATAGAAATCTCAAATCGTTTTAAGGTTCGATTGATTTCTGCGTTCATTCCTTAATCTTATGTAATCAGTCTTTGAGCAAAATTGTACAGTGTAGGTTATTGTATTGGACCGGAATTATGTCATTGTGTCATCATTGTTTGTACACCACATACACTGTTTGCCGTTCATGAACCATTCTAAAGATCTAGGTTCAAATCACTTTCTCTCGTTAACTTGCTACATCATCGCCCACTCGTCCACAGTTGTCAACGTTTGTATATCGTGAAAAAAAGTGAATTTGGCTGATCAAAATGGATATTTATGTGTGTTGCCGCCATTCTCCATAATATTGTGTGTGACTGCCGCAGAGATCTGTTTATAAGATTATTGTAGCATCATTTGTGCTGATTCAGATATAAAAGTCATGAAAACTCGTCTTATTCCAGCATTCTGTTGCATGTGTATCGTAGTTGTACATGTGTTTTGGCAAGCGACTCGGCAGGTGACATTTATCGGGCGATGGCCGCTGGGATATATCTCATGCCTCATTTTATTGAAGTTGTCGGGGTCAGTTGTCGACAATAATCGCATTTTATGTCCTATGGCCATGCGATTATTATTTTGTTTTTACAAAATACACCACGTGGTACAGATTTCACTCGCTGCTGTTCAAATGCTCTGATCTTTTTCAGTTACAATGTCAATAAATGAATGTACAAGAATTTGAATTGTGATTTTATGACCAAGATTTCTGTCAATTCAAAATGTTGGTGTGTCCAATTTGGATGACACAGGAGGATGTTTAATGTATAAATCATAAAGCGATGCTATTCACTGTTAAATACAAACTAATCAATATTCCACGTACATCGATGATCATTAACAATGCCCCCCTCAGACTGACAATGTTTACCAGAAACTCATTGAATTTGTGTTAAACAAGAATTGGTCTCAAATATTTATGCTGAACATCGTCGGACACTGAACGAGAATAACATTACCCCAACAATCAATGATCCCAATATCCAATATGCAATTACTTCTGGTTTATGGATAGGATCTAGGTTGTAATTGAATCTAACCATTGTACATCGTGTGTCCCTGTATGGCGTTTATATGTAACTGATTCATAAGAAGACTGATTGACCAAATTATCTGATATTACATTCTTTGGGTCCCTCGTAGATCTGGATTTTCTAATAGTTTCGATTGTTTACTTCTAGGGGGTTGTGCGAAAGAATCCCAAGTATTATGAGCTACAAGCAATAATGGTCCAACCTCACAATATCGCATATTATTAGCGATATGTTTACTGAAATACGTATGTCAGGCTGATATTAGACTTACGGGCTCTTCGGACTGTGATGAATGGGTTTTCACTGAATTGGAGTGTTTAACCGATTTAGTAACCTATTCCACTGTATTTAATATGATGATAATTTACATGATCTATCAAGATGACAGCCATGTGGACGACGTAGGAACTGCCTCATATCACAGATGAAGTCTATTTCACGTCACTGAGGTTGTTTCTATGAGGTACCACTAAAGAATGTCCCTCTCTAGAAATAATTTGCAATCGGATCACAGAAATGACATTATCAACTAGTGAAGTACACGTCAAACATTGTTGTCGGTTACAAATCAATTTATTACAATTTGTAGGTCGATTTGATGCTGGGTAAAGAATTAATAAGAAGCAAAGAACAAACATCACATTTCACATATTTGCGAACACACGCCAGAAATCAACGAATGTTCAATGACGTATGGTGAAACATTGTTTGCATCAATGCGAAAACATGTTTCAAACATTGACATATTTAGAAAAAAACTGCTCATGAAATCAATGAACATACTTACTTTATAATATCAAAAGCGTATGTAGCTCGTACTTGTTGTGTTGGCTGTCTAAATTTCAGTTTCTGGTCACTGAGATAGGAGTGGTGCATTAGTTATTTAATATGAGTCCTAGTAACACCGAGTCTGTCAATATAAGCTAAGGTAGTAAGTCTTGTAAAGATTACTAATGATTGTTTAAAATGTTGTTTGCTATTTCGCATAACTGTCTTGATTGATTCGTATATTATTTTTTTATACCCCAAATGAAGGAAGAAACATATTTGAACTCTCTGCGGCGTTGTTTTTGTATGGTGTAATTAAGTGTTTTCTTGCATTCTCCACAGCAATCAGACTACAGATAATGACATGAAATAGAGAGCACGATTCGCACAGTGATTTCTAATATTCTTGATAAAACAGAGAGCCAACATTCGATTGCGGCATTTGCATACTCCATTTATACCCAACAAGATGTGGAGAAATGATAGATCGTCACTATTTTATGTGATTGTTTTTTACTGTCCGAAATAAATTGAAAATAGCGTACCCGGGACAAACATCCTCAGTATAAAGGATATTAACCACTATTCATTCGACGTCTCTAGTTCCCTCAGTAATGCTACAGGAGTGTATTGAAGTAATGATTTTTGATAATACCGTATATTCCCTTATTACGCCCCCCTTCCGTTTTAAAGAAAAGATAAAATCATGACTTACCATAAATTTATTAATTCATCCTTTTATATTCTCAAACTTTCACTATTCTTAAGTATGCAATGTTTAGGGAGATGGAGTTTGCTCCGTACGTGTTGTTTTTTACGAATAAAAGACATGGACATGATGTGAGTATTGTTTTTTTTGGTATATAAGACTTAAACATGAAGTAAATTTTATCGATTTTAGACGCTTTATAAACGCCCCCCCCCTTTCCAAAATGTAACGTCCCCGGGGGCGCTAATAAGGGAATATACGGTGTGCGGTTCATATTAGGAAGACAGAGACAAGGCAAGTGAATCGTGCATGTCTCCTGGAAATGCGTTGAATACAAATCACCCCCTCCCCACGGATTACATAATAGGGGAACAAACACGCCATTCAATAGAAGAAGGCAAACATAATTTGCTTCTGTTTACATATTAGCAAATATGAGTTGTTTCAATATGTAGTTTTTGTGACCGAAAAAAGACAAATCTTTCCTATTTATGAGCACCATTTAACCCGAATTATCATGCGAAGTAATTAGTTACGACCTGACTGACGACAGAAAACAACGACGCAGCTGATGTCAGTAGATTGGAACAACCTAGTAGTGCCTTTCTTGCTTGGAAAATAAGAGGCTTTCTCGTCGTAGGTTGTTTTTTTTTACCAACGTTAGTACATTAAGTGGAAAAATCATATTCCGTCTCAATGAAACTACATGGAGCAAAACTGGTCAGGAATTTTTCACACCAGTTGTTGTTCGCAGAGGGCTGAGCAGCCAGGCCAACAAGCGTATTGCCCGAAGTATTCTATGATACAGTATAATGTTATTTTGCCTCAGATCAAAAAGTTAAGCATATATATATATACATATATATACGTTAAGGATATATATATATATATATATATATATATATATATATATATATATATATGCATATATATATATATATATATATATATATATATATATATATATATATATATATATATATATATATATATATATATATATATATATGTATATATATCGTTATCCATACTCGCTGGTGGTATATTACCAGGAGACGGGGGAGAGGAAGTGTATGTTATTCAAAATGCAGCGTCCATCTCGAGTCATCCAAGCACCGTCTAGAACTTTCACACCAACACTGAATTATGCTCGATGCGACAGCTGTGAGCGTCTGCATACATTACTCGATGATGGTGAAACATGTATGGATTTCCAATGAATCCTCTGGGCAGCATGCTGTAATCCAGCTTTATTAATGTATTAATGAGCGGAATAAGATATCTCTCTTGCTATGACAACAGCTGTAGCTGAGTAGCCATTACTGTGAGCTCTGATTGGCGGTTAGCCTTTTATCAGAGCTTGTTATTGAATGACGTGGGTATGCCCGTGTATTATTCATGAAGCTATATTTGACAATCACGGGGAAAGGTCGCATAACAGCTGCCCAGGCTCAGTGACCAAATACTAATGACATCTCTAGAAGTAGTATAGAGAGTATGGGTCCTGGCGCACCGCCCCTTAACTTAACTACACCACTAACTACAGATTGTACGGGTGATCTTTGCTTTCTAAGATGAACCCAAACAAGGCAGCACAGGGTGGCAGAGTCGGGTCCGACCCCCAACAGGCCCAACGGCAAAATAACGTGACCATAGGCCTAGGTATCTACGCTGTTCGCAGCTATCCACCGCTTTGAGTCAAACAAATCTATGACTGTTTTGCTACGCGGATGGCTCTCTTTGGCGCTGCAGAGCCCTTAGCTTTTGATTATGCAGCCTTTCTGTGTCTTGGTGGTGGCTTTACACCTGTACGGATTCCGTTAGCCCTGGCTTCTCCTATACTCTATTTGCATCTTGCCTGCCTGGTAGACGGACTTTTTTGCACCCCTTCTAGGTCACTATCTGGTAGCACATTTTGTTCCCCCATTGTTTATAATAGTTAATATATACTACGGGGGCACTACTTCAACAGTGCGCCTTTCACAATCTCGTTTGTATCTCACACTTGGATAAAAGAGTGCACGAAGTGGCTACCCACTGTCATGTGTGTACAAAGGACCTCAGCAACGACCACTGCCATATAACAGTATAGGGGACCAGCCCATAACACCTGCAACTTGAAGCTGTGGCTGAGTGCAAAGACAATGGCCGTGCCTCCAGTCTTCCACATCCTACGGGGTTATGACTCGCACCTCTTCATGCAGGCCATTAGCAAGGTGGAAGGCTAAATTAACTGCATCCCACACAATATGGAGAAGTACATATCCCCATCGATCGGACAGTCACGCTTTACTGACAGTGCACAGTTCCTCCTGGCCTAGCTTGACAAGTTGGTCTCTGCAAACAAACCCGGACACCTTTGCAGAAATAGCCAAGTATGAAACCGACGAAACGAGGCACTGACTGCTACTTCGCAAGGCAGTGTATTCCTATGAGTTCATTGACGGCTGGGATAAGTTAAATGCCCCACTGCCGCCAATCCAGGAGTTCTACAGCAAGCTGTCTGAGCAAGGCATATCTGCTGCAGTACGGGCTGGACCCTGCCTACTACTACACCAGCCCTGGCCTGTCATGGGATGCCCTGCTTAAGAGCACGGCCGTGGAGCTAGAGTTACTCACCGACTATGACAAACACCTGTTCAATAAGAAGGGCCTGCACGGTGGAATAAGCATGGTGTGGCCATGTATAAGCCAATAACCCGTACGTGGAGTGCTTTAAGCAAGATAAGCCAGCGAGTTATATCCATTACCTTGACGCTAACAACCTGTATGAGTGGGCGATGAGCCAGCCCCTACCCACTGGGGCGATTGAGTGGATGGATCAGCCGGCTGCCTTACAGATACTGGACCATCCCGACAATGCCAAAACCCGATATATACTCGAAGTTGATCTGATCTGGATCTGATGATCACAATGATTATCCACTAGCGGCAAAACGAATGTCTGTGCAGAATGAATGGTTGTCAAACTACCAGAAAAATCTCCTAGGTGCATTTGGGAGCACCGTGAAACTTAAGAAGCTAGTGCCCAACCTGCACAACAAAGAGAATGTGTGGTCCAACATAGGAATCTCAAGCTCTACCTATGGCTGGGGATGAGGATTACCAAGATACACCATGCGCTCATATTCAGTCAGAGCCCCTGGATGGAGCCCTACATTCTTATGAATACCAACCTGCGACTTTGAGAATGACCTGTACAAGCTACTGAACAATGGAGAATCTCCGAATATGAGTCGACGTTAAGATTGCTCGGCAGAAGAAGAAGAAATACGCAGGCTTGTAGCCAGTCCCACTTATCCTCGTCACCAAGTATTCAATGACGACCTGGACGCCCTGCATATGCACAAGACCCGTCTAGTGGTAAATATCCTGGTGTATTTAGGCATGTGTATACTCGACCTCTCTAAGCACCTGATAAAGGACTTCTATTAAAACTCAATGAAGTCTAGCGACCTACACACAGACACAGGCACGCTGCTTTTGGAGATCCGCACAACTGACTTGTACGCAGACATGCAAGAGGATAGTGACCTCTTTGATGCAATCAACTATAATCCTTCCCATCCCTTGCTCAGTAATGTAAAAAAAGAAGGTACTAGGGAAGATAAAGGATGAGTGCACCGGTGTGCTTATCAAGGAGTATGTTGGACTGCACATTAAGAGGTACTTGATTCTGATGTCTGATGAGGGTGAGATATAAAAGGCAAAGGGAGTGAAGAAGGTTGTGGCCGAGAAGCACCTTTACCTCGCACAGTAAATTGAGTCTCTGTTCACAAAGAAGCAGTTCCGTAAGGGAATGAACATGCTACGCAGTGATGGTCACAAGATTTATGGTGTACACGTCAACAAGGTGTCACTCTCCCCGTTTGACTCAAAGAGGTGGATAGCCGTGAACGGTGTAGTTACCTTAATTTTATGGTCACGTTAGTTTACTGGCAAACTAACAGGAAGCGCAGCAAACAAAGCAAAAATCTCCTGCCAGGACCCCAATTCTCTTTACTACTCTTGAAGAAATCATCAAAGTTGGGCTGAAGCCAAATACAGTAAGATTTCCTCAATATTCGTTTCCATTATGTTCCACTTCAGCGAAGAATTCTCGCAGTCAGCACTACGCCACGCTGTCATGTGATATAGATAGTGGCGAATTATTTAGGGTAAAGTTGTCAATGCGCTGCGCGTCGCGGACGACAAACTTTCAAAATGGAACTAATGAACCACTCTGAGGTCCAGATTTCCTCAGACATAATCTTTTTCTGTTTATATGCTATGTAACTTTCGGCTGTGCATTGTCCCCATTACTGCCTTACGTGATGACTGGCGTTTGTATAATGTGGATAAGAGGATATCAAATGTATCTACGAATGTCCCATTCAGGGTGTGATATTGTATGAATCTCACTAAAAGGTCTTATCCCGGGGGTCTTATAAAGTTGTCACTTCATACCATGAATAGATATATGTAATTTATAATAATCCTTCACTCAAGTTCTAAGAAGATGAAATTGTTTTGTAACCTACTAATATTTGTCTCTTCATTAAACAAGTTAATAATGGGACTTGATTCTCACTGAGTTCATGTTTTATATATCACAGAACCCAGAAATAAAACAATTTGGACTTCATACATTCCACCACAGACAATATGCAACTAGAGGTGCAGGTAAATAATTATTTTAGGAAAAAATGTGATGCGGGCGATGGCTTTATGGTGAAGGAATTCAGCTTGTGAAAAAAGTTGTCATTGGCAATTCCATATTAGTGTGCCGGGGGAAGAGCTGAAGGATAGGCATGCGGCAGGTGGATGTGGAGGCGAAGTTGTCCCACTTGTTTCTGAAAGGCGTAGTATGGCATTGAGCGGTAACTGTATGGCCTGGGGTCAAAGTCTCCATTCCAAGACAAGAAGTTGCTGACATCAGGTTCATGATCTGAGCCTTGACAGGCGATCCCGTAAACTGTTTTCTCTGATGGAAGGTCTGGAAGGTCAGACACTTTGTAATCTTCAAGTGCACAGAGCACAGCGAACACGTGCTTAGAGTGTGCATCTAGACCCATACCTACACCACAATTACACTGACACTCTTTGATGACGCCATGGATGTAGAGAACCACATCAACCTCATTCTCCACAGACTGCCTCATCTGCGCACAGCATCCACCTCTTATGAAAAATTGGTCAGAGTAAATGTCAGAGATAGCTCCCAAAGACCTGGGGAATCCTTCAGGGTAAAGTTTGTTTGCATTTTTGGTTAGTTCATTATTGAGGGAGCGGATATATGCAGCCACCCGGGCCATATCAATACAGGGTGACAGGGGTCACTGTACCTGATAATGCACGAACACAATAAGACCTGGGGAATCCTTCAGGGTAAAGTTTGTTTGCATTTTTGGTTAGTTCATTATTGAGGGAGCGGATATATGCAGCCACCCGGGCCATATCAATACAGGGTGACAGGGGTCACTGTACCTGATAATGCACGAACACAATAAGCTTAGAAGTTAAGGATATATTTACATTCGTGGTAATAACGTGAATGGCGACAAACTAAAATGTCATGTAAAAACATATATGCTAACAAGTTGCTTGTTGCCTCATCTAGTTCAAGCAGGTTCATAACCACCAACCAACCAAAATGCTGTTTAGAAATGTTGGTTTATTGATATGTTCATTTAGAATGTTTATCCGGTCTAGATAACTTGTTTATGACAATAACAACATGAGTATTTTAGCCATCAATTTGATGCATATACCACACCACTGTAGAAAAGGTTAACAGACAAACGAATAATGTGGTTTGATAGCTGTCAATTAACCTGCACAGCCTAAATTCCTACCATTGAGCTGTATACCAATGTGAGACCGAGTGGAAAATTTGCAATTACTTATTCTCGACGTTTGTTGGTACCCAACTGAACCATTACTAATGAGTGTGGCATGATAGATAATTAACTATAAGAGTATAAAAGATGGAAATGATCATTAGCCTGTACGCTCAGATAGAAAACATACTGCGCCAGTCAAAGAACACATCTGATGCATTTACCCATTAATTTCACTGTGCTGTAAATTGATCAACATACTTCCTTTGATAATATGACGGCTTGATATATTTTTCAAAGTTATTAAATATTCAGATGGAGAGCAAGCATCAATATTACTACATCGCATAGTTGAAAGTAAGCATGCTAAATCAAAGGGATGTCTACTTCCGTTCCTATTCCAGTAGAAATGTTGGCACCGGTTATAATTTATCAGTAAATGCTGTATCGGATAAGATACGATATCTTAGAGGCCACATGAACCCTAGGGTGGCCTTTATTCGTTATAGCCATCCATTATATCATCCAACGATCTCAAACACGGCGGTAAGTATGTCATAAAGGTGGACTTATCTAAACATAAATAGCTGGCATGGGAAATCACAATAATAATTTTATGCATCTGCTTCTTGGAGAAAAACTTGAGTGGGGAAGGTGCTGCACAGTGATAAAGCACGGTCCACAGCTAGTTGTATCCGTTAAGTGCAACTATTTTCACATATTTACCCAGGAGAAATAATTTGTTTTAAGGCTTAGGTCGGTTAAATATGATAGCAGGCCCCTTTGTCTAAAAGAGTATAGCTGCAGCTATGATTGTCTGAAAACACGCTTCCTATTCTGCTTATGTTTATAAAGAATGATTTGCATATTCACCATTGCAAATAGGGGTCCATTTCTGCACCAATGCGATTGAAATAAGTGAGATTAACTGACAGTAGTTTGCTTTTCTATCATCGTGTCACAATGCCATAGCATCTTACAGACTGCCAATAGAGGCGTTTATATCGGCTACTTCTCCTGTGACATCAGCGATGTTGCTCCGACAGGAAATAACTAAAAGTCATGATGTAGTAATAGCTGTAATCGTTAGGTACAAAAGTTATTTTTAACGATTCCGGGGCAAAGCTATATTGTGGGATCCAAAATATAACAACGTATTGATATTTTGATACAGCATTGTGGAGCTATTTCGGTATTCAAGGCCTATTAACCGACATTTACTTTGTGTTCTCCAAGTACAAAGCTAGGTTAATATGAACATTACACACAGTTTTTAATTTCATGTACATTCCTGCATGGCAGAGATCGGAATACGGAACGTGATTACAATTTATTGACCGACGACATCAGACAATTAGATTCTTATAAGACTGAGCATAATATTCACCCGAATCACAGAAACATACAACGTAATGCAGCATGGTCGTTATCCTATTTTGTGATCCCATGACCGGCTCTTGATTGTATCCTTACACCAAACAGGGATCTTTTGACATCATGTATCAGAGCCCTATGTGAGAACTCTTCTCTAGCAATGTGCGTGTTTTGTTGATTGACGTTAGCAAAGCCAATGACCGGCACCATTTCAAATTAAAGATTATTTTCAACAAATCTGAAATAGCTTCCATTGATGACGTAATTGTATACCCTTGGGTAAAGGATATGACTACTAAAACCTCTAAACATGTACAAAAGAATTTTTATCTTTAAGACAAAGGGATGCATCTTAATATGGTATGATGCATAAAAGTACATTCTTTATGGGACACTGTAATCAGTATTATCTATGCGCATGCTTGGGATTTAATGGTTAACGAATAGAAAATGAACTCTCACACATTCTACGCGACTAGCCGACAGCCGCGAATTAGAAGGATGCTTATTGTGAGACATTGGTATTGATTGGCGCGGTTTGTAAGTAGAAAGTGATTTAACTACAATTTGTCCACCTCGAACTAATCATAATATTCTATCTTTTTGAGTGGTAATATTTTCAACATGGAATTATATTTCTATTATTTCTCACATAATGTGTTACTTGGACGTATTCCGTTATATATTTAACAGGAATACATGGTTCTTGAATAATTAAATATTTTGAAATCGATAACGTTGACCATGATTTTACACGCCATTTGTTGCATGTCTGAAGCGACGTCGCTACACAAAAGTGGAATACAACAACGACACCGTGGCAGTAATGTCTCGCGACAGTGACGTTGAAATGCTAGTAGTGATAGCTATTTGACAAATATAATGCATAAATTGCAAGTTATGCTACAGCTACTGCAATGCTTGCAAAAGAAAGCTCAGTCCAGAATATTACACACAATCACTTCACCAATTTTACCATTGTGTACATCCATTTGACCCACGGTTTTACATAGATTGATGGAGACGTCATGTATTAAGCAAATGCAGGGTGAACCAATTTGAATCTGATTAATTATCACCCAAGGAACAATTACCAAAGTTCATGCTTGAATGAACTTTATCAGGCAGAATATTTTCCTATATGCATGAGATAAATTATCTTTACCGAACCAGTAATGACATTCCGGTCAGAAGGCTTGGATGATATCCTCTGATAAACATACTCGGGTTTTGCAATATCAAGCTTGGATTAAACAGCTCAGCTGCACCCAACTATTTCCAGCTTGTATGATGATGGGTATGTCATATTGCTGTATGTTGCATTAAATTTAATTTTTAAGCTCACCCTCTGTGTATCAAGTTAGCTCTTTGACGATAATTACGAATACCAAATTTCTTATAAAGAATAAGACACCAAGATGTAAATATTTAATCTACATATGCATGCATGTTAAAAATATATATGAACTTAAATATTGGTCATCGGGTATTACTATACATTTAGTTTTCATTTCTTATTTCGTTGCGAAAATATTGTAAACATAATTTGAATTATTTTGTCCTGCCTTGTATTAAAGAGTATTTGTTGGAGATATACTCTAACAGCAGGCTACATTATATCTCCTTTAGGTATCCACAAATACGCGATCATTGCAGATTGCTGTTCGGGGACATGGAATCCCCAGTGAATACCACAAATCTGTCTCCTGCGTTGCTTCAGTGCGTTTGACTTTTGTTTTATGGTTTGTTTATGTATGTGATAACTATTATCTTGAATATTGACTAATGATTTTTCTGTACATTGATGCAAAAATCTAAACATTCTGGTGCATCAGTATGCATAACCTCGGTGTGATACCATGACAACTGAGTATTATAATGGATACATGTCCAAAGTGCCATGATGTGTTTGGCTATAGTTCTTCAAATGCACAAATCCAAAGTGTTATTATGCTCAGATGATTGGAAGTCATGCACGCCTAGGCTTAAGTAGGGTTGTTTGTTCGTTGTCAAATAGGTTCTGTCGGATAAGCATTGTTAATAGAAAAGGGAGTTGTAAAATGCCACGCCTTTCATTGTGTTTACACAAAGGAGACTGATACTGATGATAGTTTCACCGTGAATGTTGGCACTGTGAATGGTCGTAGTGATGAAGACGAGACGTCAATTGAATGGTAACTGGAAAACGGATGTTTATTTCCGAAAGTGGGGGTACGCATTCCGTATCCCGCAAGTCCGAATTTATATTACAAAACTGTGGTATGGAGTATATGTCCAGAGGCTACTTCTGAGCTGGAATTCCAAACTGCTACGTGTCGCACGGAGTTGGCCTTCCAACTTGGTCCGTACGACGGTGACTGTATCGTTGCCCCAATACTGAATGGGTTATACTTTTGGGGACGGAGGTATTTATACAAGTGTGTGGCGTCGTCAGCAAGCGTGATGTACAATTACCTCTAGCTTTAATTGAAGATCAAACGGTCTGATGTTAATTGTTATGGGAATTGACGGGTTTGGAATGTTTACTTCAAAGGGCTCTACTTGCTACACCGGGATTATTTAATTTGGATGACCGTTTACTTCAGATATCACAGTTATATATTTAAGGGGGGGGGGTGGGATTACGACTCCACACTGGTTGACAACGCTTACTACGGTTAATACACAAATCTAATTGATAAGGACGGTCACAATAGAGTGAGTAGATAGTTAGGGCACTAGACATTGCAACTCGTAAGATCTCATGGATTGTTGCTCTTTAGGATAATTGATGAGAATCCAAATGATATACATAATTGTTTGTTGAATGCATCAATTGATGTCAAAGAAAACTTTGTTTGGTCGGTAGCCTCAATAAAACCGCTTGCACAATACCTTACATACATGCATATAGTTTTTCTTATACTTGCTGCGTTATTAAGTTCAGGGATGTAGCCTGAAAACCAAAAACGATTTGTCGTATAATGCTACTGCGACATCGTACATCCACTAAAGCAGTGGTGCAGATGTAATTCTAGCCTGATATGATATCATAGAGGGCATAAAAAACTTGGGGTGTCATTTATGCGTTGTTGGTATCCTTTATATCATACAACTATTACAATAAAAGGTGATAAGTATGTCATAAAAGTGAACCTATCCAGCAAAAATAGCTCGCTTGAGAAATCACACGAAGCGTTTGTTCTTGTTCTCCGTAGTAGCAACGTTTGAGGGTGTGGGTGGGTGGGATTGACGGATTGTAGGCATCGCGTTGCATTTGGGAAGTTTTACCTGGAAGAATATTATTTTTATGTAGATAGAGTTATATCATTTACATGTTAAGACTTATTTGTTGTTTGTTCTATGTAGGGGTAAGTGGGTTATCTATGATGCTTTCAGCAATTCCTTAAATGGTCGCTTTGGCTGAATGTTTATAACTGACTGACACGTTTGCCCGTTCTGCTTTGTGGTCATTAAGAATAATTTACTGATGATGCAAACGACCTTTGCTCATTGAGGTTTATTACACCATCCATGACGTGAAATAAATAAATGTGATAAACTGTCCATTTACGCTTCTTTTCGTCGTGACTTCGGGACATAACAGTGTATAAGATGTCATTATGGCATTTACATCTGCTGCTTTCTCCTAAAAAGCCGTCCTTTTTCTCCGACTGTAAATAACGAGATGTCGTAATGTGATAATAGCTGTTGTCGTATGGAACTAAGAAAGTATGTTTGACGCTCCCAGGTAATAGCATCATTTGAAAGCCTAACAAGTTATTGATATTTTGATCACGAATTAAACAACCATTTCTGCAACCAAGGCTACCTAATAACAGCCATATACCGGTGATTACAATTCTCATTGATAAGTCCGTATATATATATATATATATATATATATATATATATATATATATATATATATATATATATATATATATGTATATATATATATATATATATATATATATATGTATATATATATATTTATAAATATATACATGTATATATATAATATATATATATACATATATATAAATAAATACATATATATATATAAATGTATATATATGAGACAACATTTATTTGGTCGGTACATCTTGATGTTATTACCAATCGAACTATGCCGCATTGCGTTCGGTAATATAATTAGCATGTGGACATTGCATCGGAACTAAAATTTTTGAAATGAATGTCATGATCAGAAGGATAAAGAATGGCAGCATTATCAAGTTATTTTGTGAAAATAAGGGGTCAGAAATCTTATATCTAATGCCTGTAGCAACTGTTGACTAAAGCTATGCTTGCTGGGGCCTGCACCTAGTCATCGTCCATATTTACCAATTACTTCATTTCTATGAATGTGGAGTCACTCAACTGAAATTTATTTATTTCATACGAACATCGCATTACTCTGATCAAGTTTGCAGTGAAATATATGCCAAAATGTGTAATTAAGCTGCTTTGCCGTTGTATAGCAAACCACCACTTCGAATTCTCTAAAGCAATTATAATGATGGTTGCTATTTAAAAGCCGGATTGCGTGCATTTCTTAGGACTGCTAGTCTGTGGTGAAGCACAATGGCAGAATATTTAGAATAGGCACAAAATTTGGTGCACTTAGTATATATATAAGAAATTCAATTGTATTTATGTTTTTATATCCCATCAACGAAACATTCTCAAACTGACAAATCAGAGGCAATCGAGGCCAAGAAGAGATTATCCAGCCCCCGAGAGAAGCCAAAGGGAGGCTGTTTATTGATCCTTATGATTTGATCTTTCATCAAGGTCAATCATAGATACTTATATTGCGGTCGCAATAACGCCTTTATTCATGATAGACAAAGCGAGGGTTTACCGTGTTGTACATATGCATGTAGCGTAATACAACACGGTCAGTATCATCTGGTGTCCTCCTAAGGCATGCTCTTGAATGCATTCTGTACAAAAAAGCGATCTCGCAGGACGTCAATGTACTCTGATATATGACGTCACCAGAAGTCCATTTCATCAACGTCGATTTATTATTGCCTTAGCCGATTTCATGCAACATTTCATTCCCTTTATTCATCAACTGTGACCACAGCTAATATTTGCGGAAGTGTAATAAACTACATCTGAAACAACCAGCAATACCTTCATTGACACGAAGCTGCTTTTCGCATATTAACACATTATACCTGTGAGACGAGGGGCTCCCTGTGTAATTTATTTAACCACATTATTGTAACTACTGCTGCAAGCTGAGTAAACCAACACATATCATCATCGCTTACACTGTGTAATAATTGATGTCTATATTATCAATTAGCTTAAGGTGACCATTTTGGTAAACCTTTGTACAATATACTAACGAGTAGCTTGACTAAGTGTGTTGCCCAACATTCTAAACGTTGTTCTATGCGTTGAATGTCTAAACAATACCACTTATCATGTTATTTAACACCTGCTTATTAAGCACACATAATTCGCCATTTGCATTCCACAGATGCAATCTTTGTGTTGAAGGCTCCCCATCTCGAATACTCTGGATATGGCTTGTTCCAGAAATAGGATTCTTTTAACCCTTGGCAAGGCAAGGCAACTTAATGTTGTTAATGTACTTTATCGTACTGTCACAGAACAAGTGCTTCGTCAAAACGGATACGAAAAAGCAACTCAGTGCTTCACATACCATGCCCGGGTTCTCTTTTTGATAATTGAAAACCACGAGACAACACAAAACTTGTTCCGACAGGGCATTAATGCTGTATCTATGCGATATGCATATAAATCCACACTATATCATCTGCACGTAGATCCTGTAGTGATGATTCTTCCGTAATTTGATAGCCAGAAAATGCAGCCATACATAATAAAATATATCTGCCGTCAAGCAATAACTAAACTTTTTGCAGTTGCAGTCAAACTGATCTCGTTGTTTAAGCAGCTTGTCGAAAGCTATTCATTAGCTCGACAAACAGAGCTAACAAGATATTATTACTAAGCTGAATGTCAAATATGTTTGACTGGATATACACCAGGTAATGAATTTTTCCATGCCACGTATTGCTGCGATATATGATCCTAAATGGTTAGACTTCAATAACACGACAAATCATCCTACAAACCCTATGTAGCTGTACAAGAGCGAAGCGTTATATACAAAGCTTAACAACGGATGCAGAAGATGAATGGAAGGAAACCATTCTCCCTTGTTCCGGTAACCAAAAAAATATTATTATTAGCGTCAAGAATTAGTCAAGGTCCCCTAGCCTGATGGCTGCGGGCGCTATATACATGTCTCTGATATTCAATAGTCTCGCCATCAGTCTAGGGAAGGATAGAGTCTTGAACTGGACTCTCGGTCCCTCTCGGGTACTTTTGAGCCGTTGTCTCTCATTGGTCAGTTCTACAATTTCCGAAGAACTTGTCCAACCGGACGAGTGATTTTTATGAGCCGGGCACACATTCTACAACACCCCGATTTGTTGTTTCACGCTGAGTGGCACCGTTAATCACACAGTCGGCGAGAGAAGCTGACACACAACTGGTTCTTTTTAACAGACTATTACGTAAACATACTTTCGTGCAGCTAAGCGATTAAGGCGCTTGTTGTGGTGTCAATTTGAACTTTTGAGACGCCCCATAATTCCAGAAGACATTCAATGTGTTCTCATTGGACGCAGACCACAACAATGTACATGACGTCACATAAAGGTGCGTATCACAAGCCAGTTTCATGAGCCAGACACGCGCAATTAAGGTCAATCCGGGTCACAACCGTTGCGTTGATTGGTCACGAAGATTAACGAACGTGTCTAATGAATATTAAGACCTTATCTTGTCGTAGACTGTAGGACGAGAAGCGTAGCGGAACCCCTGGAGTCTGGGACGCAGACTAGTCAAGAATAGTTGATTGTAGATTTATGGGATCTTAATTCAACCATATTTTGGTAAGCCACTGACGTGTTTGACATTTCAGAAAAATGGGTTTCAATGAAATTTTGTAATTGTATGCTAGTATCGACGAACAACAATACAGCATTAGAAGCGAGCTTCATAATGGACGAATTGGAGATGATTTATTTGCTATGCGACTAGAATCAACAATTAATATGTTTTGCTAGAATTCGCTGAGTCACATCTACTATCACTGATCATCAGGACTACTTGAGTCCCTGTATGGCATGATAGCTAATTGAGAACGATACCTAAAACAGCCCAAACTCACCTGCTTTATTTTACGCCTTTAGAGTTTACAACTTAAGGGACAACAAGTACTGCAGTGAACAGAAGTAGTACAAACACAGCAGCAACAATTGTGATTTGACGTGACATTGTTTTTAATTAGCAGTTTCTTTTTTTTACATATAAAACAATATATTACAAAATAAAGGACGCCTCGTTGATAATATATAGAATGATTCGAATATCAATTCAGTTAGTGACAAAACAGGACATATTTTCACAGTGATGGCCACCGCCTAAATCCGCTGCGCAGATTGAGTTGCGAAACAAAAGCTGCAGGAATGATAGCGCAGCATGATACCAGCTTAATGATTGTATGTAAAGCCGATGGGAGATGCGCGAGGAGTGTGAGCGAAGTTTGAGTACATCTAACAACGTAACACCATTAACGCATCAATACAGTAACTAATGCAGACCATGCATCGGCCAACACTTTTGCTCATGATTGTCGAATATAGCAACATTTACGTACGTCAATGACAAGGCCATCGGATATAATGTCAATAGCTACTCAGCTACAGCTGTTGACACAGCCGTCAATTCTCAGTACTAAGCGATTCGAGATCAAGCAATTAAAATTTTATTGGAATGTGCATGCAAATTCATAATGAACAATTTATTATTGGTCATTCTACTGTGGCTGTGATCTGTACATTATTTGGTGTCACTTTCATCTAACCAATATAATCATAATCATCTCCGCTTCATTGTCAAATCCTCTTATGATAGGAAGGCCTATCCATACCTGCATTAGCTCTGCATACAGTTCTGACTGATACAGTTTAAATTTTAGCTCGTTCCGTTCTAGAATTTGTTTGTACTGATGTTCAGCGGTTTCTTCTTTTGTTTTGAGGGTTCTATTGTTCTGCACAACATCTGTTATACATTTAAGTGAGAAAGTACGTGTCAAACAACATCCAGATATCCAACGGGTATCTTGACATGGCGACAAGGGCCATTTCTCGTATATTTTTCTTGGCGCTTTGAAGTCTTCCTCGTTCGACAGGAAGGGGTGTCAGGTTGGCCAGCATGCGTTGTTGACGATCGTTATTATTATCTGGAATGTGGCTAGTAGCCATTCCCAATATCTTTTACAGGTAATGTGGAAGAGATATCATTATATCATTGTGGTACGCACAATTTGAGCTTTGCAAAATACACCACATTGCTACAGCTGTTGTCATGGGAAGGCAATGCACATGATCTATGGTGTCATTTGGGCCATCAATACTTATATTTGGGTGTAGCCACCACAAATTTAAAAGCCTAACCAGTGATAAATGGATTTAAACAGCCAACCCTAGTACTTTCTGTTCTGCAATCAAAAACAACAAATGACTTGGTGTTGGACTGTTAACGGTATCTGATAAGTTGCTTGTCTCATAGGCGCTCAGTTCCCGATTTCAGGGTATACACACACACAAACACACACACACACACACACACACTCAAACACACACACACACACACAAACACACACATACAAACACAAACACACATACACACAGATAGATATATATATATAGAGATATATATATATATATATATATATATATATATATATATATATATATGCATATATATACATATATATATATATGTATATAAAGAAATATATATATTAAATAATTAATATATAGAGACATATATATATACATATATATATTTATATGTATATATATATATATGTATATATATATATATATGTATATATGTATATATAAATAATAATATATACATATAATATATATATATATTTATATATACACATATCGTCATAAATATATATATATATATTTTATATATATATGTATATATATATATATATACTTATATATATGCATATATATATATGTGCATATATATATACACACACATATATATATATATATATACATATATATATATGTATATAAAGATATATATATATATCTATATATATATATTAAGTAATTAATATATATATATATATTAAATAATTAATATATATATAATAATAATCTTTATTTTTGCACAGCATGTGTACAGGAACAATTATTATTTGATACAGCAGCAACAAAACACACGAGAACGAATAGGCAAATAATATAATACATATATATATACTATATATATATCAACATATAGATATATATATAGAGATATATGTATATACATATATATATAAATATATATATATATAAATATATATATATTCAATATATATATATATATATATATATTATATATATATATATATATATATATATATATATATATATATATATATATATATATATATATATATATATATATATATATATATATATTCACATTAGTGGAGCAAATATGTCGCCAATAAGGCGATTTTCCAATAACACAGGCGCGAAACTCTCGTATATCTACATACCAGTGAGCTAACAAAGTGTGGAGGGCGTGCAACCGAAAAAAAGACCATTACGTAAGAGTTGTCCTCTTATGTCAGTTTTTGTGAGCGGGTTCATGCAGTGGTAGAGTTGAATTTTGGGTCGGTGAGGGGGCCCGGGCGGGACAGGGTAGCTGCTCAGGATTGTAGGAACGCGGGAGAGGATATAGGCTGTATTGGTCGGGACGGGAGAAAGTGTAAGAGGTGAGAAGTATGATTTATAGCATCAGCAGTATCCAAGCACCATATTGATTTCAGCGATACCAGCTTGTGCTACTCGTTCATCATCCACGCTTGTAAAAACACACTGGGGTGGTATATATTATTCCATTACAAGACAAGATGGAATAACAAGAACATTCATCTGTTTCATTGGGCCCGCTTTGCACAATTACCCACTGTCACTTGGTTTAAGCTGATCTATTGATCTACTGTTTTAAGAATGATGTAAATGATTTGCAATTTTTCAAAACTTACAAATTGTAGGTAAATTTGAACGTACGCAAATTGAATGTAGTGAGAGGCTTTTAAACTTATAATGATCTGCATCAGTATTACCTACCACGGACACTCTTGGATTCTAGCTGCAATAATCATTTAGGAGAACATGTGCTATTCGTTTTGTGGTATACACCTCACCCAACCCGTCGATGTGGTCATTCATTTGATGTTAATTTGGATGTTGCAGATAGCGAAAGGTTGTAAAATAAAACCCGGCGCATCACCAATGTTTTACAAATCATTTAGTCATTCGACATCTCAGCCATTCAAACCAAACACAATAACGAATGCTGTGTGTGAACGAAGCGTTTGGATTTTAAAGCAGAAACAGCTGATAGTGACGAATTGAGAGGAACAGAGTGCCGGAGATATGGAAGCTGTTTGACGTGCATTATGCAACAATTTGATGATTTATCATTATAGATGAGTGGATATCCATGGGATGTTCAAACATTCAAACAATATTATGTATTACATCACGTCAACTACAATAAAATAATTCTAACCTAGAATGGTAGACCACAATATGGAAGCGTCAGGTATAAAACATCTATACAACGAAACCATAAAATACACAGCCGATCAATAGACACACCATCACATGTTTATACAGGTGTATCAAACATGACTAGGGTTCATAAATGAATTAATAGGATTACCTTCAAATAAACTTTGTTTGGAAGAATGGTATAGTTTTAAGCACGAGACAAATTATCTTCATCACACCTAAATCTTACACACTTGTCCTGATGCGACATTCTGGTCAGAATATATATAGCAAGCATGATCAGAATGCTCTTACCTCAACACATTGCAAGTTCAGTTGTTATGTGGACCACAAAATATATGAACTAACACGGACGTCCAATTAGGAATATTAATTATGCGTATACATGAATATTAAATGATATTCTTGTCATTGGATGTTATTATATATAACATCTGAAAATCGGAAGGCGTTGTGTTTCACCGAGTGATCATAGTCATCTACATTATGTAATACGTACGCTTACATATGGATGAAATGGCACAGTGCGCGGTAAATACTTTTTATTATAAATATGACTAGCATTGCACAAATCACACTCACCATTTATATAAGTATATGCAGTTTTGTATTGTAACGGTCATCAAGAATAGTTCACAAAAGATGCGGTAAACCATTGCTAAATTATGTGAATTATTGTACCCATGACATAACATTACTTGTATGGCCGCATTTTAGTTCTCCCTTGTGAATCTATTCACCACGCCCGACTACGAGAGAAAAGTGCTTGATTCATAATGCAGGTATAGTTTCGGGAAGGTATTGCCATTAAAGGCTATCACAATATGTGGGATCCTTTGTATATTATATTGATTATTTGATAACACACTGGAGGGTCTTTTCCGATATCAGTGCAATCTAATAGCTGTTTAATGCCATTAGGTACTCGATGTTCTTCTGCTTCAAAGCCATATTTATAGCTGCGGTGTTTTTGATGCTAACATTCAACCGATATGAACATAACAAAATCCATTTGAGTGTCTGCTACTCTAAAATACGGAATACCTTACCTCAAGGTGATGCTAAGGTCGGAACGCACATGATGCCTCTCAAACATTACGCGTAGATAATAAGATAATAAGATTGCGTTTATAGTTGAACTGTTTGACTCGAAAGCCCTGATGCTACAACTTTCATGACTAGTTATTACTTTTTCAGAAGCAGGTAGAACATCAATACTATCATGTTGTTTATCTGTAAATGAGCTTTCGAAATGAAGCATCTACGGTTACAATCTACTTCCAGTTACATTCAAGCAGACGTTAACTCACACATGATAGTTTAGTGTGGAGCGACATAATATTGCATAGGGTAAATGTAGCCTGTCGTCCATCGTATCACAAATGATTGTATCACAAAAGGGCAGTAAGTTTGGCATAAACACCATTAGCAAGTATGGAAAATCGACGGTCAACAGCTTGTTGTATCGTTGAAGTGCAACTGCTTTTACATAGCCTCAGAATTCAATTGCGTTACATAAAGGAGCTATACAAGCTATACGTTATTCAATAATGTTTGAAGTTGTTATTTAAGCTTGAGTAGGTTATTGATGGTGCAATTATTAAAGCCTTTGCTGGCTCTCTTGTTAGAAATGAGCGGCCCTGAAGCCGTGACTGTAACAGATGGCACGGAAGAAACATAGAGGGCGTTCATAACGCCATAGAAGACCTAGGTACACCAAAAGACTAAGAACTACCACTCAGAGAGCTTATAGGGCTTGACAAGGCTATGCAGACCCAGAGGGGTGAGCTGGTCAACCACCTAGCTAAGATAACTGAAGCTAAAATGGCAAGCCTTGAGGAAGCTGGGAGAGGTTATAGTCGAGCATGGAGATTCCAAGCAAATGAGCTTGCAGAGCTGCAGGACCTGCGGCGTGTTCGTGTTGAGGCTACCCCTGTAAACCGTGAACGTCTGCGAAACCAAATTACTCGCATCAGGGAAACGATCAACAGACTTCTTAACGAGGACACAACGCTAGCTAAGCGTGTACGCACCCTGTTCCGGGAGCAGAGCATAACAATCACCTCCATCCTCATTGCGATTGGATTGGCAATCTCGACCCTGGTAGTTGCTTTGATGGGCGGAGGGAGCACTAGTGCAACCCGGGCACCAACACCGACGCCAGCTGATAAGCCAGGTGTAAAGGAATGGATTAAAAAACAACTGAACTCCTAGGCAAACATCCTAGCCGGTAAGGCAGCAGCTGCCCTTCCAGGAATCATTGGCTCCATCGTATCATGGCTGCTTAAGTCAGCTGCAAAGGTGTTGGTTGGATGGCAGAACATGTGTGGGTCGCAGCTGTGGTGGTGGGGGAAGTTATCCTCCTGATGCTCCGTGACTTACTACGTAGCGAATCAAAGCACAGCTAAGCCTATTGCGATTCCACCTACAATACAAGTGTTTTTTCATCCTCGTGCGCCTTTCCTATGGGTATATCGGCCACGCCGCTTGGAATGCTTGAAGAGAGGACTCCCATATCTGTATCTGGCGGAGGGTCAAAGCTTCCTCTAACTGGAACAGCAGCAACCGCGTTGACATTGGACCCAACAACGTTTCCAATGGCGAGGCTCATATCCGACGGAGCATTCTGAAGGACGTTCTGATACCGTCGGATGGATGACGGAATGTCCACTGGGGAGTTGATGGCATCCTCAACCTTGGCCTGAAATTGCTTTTGAGCAAACAATGCCGTCGGTTGATTTCTCAAAGGTATGCCTAACGGATTCGTACAGGTGGGTGTTTCCATAATTAGTGATCACCCATACATCGTGTGTTTCAGGGTCGGTTAAGTAGACCCGACCTAGGCCCTGGTTACCGCCCTTTATCCTACAGTCGCTGTTTTCGTCAGCCCCAAACTCGTGGAAGAGCCGGTGGTAAATTCCCTTGTCAAAGGTGTTGTAGGTGGCCGACCATGTGGCGTCATCCGGCAGTGCTATTCTCATTTCGTCAGATTTCAGGTGGTCCAGGACAGAAACTCTGCGGCCGCTTGTTGCACACCATACAACAAAGTTTACCTGGTTGTGCCAGTATTGCATGTGGATTGTTCTCCAGCAAACTACAAGGCTGTCGTTGCTTATGTCTTGAACCAAGTATTTATCAAACGGGTTGGAGAGCTCTTCCTCAAACGCATCAGTGATATTATCCGATTTCACCTAGATGAGGAGTCAGATCCTCGGCGGCAATATGGGGTGGATATAGCGGGCCGGGTTTGTACGTTTTATTCGTATTGAATGTAAAGACTTGTTTATCAATAGTGCTATGAATCACACTCAAATGTTCAAAGGGGCGAAGCTGTGGCACTTCAGAATGCTTATTGACAATAGTGCAGGTGATCTATTCGTAGGTCTTAGGTCAATCACGTATAATGTGGGTTGGTTTAACATTGAATCAAATATGCCTATTAGAAAGGGGCAAATTTCTACACGAAGAGGAGTAGATGTCGCTTTGCTCACTGGCCTCTGGAACTTCAAACTTCTGCAGGATGTATTTACATATCTCTAGGTATTACTTTGGAGGATAATGCGCAGATGGGACCCTCTCAATTCCTGATGATTGGGCTTTACAATGTGGCGACGGTGTGTTAAACATATTGGGTCTTGATAAGGTTCTTGGTGGAGGATAGATTCCTTCAGGTTGTCACATAGGTGACTGGCCCGTCAACTTTAGCGTCTTTAACCCATTTTATGTCAACCTCGATCAAGTCAGTACCACGCACAACATGCTTGATGGTGCGCCCACTACACTTCCTGAAGTTGTGGGCTGTGGGGTCTGCTCTTATGGTGATATTATAACCTCAAACATCGCTAATCCTGTGTCAAAACGTGTTACTGTCGTAGCTGTGAATGAGTTAAAGGTTCAGATATGAGCTAATAAGGGACGTCTATTGAACAATCACGACTATGCTATAAGTGTTGTTCTTCAATCTACAAGATGTCAATAAAAGCGAGTATTTATGGAACTCAACAGAAAAACGAATCGGGGCGCCGACCTCTCTGAATATGCTTAAATAGTCTATGTTGATGATTACATAATATCCGGCATGCAGAACACGCTTAACGCCAATGATTATGTTAAAAAACCCTATGTTGATGCGCTTCACAACCAGCCTTCACCGACTGTTTGGGCCGAAGAAAGAGGTCGGTTGGCTAATGGAGCGTATGAATGGTTATTTGGTGATGCTGTCGGTGGTGTTGACCATGGATACTATGTTGGTGCAAGTTTGAGTTTTGCGTATGGGGCTATCAACTAGTGTGAGTGCGCGGCCTGACCTTCTAGGTGCAAGTATTGTTGTTAATCGTGTCATTGAGGCGGATATTATGTAACCAAATAAAGGGACGAACATGTGGGCGTCAAAGTGTTTACCACACTTCTCGAGTTGGCTGAAGGTGACCAAATTAGTGTCAGAACACGTGTTGATGTCTCCGGGCAACAAAGTCATTAGTATCACTCCTAATTGAGCTTGACACATAGACTTATGTGTATACACTAGCAGTATGAAACAACAGTCGCCCATTCCTCTGGAGCCGCCTGATGAGAATTCAGGGCACTCCTATCCGCTGAATGAGATCAGTCTCAAGAAGCGCTATGTACAAAAAATATAGGCGCGCAGTAAACTCAGTGGACGCAGTAGACACTGCTTTAGTTACGGTTTGTATGTGCAGGTGTAATGTCTACGGTAGTTGCCATTCCTATTGCCACAGTGTTGGGAGCTACTGGAGCCGCTTGTGGGCTACTTGTAATTGCTGGAAAATTCATCAGCGGCTGACCACCAAGGTGAAAAAACATGATCAGATCCGCATTGTAGCACAGAACAAATTGAATACCATTGCTGACATTGTATCGACAGCACTTGAAGATGGTAATATCTCGGATCATGAGTTTAAGCTCGTTTTAGCTGAGGTCACAAAATATACCCAAATGAAGGGCGAAATTAAGGCCAGATCTGTAAAAGCGCGGCAGACTGTTTTAATCGATGAAAAAGATGAATTAGGTGCTTCTTTACCATTAAGCGGACTGTGAATGACCCGCCTCAATATAGATAATGATTTTAATTGTACGGACACATACGCACTGTATATACAGATATATTGAACAAACGAGGGTACGTGGTATAGAAATGAACACTTTTAATGAACTTGAAGTATGTGTAAAAGAGTTGAAGTAAGAAATAGATTATCTGAAAGACAAAAAAATAGATCTGCAGGACGCGCTCAGTGATATGGAGACTAAGTATGATGGAAGACCTTGTGGAACTGCAAGACATGGTGAGAGATCTGGAAGTTAAGAACGATGATCTTATCGAGAGAGTGGAGCACCTAGAAGATGTTGTTAGCAGGTTGTGAACGACACACTGTTGAACTAGTGCACCAATAGAAAATATGGGGGAAAATCTGTGCTATCAAGGCTAACGTACGGCACTGTGTCTGTTAATCGTGTATGTACTCTGCCACAATATATTTTCAAGATATACTGATAAATGTGCCATCAGACATTCTTCTTGCATCTGAGAAGCATTTTTATTTACTCTTATTTACTCACTTAAATATATTTTTCTGCTTTTATTACCGTTTAAAAAGATAACCATAGTTTCTGTTTTGCTAAATGATGTATTGTTGACCATATACACACATTTACATGATCAGAGGTGAGGTAAACTTTCACTTCACTTCTTTGGGTATGTGTTTAATGATATGCATCTTCAAAGCTGGCATGTTCTTTTGATTCTGTCCGCAAAAATGGCATCTTCATAAAGAAACTTAAGTAAAACATTGACCTGAAATCAATTTCAATCAATTTAATGATAACGCTCGACGTTATAAAATATTTCCATAATAAATGTTACACACACACACACACACACACACACACACACACACACACACACACACACACACACACACACACACACACACACACACACACACACACACACACACACACACACACACACACACACACACACACACACACACACACACACATATATATATATATATATATATATATATATATAAGAGAGAGAGAGAGAGAGAGAGAGAGATTGAGAGAGAGAGAGAGAGAGAGAGAGAGAGAGAGAGAGAGAGAGAGAGAGAGAGAGAGAGAGAGAGAGAGAGAGAGAGAGAGAGAGAGAGAGAGAGAGAGAGAGAGAAATAGAGAGTACTGAAGAATGAGTAGGTCATAACCATTTCAAACCTTAGATCACTCTTCAGAAAGGCACTATGACGAGTCTGGTTGACTTTGACCTGACCTCCCTCGAGCATGTGCATCATAAAAAAAATACTAGCAATAATTATACATTATCCTTAGTAATATTTTTCTTTTGTAATGTTTATCTCTAGAGTCAATAAAGTAGTCTGTTGTGAATGAATTCCAATGTTTCTTTGTCTTTAAGCATAATGAATCAAAGGCTTATCACATGCAAGTGGACCTGACTAACACACAACACAGATGATATAGACAACTGATTTTGTATCTACAAATAAATTATATTAGCTACAAGTGGTGTATAATGACACTGATATTTTTTATGGAGACATTATTGGCATACAGGTTGATGTCACAATAAGTGGTTTGACCTCACCATCAACACTTAATGAATCAAAGACTGAAATTATTCAGGATCAGTAATGACGATGTGGAATAGTTTCCCAATCGAGGTATAGCTTCAGCAAGTCATATGTACAGCTTCCATGACCTCCTTTGATTGATTTCTGACCAAACTTTTCATTAAATATAACAAGGCTCTGAATTCAAAAGCAAATTCAGTACATGTAAGGACCATGTAAAACAGTACATGTAAGGACCATGTAAAACAGTACATGTAAGGACCATGTAAAACAGTACATGTAAGGACCATGTTAAACAGTACATGTATGGACCATGTTAAACAGTACATGTATGGACCATGTAAAACAGTACATGTAAGGACCATGTAAAACAGTACATGTAAGGACCATGTTAAACAGTACATGTAAGGACCATGTAAAACAGTACATGTAAGGACCATGTTAAACAGTACATGTAAGGAGAGATATAAATCGAAACACTAATGTACCTCATGCTTGGAATGGAATGGTAACCATATCGGAAATCCAACACTTGGCTACATCTATGAGCAGAAACAATGTTTGTGGTTTAACAAATCTATCACAGCACAAAATAAACAAACACCACATCAACAACGAAAACAACGGCAATTCATTTTTAAAGGTGAAAACATTTAAAGTTGCAAAGCAATTTGTTTACTTAAGGTTGGCACATTATAGAACACAGTGTGTGGGTGGGGGGATAAGGGCTGGCATAACTGTGTGCTTTGCGAGGGGAGTGGGCTAGTGTTTTGGAGCATTTAGGGGGATTGGTTGTCGAAGGATCTTCAAAATAGCGCAGCTTAAGTTATGAACAGCATATAAAAGAAGATAATTAGAGAAGTACCTTTCAGCTATGGCCTTGCCGCGATCTTCCATATGTTGAAGCAGAGGTATTTGTAAGTTTTTCAGAGCTTTCAGATTGGGAATGTTTTCTCGTGGTAGAACAAGTGTCTAGCCTACAAATAAATCAAATATGTCAATACAACATGTTTTATTTAAGTTTGTTTTGCCATACAACTCAAGGATGTTGAATGGTAAATACAAATGATAATTTAACATCTTAACTCACGAATCGGCTTATCTATATAATCTTGCATTCATTTAATAAAGTATCAACCACAAGTGTGTGACATTTTACTCAGTAACACCAAGTAAAATAATACCATTACTCGCAAGTCAAATAAATCTATGCCTTAAAAACCTATGTTAATTCTTCTTCTAAGTTACTACGACCATGCCCTACAGGACTTCTTTAATGAAATGATATGTCTGCACATAGGCAAGTTACCTCGTCCCTAAATATAATAGTTGACAGTCTGTTATCACATCTATGGGGCGGATATGAGAGATCAAAAGTTGCGCGGATGCTGTCAGAGTCTAAGTGCTTTTCCTAGTCTGCGCAGGGCTAGCGGCAACCTTGGTGATATATGGTACCTCTATATCTCTGAGCGGAGGCAAAACCAGGCTACAGAGCCTTCAAACTTCAAAAGCTTGTCCCCCCCCCACCTCTTACCTCACATAAACACACCCTTCAAAAGTAAAATATTGGCTGAGAGACAATAGTCCTTAGCCTTAGGTCTGGTACGGGCGAAACCTGCAGGATGTTCAGCAATGTTGGGTTCCAATACTATGCGAAAAAGTCCCACTCACACACAATGCACACATAATGAATACATATAAAGAATGAATTTTCACACATATGAATGTTTATCAACAAGTTCCCGTGTGATATTTCTTCAAAAGGGATTGTATCCAGCCAAAGTAATTTGGAAAAGTTCTTATCTTCGACTCATTAGCGCTATGAATGTTTCACAGCAACATTGCCCTGCAGTGATGAAATTTTGCAATTCTCAAAGTGTATGTGACAATTGATAAACAATCAGTCATTCATATCATCGATGTCAAAATAATTCGGCCTAATCTGCCTACCATACTTCTATACGCAAGAACAGACGCTCATTGACTACCTTAGGATATTTGTCTTTTATGATCACTATCCTTTCATCAGATTCCACCAAGAGCGTTCAATCTTCCATGGAGGCTTTAAGCCCCATTCTCCAAAGACCACTTTTTCGCGACGGCCCTGCGTCTCGAACACCCTCGTGAATTATTTTCCGTGGGCCCCGATAAGAGGCCATCACTAATCTGGGACCTTGTCTCTGCATTCATATATTTGAAAACCGACGTTATGACTTACAATGTCATGGCAATTTAAAGCGATCGAGGTAAATAAGCTGGTAAAGTAAGTATAGGGATTAACTGCACACCAGCACTAGAAAGAAGTAGGAAATTACGAAAGCGAAAAGATAAGAAGAAATTAAGGATTAAAGGAAACTGAAATAAAATGATTGAAAGCCAGTGTATGTCGATGCGTTTTTATTTATTACGGTGAACGGTTTTTTTATTTGTTTTGTAATTGTATTACTCAAACTTTTTGGTTGGGGTGTGGTGGTAAAATAACAAGCGTTTTGTCATAGTGTTGATTGCAAATGGATCGTTTTTGAAAGGGAAAAAAGAATTTGTTACTCTCCAAACGTCCCGTACACACGTACTCATCCGAGAGAGAGAGAGAGAGTTAGAGAGAGAGAGAGAGTTGTATTGCACATTGCTGCCTGGCCTCGAAAACTTTCACCCAGTTGCATATACTAGTTCATCTGCGGCGACGTGGACGGAATGCATCAACGTCACAGCTGTCATTCAATTGAAATGCACCCCGGATATGGTTGGTATAAGCATTTCACTTTTTGCACTGCATCGAGATAAGTCTTGCTACATTGTGCGCACATCACTTCATAGTTTGACTGAATATCAGATAATCTGCCATCCAGGAGCGATTTGTCTTGTGGAAATAGTGTAATCCGGATTCATAGATTACGTCACTCCATATGTACCCTCCTATCTGTAATGGCTACTTACTTACGTGAGTATGTAACTTCCCGATGAATATGATATGCCATTATACACATCCTGATATAGGAGACGGTTTTCAGACAAAGCGAAGATGTTGCCAATTCAGTATTGTCATTGTCAAGTATGAATTTCTACTAACATGTATCTAACACCGATCTTTGGTCGATCTAGGCAAATTTGGTCGGCCGAACAACGTCTCAAGACTATTTACTTTCGATTTCCTGTGGCTTGCTGCGTCAACATACGCCTACGTTCGGCCACTCTCGCGCAAAGAACAGTGAAGCTGCTGCTTGTGCTGGTCTGTTCGGTACTCCGCAGACAACGGACAAATTTAAAGAATTATTGAAGAACAGTGTGCCAAGAAACAGAAGAATGTCCGGCTGTGAGTGTATACATAGACTGGCGGGATTGGAGGCAGACCCAGTCGGAAACTGCAAGGGACCCTAATGGACCTATTCCCGAATTTGGGCGAGCTTAGTTCCATCAACTAGACCACTGGTTTAGGAAATACTAACCCAATGTTCATGTTATTTATAAAACAACTGTAACAGATATTCTGATCGAAGGGGAGACAAAATAGCATAAAAAAAATAAATAAGAAAGGAACAGGGTGATTGCATGAAAAGAACTGGGTCAGATTAAAGATTCATCCCAACGTAAACACAAAATATACGGCTCGAGCAAACGATTTCAACTGACCTTTCAATAAGTTAATTATTTACGTCCGTTAAGCTTCGCATTTCGCTTCTTCAGCTCTATTTTCAGTTGCTGTATGGTTAGACGATCTAACTTATACATATAAGAGATGATTTTCTCCAAGGATATCAACGATATAACTCGAAAGGTTTCGATGAAAAATAACATAGTTCTCAATGTTCTATGTCAACCGTGTGTATTAGACCACCGGAAGTAGGCGAGGGACCGGATTGCTCCGTGGCGCCGCGTAGCGGATTAAAACTAGCTGTCTCTCATTGTCTCTGAGTTGGCAGCACCCGATAATCATTTGAGTCTCTGCCTCAGACCAGGACACAGGGTCGATTCTTAAGCGATACCAGTGACAAAAGGGTATGTTCAGTTACTTTTATTTTTGGAATTGTAAAACTTTTTGACTGAATACGGAAATATTTTACTTACTCGTATCGAAATGCTAAATACAATGCCAACAATATAATGTGATTCTCAATAGTTCCATTTTCTCCCCAATAAAAATACACATTCAATGTGTGGCCCGCTGATACTGTTGTGTGGAGGAACAACTTTCCCTATGGACATAAAACTCGGCGCATCAGCGCATGTCCGACAGGATATGATGTGTAAATCTACAAGACGGTTTTTACTTATTATTTCGTCTAATTCCGAGAGATGTGTTCAACAAATTTAAAAAAAACCCTGGTTTCCTTGTCGTTAAGTGAAGTCACAGAAAAACCTTCTAAAGAGTCGAAATAATCAGCTATACCTCTAAAAAAAAGGGGTGTCTCAATATTTTTGTTGTTGACTTTCGAGATGCAGTTAGGACTATTTTTTGCAATAAACAGCCGTTACCAACCGATTATTGTGTATTTTGATTCAGATTTCTAGACTGAGGCCATTTAAGGAATTTGAGGGAAGAGAGCAAAATGTCCCAAATGATTTGGTCAGCAACTTTGATGCCCGATAGGTTTAGGATGCACTCACTGCTGATGGTGATTGCCTACCTCTCCTGGCTTCACACATCAGCCAGTCAACCAACCACAGCCTTCGACACAAAACGGTTGTCGCATGGTATGGATGACGTCATCAATGCGTTATGGCCAAGGTTAGAGGCCTATATACAGCACACTGTGGATGCCAAGCTGTCCTCGGGTCTGAGTGGTGATAGCAACCCACTGATGCGACAGTTAGAGGACAGTATCAGCGCACGACTAGAGCAGGTGATAACTTCTAAACTGGCAGATTCTAGTGGAATGTTGCGAGAAGTAGGTGTTGGCGGCTTAGAACGGATGGATACCCGAGTTAGTCAGTTAGAAGCAGGTACCGATCAAATAATGGACACCATGGAATCCCTGCATTTGGAATTAGTGAATATATCTCGAACTCAGGGTAAGAATAATACTACGTTATACCCATGTAGGATTGATTGGTTGATACCTTCGTGAATATACTTAGAGACCAACATTGTGACATATATTGATATTTGCAATTACCATGCTTTTTTGGCAATATGAAGAATTGTTTGTTGTCCAGTTCAAAAGGGTGAAAAGGGGGATCCTGGTCTAGTTGGATTGTCTGGTCTCAGAGGCTTCAAAGGAGATGCAGGTTCTCAAGGGTTAATTGGTCCAACGGGCGTCAAAGGCAATCATGGTAACGATGGTCCTACAGGACCTAAAGGTGAAAAAGGAGTTAAAGGAACGACAGGGCCACAGGGAGTGATGGGACTAACTGGCCCAACTGGCGCTAAGGGAACTAATGGATCTATTGGGGCGCGTGGACTAACAGGCCCAACTGGCGCTAAAGGGACTAAGGGATCTGTTGGGGTGCGTGGACTAACAGGCCCAACTGGCGCTAAAGGAACTAAGGGATCTGTTGGGTTGCGTGGACTAACAGGTCCAACTGGCGCTCAAGGGACTAAGGGATCTGTTGGGGTGCATGGCATAACAGGCCCAACTGGCGCTAAAGGAACTAAAGGATCTATTGGAGCGCGTGGACTAACAGGCCCAACTGGCGTAAAGGGAATTAACGGATCTATTGGAGCGCTTGGACTATCAGGCCCAACTGGCGCTAAAGGAACTAAAGGATTTATTGGAGCGCGTGGACTAACAGGCCCAACTGGCGCCAAAGGAACAAAGGGATCTGGTGGGGTGCGCCAACTGGCGCCAAAGGAACAAAGGGATCTGACCCCGCGGACTAACAGGCCCAACTGGTGCTAAAGGAACTAAGGGGGATGGACTGCGCAAAAGGGGGTTTCGTGGACTAACAGGTCCAACTGGCGCTAAAGGGACTAAGGGATCTGTTGGGGTGCGTGGACTAACAGGCCCAACCGGCGCAAAGGGAACTACAGGATCTATTGGAGCGCGTGGACTAACAGGCCCAACTGGCGCTAAAGGAACTAAAGGATCTATTGGAGCGCGTGGACTAACAGGCCCAACCGGTGCTAAGGGAACTAAAGGATCTATTGGAGCGCGTGGACTAACAGGCCCAACTGGCGCTAAAGGAACTAATGGATCTATTGGAGCGCGTGGACTAACAGGCCCAACTGGCGCCAAAGGAACAAAGGGATCTGGTGTGGTGCGCGGACTAACAGGCCCAACTGGTGCTAAAGGAACTAAGGGATCTGTTGGGTTTCGTGGACTAACAGGTCCAACTGGCGCTAAAGGGACTAAGGGATCTGTTGGGGTGCGTGGACTAACAGGATCTGTTGGGGTGCGTGGAACTAACAACTGGCGCTAAAGGAACTAAAGGATCTATTGGAGCGCGTGGACTAACAGGCCCAACCGGCGCTAAGGGAACTAAAGGATCTATTGGAGCGCGTGGACTAACAGGCCCAACTGGCGCTAAAGGAACTAATGGATCTATTGGAGCACGTGGACTAACAGGCCCAACTGGCGCTAAAGGAACTAAAGGATCTATTGGAGCACGTGGACTTGCTGGCCCAATTGGCGCGGAAAAGGAACTAAGGGATCTGTGGGTTTTGGGATGCGTGGACTAACAGGCCCAACTGGCGCTAAAGGAACTAAAGGATCTAAGGGATCCCTATTGGGTTGCGTGGACCAACTGGCCCACTAAAGGAACTAAAGGATCCCTCGGAGTGCTGTTGGGTGCGTGGGATCCAAGGGACTGGGGCACTAAAGGAACTTAAGGAGGATCTATTGGGGCTAAAGGTGGCGTGGACCAACAGGCGCTAAAGGAACTAAAGGATCCCCTGGGGTGCGTGGGTCAACTGGGGCTGATGGAATTGACGGATCGTGTGGTCCATGTCCGGACTACAGGGGCTACAGGGGTCACAGGCGTTACTGGAACTGAATCGATTGATGATACAGGAAACCCGGTCAATTGCTGTTGCTGTCGGTAGTTACCACACTATACTCTTTGCCTTATCATGTTATTCAATGTACCCAATAGCGGACGAGCCTATGTACCGAATGGAAATCATAATTATATATATCTTTTGATTTATGCACACGCTTGATAAACGAGGCGTGAAACTTCTTGATCGTTACTTCCATATATAAAAACATAAAAACACCTACACACACCTACACTTACACACAACCAAACACAAATACACACGCAATATATGAATATATATATATATATATATATATATATATATATATATATATATATATATATATATATAGATATATATATATATATATATATATATATATATATATATATATATATATATATATAGATATATATATATATATATATATATATATATAGATATATATATATATATATATATATATATATATATATATATATATATATATATATATATATATATATATATATATATATATACCAGTTGAGTTAGGTAATAAGTTGTCTAGAAAAATTAATGGGCCACAGTTAAACTTCCCCCACAAACCGCATCCAATCATCAAATACCCCTGCGCCTGATAGTATAATAGGCAGTCAGGAAATGGGGGGAACTCGGGGCAGAGGTTGGAGCTCCACAGGGAGAGTCACCTTACCTTGTCTTTGTTGGGCTACGACTTCAGCTTTGTTTAACAATGTTAAATCATAGGTACAAGAGATCGCGGTCTGATATATTTCTATAATATATGTTTCCAAGGTTTTTTCTTTGCCTTCACTTGGTATCATGTGATATGACTCTTCACACATTTGCTTTGTTATCAGAGTACGTGGCCATACAAACACGCGCGCTGCCATGATCGTTTGACCTATTTTCTTTAAATGCATCCTGTTGTATCTTGTCTTCTATTTCGCTACAGCCTGTATCATTTCAGATATCAGAGTGATCAACTTTTTGTGAGAACCACGCGGTCGCTGTAAAACATGGCGTCTAACTGGATGTTATTTTAATGCTAAAATTTCTTCTCCAGTATTCCATTCATGCAGGCCATGTGCATTAGTGCAGAATGACGTCATTGGGCGTGGGGTGGGGGTTATAGGGATGATACGGAGCATTGTTCGTGTGGTGGGCGAGCTATGTATCAAGGTTGCTGGTCGGAGGAGCTATTGTGGCTGTTTGGAGGTGAGAATGTTGTCTTTGTGGGAGCTAGACGTTATGATTGCTCACTGGAGGAGTTGTGGAGAATAATGGCTTGTGGGAGGACCTATGGAAACTGATTGCATGTTTGAGGTTCTATGGATAATTTGATGGCTGTTGGGGGGAGCTATGGAGAATGATTGTTGGTGGGAGGAGTTGCTTGTAGGATCCATTCTGATCACACTGGCATAACAGGAAGACATTAATTAGGACGGTATGACAACACAGAGTAAAAGTAGTCAAAATATCAATTATTTATTCATACAAAATTCCATTAGAGGAAGGAACGCATTGTTTTATATCCGATAGCTTTTGAAAACTCGAATGATCACAGCATGCTTGGAGCTGGATGGAACAAGTACACTCAACAAGAGATCACGCAAATACAAAACGACATGTGAAGGAGCAACAAAATCAGGGTGTACAGGTCAAATGCTAGTAGGCACGTCAAACTCCATACACAAAAGCTTTAAACTCGGAAACTAAATACAAGCAAAAAAGCGAACATCATATCAGTAGGTTTTTTTAAACAGTTGTTTTCATAATGATGTTCAAATGTAACCTCTTTGGTTGCTGGTTCTAAAATGAATACTGGCATATGGACGGCAAATTCAGGGTGAATAAAATAACTGTCATTACCAGGCGACATAAAGATGTGGCAGGTAAGCACCTTGAGGTAATTGAGCTATAAACTTATTCCACCAAACACTTCAAAAATAATATGTTGAATTTCAAGATGCACTGAAATATTCACCAGATTATAAAGAAGTGCATTGGTAGATTAAATAGCAATCGTAAACATTGGATTTAGCATACTAACTATACAAGATTGTTTTTTAAAATGAGGTATAACAAACATAAGCTGCCTAAACTCCACTAATATTGGACGGATAAATCAACAGGTATGGGTGAGGTTTAGTGAGAGTACAGGCCAGGCAAAATGATAACACATGAAGAACTGACACTCAACAGAGAGAACCAGAAAATATACGGTAAGATATAGGTTGATGTATACATTGATCAGCGGAATATATTTAAGAAATTAGACCAAATTACGCAAACATTCTGCCGATAAGCACCACAATTGTGAGGAGGGGAACCAACATAACATGGACATATAACAACGAGGGAGTAACAGTACATCTGGAGTAGAATTTTGGCAAGACCCTGAATCTCTAAAACAAGGTGCATTTCAAAATAAGGATGAGGAACATCAAACGAAAGTCTGGCATTTAATTAATAAAATTAATTTGTTGACAGGGGTGGGTGGTGTGTGTATGTGTGTGTATGTGTGTGTGTGTGTGTGTGTGTGTGTGTGTGTGTGTGTGTGTGTGTGTGTGTGTGTGTGTGTGTGTGTGTGTGTGTGTGTGTGTGTGTGTGTGTGTGTGTGTGTGTGGGAGGGGGGGGGGGTTAGGGGGTTGACCAAATTTGGCACATGTCAGATTTAAAAGACAATCTGTGAGCAATGACTTGTTGTATAGCAGATATATTAATTCCGACTTCACAGACAAGAAGTAAAGCACCAACTGAGAATGAAGAAGTGCTATGTGTTTGAGGTCAGTTGGTATGATTTTCTCCCCTCAACCATGGCAGGTTACTCGGTGAGGAAAGCCTGTCCCTCTCGGATCTTTGCCTGACTTCTCAGTTGAACCTGCAAAACATAGATGCGTTGATTCATCAAGCAAGATGAAAGGCGCTTATTTCAAGCTCTGCAGATACATGAAGTTAAGTTTCCAATACTACTTGAGGGGAGAATGAGACATTCAATGCATGATATTGTACTGTCAACAATTGATATAAAAAAACATACAAGTTTCATGAACAGGCCTCTAACATGATCATCTGTTAAAAGCCGCCTTGCATGAGACGGAATAGAATGAGATTTGGTAGTGAAAGACGAGGCCTTGCTGTGCAAGCAAGAGATGTGGCTGTGGTTGTGTGAGAGATGTGGCGTGTGAGTTGAGGCAGGGAGTTTGATAGGTTGAAGTCTGCAAAGCAACATTGCCTCAACAACAGGATCCTGAAATGTAGCAGGTGGCTTGGCAGAAGAAATCCTTTGTGACAGCACATATCTGTGACATAAGGTGCGTAATTTTATACAGTGGGTGTGGATGGACACCCTCACCTGCAGCTGTAGCTTGTTGGTGAAGAACAGTTTCTGCCAACCAACCGCCTCAGCCAGCGACCGCAGCTCTTCAGTGATGCTCGTCTCGCTTTGGTCCTCGTAAATCACCTCCCACAACTCGTCACTGACACAGAGCTGTAATGCAACACACACATCCCTACATACCATACCTAGTTTACGGCAAACACAATGTTACTCACTCCTCACCAGCATGTGAACATAAGCCCCAAAAGAACATGCTTCCCAAATGTCCTCAGAATCTCCGCTGAATCATGATATCTCATAAATATGACATGTATCAACCACTGATGACAAACTGAAGGTGTTGACTACAGTTATATCAAGTCAAATCAGTTCATGTAATCAAAAACACCCAAGTTAGACATATGGACTTTTTTATATATGCAATAAATACATACACAATAAATACATACACCAATGAGCATATGGCGCCATGTTTATATTTACAACGGGGCGGTAACTGCGCACAGGCACAGTCTGGATTATTTCAAGCAGATAACAGTTAAAAAAGTATGGTGAGAATTTGAATTTGCGTCTTAGAGTACAACCTTACCACATAAATGCATTTGTTAACAGGCTGATGGAGTTGAGACAAAAGCATGCATACATAAAAATATTCACCCTTAAAAAGCTTTATTGCTGCTTTTTAAAGATAAATTACGTGTAAGCAAGATGTTGCTGATAGCTTTTTGATACAATTGTTTTTAAGTTTTAAACTAATGATATGGCCGTGACAAAAAAGAATTCTGCCCGCCCGCAGGGCTAATCTAAATCTGAAATTTCAACGCCAGAAATTGTGTGCGCTGCGACTCAGCTCTTGCGTGATGGACCAATTCCATAAGCACCTAGCAAAGGGAGAGCCAACTAACCTTATGACCCCATATTTATCAAAACGGTGGTCATTGAGTCATGATTTTTTGTAAATCAACATATATAATGCATTTTTTTAAAAGAACCGCACCTTTCGGGGTACGTTTTCGGAGAGATACACAAAATTTGTTCACAGGCTCTTGATATATGTTGTTTTGTAGATGCTCAAACCCAGCGGTGTAGTCTCCAACTGATCTGACAAACTTGCCCACAACCGAGGTATGTGACATTATATTGAAACAATAAACAATATTTTGTATGGATGTTTACTTGTAATAAAGTGTTATAGCCCTACAAGACGTCTGATTAGACATCTTACTCTGTTTGAAAACAACGCAATGTGATAAATTTTTATATTGATTCAGACAACTACCAAACACTAAACATACCCAAGTGATGGATTTTTAGAATGCAATGATGTTCACGGACAATTTTATCGCTTTGTGGCAGGGGATTTCATCCATGGTAATTAGTTATAGTTCGATAAATTAGGAAGCGGTAGAAAGTCTGAAACACAGCACCATGTTTGTTTTCAAGCCCACGTACATCGTGCATGCTCAGAATGATGTGATTCATTGACGACTATTGGTTCCTGCGTCTGAACTCGGTAAGATACAGCAGATTGTTTTCAAAGTGCGTCAATGTACACGTGTATCGCAAGCTTAGCAGGGAGGCAATGCGGATGAGGCTGCGGGAAATCACAGGACCCAATATTGTCCAAAATGGCGGTCATCACATCACGATTTTTCGGAAATGATCTATAGATAGCATTTCTTCAATCAATTTCTTTGATCGGTGGTAAGCTTACGGTGCAATGGGACTATTTTTCACAGGCTCTTGATATATGATGTTTTCTAGACACATGTTTTAATGTGCGCCCAAAATATCAGAGCAGAAAGGTGTATATTTATATTACCGTTCGACTGGAGCTAGAAGCGTTAAAGAGTTTAATGAAATGTCTATTTCAAATGGACGGAAAGTAGGATGAAGAATAATTAATAGATTGACCACACAACCATATTAGGCTTGGCATGGGGCAAGCCGCTAATCTAGACATAGTGGCCGATGGTAGGTCTAGCATTTTAACCTGTTATTAAATCGAGACCCGAATATTTGAACAGTCATTGTCAACTAGCCTATGCATTATTTTCAATGTTCATGTGTTGGTGTGACTATTCAATGTCATGGAAACAGGGAATAGCTTACCTCTTCAACGTTATAATGATCGATGCAAATCGAATTAGGCTAGCTCAATGATAAGTCGACTTTTCGGGCGATTTCTTACCGGCGTATATGGGCAAGGTCATTGAGTAAGAAACTTATGAAACATTCAATTGCTAAAATATCGACGAATAAAACGATCCATTCAAGACATAAATCGTCTGCTAGTCCTTGACCTTCCTGTTGTGTGCCGGAAACGGAAGTAGATCTGTGTATAAAGTTCTCACAGAACAGGGAGACAGGAGATGCAAGCTGCAATTGATTTTCGCGACAGTTGTTGGGGCTCGGGAGATGTGTGTGCTATGCCGTCGTGGTTGGCGTGTTGCCGCACACGAGTTTCAAGTATGTATGAAAGGAAGAGATTGAAATGTTTAGTGATTATAATGTTGACATTCTTTTCGGGCGGCCTCATCTACTTGGGATATTTCTGCTCAGAGAGTGTATGTGCATTGACTGGAGGATCTGTCAGCCGATCTTATCAAACACAGATTGATGCTTACTTAGATGGACAAGTGATACATATGAACTTCGAGAGCAGGGCTTTGTTGCGGGATTATAAAGATTTGGATGTGGAAGGGAGTCAAGATGTAGTTGTGTTTCTACATATACAAAAGACAGGAGGGACAGTGTTCGGCAGGCACTTAGTGCAAAATATTGACCTCAAAACACCATGCACATGCTATAAAGGAAAGAAAAAATGTGACTGCCAAAACGCCCAAGATCATACCTGGCTGTTTAGTCGGTATTCAACTGGTTGGGCCTGTGGGTTGCACGCTGATTGGACTGAACTCAAAAACTGTGTTGCCAGTTACCTGGATAAGAAGGAGCAGCATTTAGCTAACAGGCGGTAAGATAGTTTCTATGTCAATCCGCTTTTAAGTTTTAGTGATTATATTTGTGCACTGATATACTGTGGATGATTTCAAGTTGGCTTATTTTCATTGATTTCTTGCTATTTTTACTTTATTTCCATTTATTGTAGTGTCTAGTTATGGAACTGATTTGTTTTTAGAGCTCTTGTTGATTAATTACACCTATGATGAGCTGCTTGAAGTAATGATGCATTTCTGACTTTCATCAAGAGCAAATTATCAATTCACTATGATTAAAGCATTAACAATAGTCCCCTTTAACCATCTGATCCCCAGCACAGTTGTTTTGTGCTTGTGCTTATCATGGTTGCTTGTTTCATTTATGTAAATTACTTGTGCACTTTAAATAAAACATTTTAAATGATAGGAACTCAGAAAGTGCATAGTTGGCAGAATCGACGAATTGGGTTATTTTGATGTGTTTTGTGTTAAACATGTTACTCTGTGTATTGCATATAACTATCCAAAGTGACATTAGAACAGAGCAATTGTATGGTCACCGAAAAAGCTTTCCGTTTGATGCCAACAATATGTAATGTTAGCTCCAGCTGCAATTATCTCTAAAATTGGCTGAAATTCACCACTTATACTATATAATGAGATAATGTTCTCCTGTGGATGAGATAATGTTCTCCTGTGGTATTAACTGACGTGCTGTCGATGTGTGGTGACTGTGTGTAACAATATCTGATGTAGTTGTATTCACTCAAGTTGAAAACCAAGTTGCAGTGCGGTAGTGCATGTGGTTGACCCAGTGTTACTGATTAATGTACTTGTTTTTCATTTTACACGTTGCCTTGCTATGGAGCAATATAAATTACTGGTGTGTTACTTTCATGTGAAGATCATGTTCGAGGGGAAAACAAAACCCCTGCTAGCTATGAAATCGAGATAGGTGTTGGATACGGTTGATCCTACACTCACAGTGATAAATTTTATGTCCCACCTTCCCTTCAAAATAAACTCCACTCTCCCAACTATTCCATGCCCTCCCCTGTCGCCTATTCCAGCTAAGGTTCAATATTCCGGAGCACCACCCCCCCCCCCCCCCCCGCCCCCCTCCCACCCCTCACCACGCATAACCTCTGCCACCACACGCACCAGCTTCCTCATCAATGACGTTACAGCGCAGCCTTACAGCAATAGTCTTTGTTCGACTACGCACCCTCCCTTCCCTGCAGTCTGTACATGGTATCCAGTTACGCTGGAATCTCACGCGCTGTGGCATTCACAAGTCCCCTCAATCTTGACGAACCTGCGTCGGTGCCTGAATCCGCGTTCAATATCACACCTCAGCCCATCCTTATTTTCCCCTGTCTCAAAATGAACAGAGGTCAGAGGTCGCATAGTTTGCGACTCGAGGCTGCACCCGTTTGCGGAATTCTATTTTGCCATTGTGAAAGGATTTCGAAGCCGCAGCCTCACGCCGCCGCCTGCTCGCTGACCGCGGGCCTTGCTGGTATTTGCCGAATTATTCCTAAGTCGGGATTGTGTGTTTATGGGTCAGTCTTTTCCTTAGGCGCTCGGTTCTCTTGACCAGAATTCCGAGCGTTGGGATGCCTGACATTGGGAACTAAGCGCCAGTGTCTCTGACGAAGGAGGAGCGTATAGCGAACTTGCAATGCACAGAACGGCGCTCGGAAGCCTAATATCAGGAACTGAATACCCATGATCTGAATAGAAGTTCCTCTTTTGTGCAGTAAAACATAAAAACTGTATGGCAGCACGCAATTCTATGTATCATGATTTATGTTTTTGATGACGTGACAGATGGCATTATTGCAGCTTTCCCCCGCACCATGTGCAAAAGCATGCTAAGGAGGAATCGGCCAAGGTGCCCGCGTAGTCGCCTGAGTTCGGTGCTTAAACCAATATATGTACTCTGCAATTAGCGATTTCCATTGTTTGTCCAAGTTGGTCAGCGTTGAACCTTCACCACGGGTCTGCGTCTGTGTGAATTTTGTCTTCCTACGTGAATAACAATTCAAATGATCAAAGATTAATATTACATAGTCATTAGATGAAGTTTGTATGGATAAGAGGGTCACGATTCTTATTGTAATGAATTATTGCTCGCCGGATGTGACGGCCGACTCAAACAGATGACTGCCATCACCCTAAGACCCACACAACCACCCCCCGCCTGGAAGTACACCCCCACGCCCAACCAGGGATCGTCTTTCGCGTGAATGCCACCCAAACATTACACATTTCGATCATAGTCATTTTGGTTGGCCTCACATTGTGTCCTGCTGAGAAGTTAGCTACTACATGCGCTGTTTAAACTGTGCTTGAGGGAACGGTATATTCGGGATACGGTCATTAAGTTTACTCACTCATGCAACAGCGTTTTCATTAATAACAGCTCCCGCTGTCAGAATGTTCAATATCTCCTAGAGTGCATGAGTGGTGGTGCGGGGGAGGGAAGGTGATACATATCCACACAGTGTGCAGTGAAGCGCGTTTAACGCGTGTATGAGGAGTTGTAGGACACGAATACCGCTGACAAGAGTGCTCTCACGGCCACAGCTGTGAGAACGTCTGTAGGTGTGGATATTTCTCATGGTACCAGGTACCAGAAGTCACTTGTTGAGCTTTAGTATAATGTATGGATTTGTGATGGCTCTTGCCAGCTGTGCCGTTACAACTACGTATGGGTATCGACGGGCCTACTGACACCATTTATCAAATTCTTTATCCTAATATGACAACAGCTGTTACCAAGTGGCGTTTTTATATTTAAAAAGTGGCTCCGCGTGGTGGTATCACCAGGTTACATTGATAGCAGCTCATCAGCATTCATTGTAATTTCACATCGCTTTGGTTTGGGTAGGTGGGTGGTGGTGTGTGGTGTGTGTGTGTGTGTGTGGGGTGTGGGTGTGGGAGGTGGGTGGGGGGGGGGTATGTGCAGGTGGTGGGGAGTCTCCACATAGCTGAACTAGGTCGCTTGACTGAATTACTATACACCTCCACTCCATACCTTTGCTTACTTAGCTATAACACCAGTGTACACACATTGTTGGTTTTAAGGAAGATCGTTATTCGCTGCACCATTAGGGAGTATGTCAATTTAACGCTCAAATAATAATTGGGCGACTCATCGATTTCGAAAGAGCTTACACAATGAACTTTTGCAAAGTTCACCCACTCAGGAATATGTTGTGGTCTTGACCTACTTGAAATTTAATTTCTTATAATGGGAAAATTGAGCAATTCCCGCATCAATGGTGACCATATATAATCCTCATGGAAAACCCCAATTTTGATGTTTATTACCATAATGCAACGTTCATATATTTTAGGATCAGGAAGACCAAATGAAAAGTAAACATAACTGTCATGTCAATAATAAAATAGGTGATTGACCCCACAAGAAAAGAATGTCTACCTCTGCTGTTCATGACTTTGACCAACTTCGCGTGCCATGTTTGATATAAAAATCATGTTCTGTAAAAAAGACATCTAATTTTACAAAGTAACTTTAAAGTAACAGGGGTCACAGATTAGACTCGATTTTAATGATACCCGTTCCAAAAGTAGTAGAGAATCGGTCAATGAATTTCTCTTTTTCATAAATGAATTTTGATAATTTTTTACGAAATACACCCGAAACAAAAGCAGGGGTCGTCGATTAGACTCGAATTTATTGATATCCGTTTGAAAAGTGGTAGGGAATGGGTCAAATAGGTTTATTCGCAAGGAATCAGCCCATGTTGCCTCCCTCACCTGTTTTTCTGCCGTTTGCAGGTACCTTTACATTACGATCCTGCGAGACCCATATTACCGCTACCTAAGTGAATGGAAACACACGAGCCGTGGCGCCACCTGGCTTGCTGCTCGACTCAAGTGCAATGGCAGACAGGCCACTCTGGAAGAAGTTCCCTTCTGCTTCACCGGTTAGTTCCTCTTCGTGTATTACATCGATTTGGATTCAGGTAAAATGTCAGGCGTTTTAAAGGAGTTCATGAACTTTGAAGCAATAACGAAAATGAAGGTTTTTCCCCATCGCCTTTAATTTGATTATGTGATTATGGATTAGGATTGTTGTAATGCACAGATAGCGTCTCTCATATACCATCACCCTCTGACAGAGATCTTTTTCCGGGTTGCAAACGACCGCCCTGGAGGTTTTGTTAAAAACATCAGCGCGTTCATGCAATAAAACTATATGTAAATGCTTGGATGTGGGTATAACGGGATGTAAGGTATTAACCATACCTGTATTGTTATTAGTGCTGGTCATCGTATGATAAATGTTCACATTTTTAACTGTATTCCGTGATCGCATGGTGTGATCTAAACGTTGGATCATGGTAGCGCGGTCTCTACAGTGTGTTAATCAGTTACGTGCGTCGCTTCTGAAATGAACACTGACACGCGTTTTAAGCATAAATGCATTGATTTGCAGGTGAGGACTGGAGTGGCGTCACTCTGGATGAATTTCTGACCTGTCCCCACAATTTGGCAAACAATCGTCAAACACGCATGTTGGCTAACCTTAGCGTTGTAAGCTGCTATAACAACACCATTTTGTCACCTGCTGAGCGAGATAGACTAATGCTACAAAGTGCCAAAGACAATTTGCGGGAAATGGCGTTTTTTGGCATGACGGAATACCAGTCGGATACACAGCTTCTCTTTGAACATACTTTCCCACTGAAATTTATAGAAGATTTTTGTGCAGCAAAATGCAACCCACGCTCACAAGATAGAAACAACCGAAGAACAGCACCATAAAATTCTGGAACTGAACAAACTAGACATTGAGCTGTATCAGTTTGCCAAGGACTTATTCATTCAAAGAGTGAACCGACTTAAAGCCAGTAATGATTTCACACAGAGACCAGGGTCTCCCAATACAAGAGTTATTGACTATGAAGAGGAAGGTGATGAAAATTATGATAATATTGATGAAGATGAAATTGAGAACCGCAGAATTCACAGGTCAAGGTGACACAGTAAATTATTGATTAGTGTAAAAACATTTGTAAATTTTTATGCTTAGTGCAATAGTTTGTTTGATTTAAATCTAATCCCAGAGCTTGCTGTTTTTTTTATATATTGGCAGAAGATTTTTTATGCTATGATATGTACTAATAATTTTGTGAATGTGACTAAAATAGGATCTCTGTAATTATTCTGACTGAATCATTGCAAATCATTCCGTTCTTCAGTATTCTATCATCAGCTTCTTGTCAGATCTTGGAATTAACATAAATATGAATCTCACATAGCATTCTACGTTTTGCAAACTATGGTGACCTGATAATGATCAATTGCATTCTTAATAGTGCAACTTGTATGTTTGCTAAAATTAATATTCAAGAAATGCATGTAGTTAAGGAAATACTATGCATTAATTTGGGACAATGAATGAATATGATTAATAATTTGAGATCTAGCATTGCTTTTATTCCAAATATTATACATGGTAATGAAAATTATTCATAGAAATCTCAAATCGTTTTAAGGTTCGATTGATTTCTGCGTTCATTCCTTAATCTTATGTAATCAGTCTTTGAGCAAAATTGTACAGTGTAGGTTATTGTATTGGACCGGAATTATGTCATTGTGTCATCATTGTTTGTGCACCACATACACTGTTTGCCGTTCATGAACCATTCTAAAGATCTAGGTTCATATAACTTTCTCTCGTTAACTTGCTACATCATCGCCCACTCGTCCACAGTTGTCAATGTTTGTATATCGTGAAAAAAAGTGAATTTGGCTGATCAAAATGGAAATGTTATGTGTGTTGCCGCCATTCTCCATAATATTGTGTGTGACTGCCGCAGAGATCTGTTTATAAGATTATTGTAGCATCATTTGTGCTGATTCAGATATAAAAGTCATGAAAACTCGTCTTATTCCAGCATTCTGTTGCATGTGTATCGTAGTTGTACATGTGTTTCGGCAAGCGACTCGGCAGGTGACATTTATCGGGCGATGGCCGCTGGGATATATCTCATGCCTCATTTTATTGAAGTTGTCGGGGTCAGTTGTCGACAATAATCGCATTTTATGTCCTATGGCCATGCGATTATTATTTTGTTTTTACAAAATACACCACGTGGTACAGATTTCACTCGCTGCTGTTCAAATGCTCTGATCTTTTTCAGTTACAATGTCAATAAATGAATGTACAAGAATTTGAATTGTGATTTTATGACCAATATTTCAGTCTATTCAAAATGTTGGTGTGTCCAATTTGGATGACACAGGAGGATGTTTAATGTATAAATCATAAAGCGATGCTATTCACTGTTAAATACAACTAATCAATATTCCACGTACATCGATGATCATTAACAATGCCCCCCTCAGACTGACAATGTTTACCAGAAACTCATTGAATTTGTGTTAAACAAGAATTGGTCTCAAATATTTATGCTGAACATCGTCGGACACTGAACGAGAATAACATTACCCCAACAATCAATGATCCCAATATCCAATATGCAATTACTTCTGGTTTATGGATAGGATCTAGGTTGTAATTGAATCTAACCATTGTAAATCGAGTGTCCCTGTATGGCGTTTATATGTAACTGATTCATAAGAAGACTGATTGACCAAATTATCTGATATTACATTCTTTGGGTCCCTCGTAGATCTGGATTTTCTAATAGTTTCGATTGTTTACTTCTAGGGGGTTGTGCGAAAGAATCCCAAGTATTATGAGCTACAAGCAATAATGGTCCAACCTCACAATATCGCTTATTATTAGCGATATGTTTACTGAAATACGTATTTCAGGCTGATATTAGACTTACAGCTCTTCGGACTGTGATGAATGTGTTTTCACTGAATTGGAGTGTTTAACCGATTTAGTAACCTATTCCACTGTATTTAATATGATAATAATTTACATGATCTATCAAGATGACAGCCATGTGGACGACGTAGGAACTGCCTCATTATATCACAGATGATGTCTATTTCACGTCACTGAGGTTGTTTCTATGAGGTACCACTAAAGAATGTCCCTCTCTAGAAATAATTTGCAATCGGATCACAGAAATGATATTATCAACTAGTGAAGTACACGTCAAACATTGTTGTCGGTTACAAATCAATTTATTACAATTTGTAGGTCGATTTGATGCTGGGTAAAGAATTAATAAGAAGCAAAGAACAAACATCACATTTCACACGAACACACGCCAGAAATCAACGAATGTTCAGTGACGTATGGTGAAACATTGTTTGCATCAATGGGAAAACATGCTTCAAACATTGACATATTTAGAAAAAAAACTGCTCATGAAATCAATGAACATACTTACTTTATAATATCAAAAGCGTATGTAGCTCGTACTTGTTGTGTTGGCTGTCTTAATTTCAGTTTCTGGTCACTGAGATAGGAGTGGTGCATTAGTTATTTAATATGAGTCCTAGTAACACCGAGTCTGTCAATATAAGCTAAGGTAGTGAGTCTTGTAAAGCTTACTAATGATTGTTTAAAATGTTGTTTGCTATTTCGCATAACTGTCTTGATTGATTCGTGTATTATTTTTTTATATCCCAAATGAAGGAAGAAACTCTCTGCTGCGTTGTTTGTAAGTCTTTTGGTAGGGTGTAATTGACAGAGTGTTTTCTTGCATTTTTCACAGCAATCAGACTACAGATAATGACATGAAATAGAGAGCACAACTCACACAGTAATTTCTAATATTCTTGATAAAACAGAGAGCCAACATTCGATTGCGGCATTTGCATACTCCATTTATATTGTTTTTTACTGTCCGAAATAAATTGAAAATAACGTACCCGGGACAAACATCCTCAGTATAAAGGATGTTAACCAGTATTCATTCGACGTCTCTAGTTCCCTCAGTAATGCTACAGGAGTGTATTGAAGTTATGATGATTTTTGATAATACCGTATATTCCCTAATTAACGCCCCTCCCCTAATTAACGCCCCCCTTCCGTTTTAAAGAAAATATAAAATCATGACTTACCATAAATTTATTAATTTATCCTTTTATATTCTCAAACTTTCACTATTCGTACGTATGCAATGTTTAGGGAGATGGAATTTGCTCCATACGTGTTGTTTTTTACGCATAAAAGACATGGACATGATGTGACTATTGTGTTTTTGGTATATAAGACTTAAACATGCAGTAATTTTTATCGATTTTTGACGCTTTATAAACGCACCCCCTTTCCAAAATGTAACGCCCCCGGGGGCGCTAATAAGGGAATATACGGTATGCGGTTCATATTAGGAAGACAGAGACAAGGCAAGTGAATCGTGCCTGTCTCTTGGAAATGCGTTGAATACAAATCACCCTCTCCCCACGGATTAAATAATAGGGGAACAAACACACCATTCAGTAGAAGAAGGCAAACGTAATTTGCTTCTGTTTACATATTAGCAAATATGAGTTGTTTCAATATGTAGTTTTTGTGACCGAAAAAAGACAAATCTTTCCTATTTATGAGCACCATTTAACCCGAATTATCATGCGAAATAATTAGTTACGTCCAGACTGACGACCGAAAACAATGATTCAGCTGATGTCAGTAGATTGGAACAACCTAGTAGTGCCTTTCTTGTTCGGAAAATAAGAGGCTTTCTCGTCGTATGTTGTTTTTTTACCCACGTTAGTACATTTAGTGGACAAATCATATCCCGCCTCAACGAAACTACATGGAGCAAAACTGGTCAGGCATTTTTCACACCAGTTGTTGTTCGCAGAGGGCTGAGCAGCCAGGCCAACAAGCGTATTGCCCGAAGTATTCTATGGTACAGTATAATGTTATTTTGCCTCTGATGAAAAAAGTTAAGCATATATATATAAACATATACATAAGTTAAGGATATATATATATATATATATATATATATATATATATATATATATATATATATATATATATATATATATATATATATATATATATATATATATATATATATATATATATATATATATATATATATATATATATATATATATATATATATATATCGTTATCCATGCTCGCTGGTGGCATATTACCAGCAGACGGGGGAGAAGGGGTGTATGTTATTCAAAATGCAGCGTCCATCTCGTGTCATCCAAGCACCGTCTATAGAACTTTCACACCAACACTGAATTATGCTCGATGCGACAGCTGTGTGGGCGTCTGCATACATTACTCGATGATGGTGAAACATGTATGGATTTCCAATGAATCCTCTGGGCAGCATGCTGTAATCCAGCTTTATTAATGTATTAATGAGCGGGATAAGATATCTCACTTGCTATGACAACAGCTGTAACTGAGTAGCCATTAATGTGAGCTCTGATTGGCGGTTAGCCTTTTATCAGAGCTTGTTATTGAATGACGTGGATATGCCCGTGTATTATTCATGAAGCTATATTTGACAATCACGGGGAAAGGTCGCATAACAGCTGCCCAGGCTCAGTGGCCAAATACTAATGACATCTCTAGAAGTAGTATAGAGAGTATGGGTCCTGGCGCACCGCCCCTCAACTACACTACACCACTAACTACAGATTGTACGGGTGATCTTTGCTTTCTAAGATGACCCCCAACAAGGCAGCGTAGGGTGGTAGAGTCGTGTCCGACCCCCAACAGGCCCAACAGCAAACTAACGTGACCATAGGCCTAGGTGTCTACGCCGTTCGCTTCTATCCACCGCTTTGAGTCAAAGCTATGACTGTTTTGCTACGTGGATGGCTCTCTTTGGCGCTGCTGAACCCTTAGCTTTTGATTTTGTCTTGGTGGCGGCTTTACACCTGTACGGATTTCTTTAGCCCTGGCCTCTCCTATACTCTATTTGCATCTTGCCTGCCTGGTAGACGGACTTTTTTTGCACCCCTTCTGGGTCACTATCTGATAGCACATTTTGTTCCCCTATTGTTTATACTAGTTTATATTTACTACGGATGCACTACTTCAACAGTGCGTATTTCGCATTCTCGTATGTATCTCACCCTTGGATAAAAGAGTGCACGAAGTGGCTACCCACTGTCATGTGTGTAAAAAGGAACTCAGCAATGATTCAGTCCGTGACCACTGCCATATAACAGTATAGGGGACCAGCCCATAACGCCTGCATCTTGAAGCTGTGGCTGAGTGCAAAGACAATGCCCGTGCC